>JBBIGC010000024.1:3036512-3075890 GCA_037576955.1 Lepidarchus adonis
AGCATCAGGGACTTGAATTTGATGCGAGCTGGGATGGGAAGCCAGTGTAGAGAACGAAGCAGCGGCGTCACATGTGCGTGTTTCGGCTGGTTGAAGATAAGCCGAGCTGCTGCATTCTGGATCCTCTGCAGTGGCTTGATTGTAGTCTTGTTGTTTGTTGTCTTATTTAAGCCAGCCCCCTTGGGTCTGGGGTTCTATTCTACTGAAGTGTGAGGTGTCATCATATTTACATCACATGGCCAAAAATCTGGTGAGGGATTTTTTTATTATAGAACATTTTATTTTCAAAATAGTTTAAATAAATAATTTCACTGTAAGTGGAACACATTTCACTTTGTCCAACAGCAGCTTGGCCACAGTAATAGTACAAATCTGTAGTATTGACAGACAGTATTAAGACAGCTTTTCAGGAGAAGAACCCAAACTGTGAAGCATGGTGGTGGATATGTTATGGTTTGAGTATGCTTGCAGTCATAGATTCGTTATGAAACCTGCGTTATATCAAATCATGTCCCAAACGTGGACTTTTCAACAGATAATTATTCAAAGGACACTAGCAAATCCACCAATATGTTGCTTAAAGAGGAAAAAAGGGGTTATGAGGTATTTAAAAGGGCAGTACATGCAAGAAAAATAAGTAATCTTGAATTCAGTTGAAGGAATTTTGCCTGGAAGCTGAACTTCAGAGACTTTTGGACAATTATGTTAAAACCAAAAGCTTATTTTTTTGCTAAAGGGAGCAATAGTTGCTTCTAAGGGCAAAGTTGTGCGTTCCTTCTCCACAAAAGAACATAAATAATTGAAAAGGCTGCTTTTTCTTGCGGTTGGGTTCACTTTTTATTTGTTAAAGAGGGTGAACAGTTTGTATGTTCAAATATGTTGCAAAAATCTACAATTTCCATTGCGTGTACTGTTTTTCACAGGACTTTAAGAGGTAATTGAAATGTATCTCTGTATATGGTGTATCAGAGTGTATATTCCAGATTTTTGCTGTAAAAATCTTTAAAGACTTGTAAAAAGTTTCAGTTTACAAATTTAGGAACTGCTCTGTTACTGCACTAGTCCTGAGGCTGTGTTTTGTCAGATCTTGTGCGCTGGAACAGTTGCATGTTTTGTAACTACATGTTATAAATGTTGTTGGTCCATGTTGCAGCCAAGAGCTTACAGATGTCAGAGTGTTTGCCACAGGGTTTGATGGACTGCACTGCATAAATATTTAATGAGGCACAGAATAGCAATTTTACAGATCGTTTTCAACCTTGCGAAAGCTGAGGCCTCATCTGCTAAGTTCACAGGGTACAAATACATCATTAAAGCAAATACATCATGCTTCTGCATTTTTGTCCTGTAATAAATAATAAGACATCCCTGTGTTTAGGTGGGTGCATAATAAAAAACGCCACTTAAATGTGAAGTTCCATGTTGTGTTCCATGGCATCAGTCCCTTTTAGGCCCAATGTTTAAGTCACAAGTGAAGGAAATGGCCCCTGAGCAAATAATTGTACGTTAAAAAGTAACTTGGCTGTTTAAAACATTAAGTCTTCAATGTTAACAACAGAAATAATTAATGTGTTACATTTTGTTACATTCAACAAATTATTAGTTTCTTTTTATAATTTTAAACACATTTTAACACTATTTAAATATTTTACAGTGCTGTAGTGACCAGTACAACTGTAAATTAGATCATAAGTTGCATTAACTGACTTAAAACTGACTTCTAACAACTTTATTACTTCACTATGGTTTTTCTTGCTACTTCTTCAATGAATTGTTTTTGCTGTTATATTTCTGCACATGCACTTTATACAATGCATACTTCTTCATTACCCTGCAATCTGTATGCTTTTTATATCAGAAATATGATTTGCTTTATGCATAGACTTCTGGTTGTGATACAGTTGAGTAAACTGGAAAGGTCCTTAAAAAATACAGTTGCACACATCACTCCTTAAGACTGCAAGAATGTTCACATATTCCAGATATGATGTACAGCCAAATACGCACCCTCAGTACATGCTCTGACAATGTGTGCTCTGCCTCTAGTTCATGTTCTGATCAGCAGAACAGATTAAACGTTTCGTCCATTTCGATGGTACACGCCATTAGTGAGGATCAGATGAAAGTATGAGATGCAGCACAAACATAAAGATTATAAACAGAATCGGAATCAGAAAAACTTTATTGTCCCTATGGAAGACAGTGACAAAAAATAAACATACATCTTATACTAATAAAAATACAAAGGTAATAAATATAAAAGTACTAAAAATATAAGGTAAAAATTACAAAAGTCATAAAACGTACAATGGTAAAAAAAACTACAAATGTAAACTGTGATTTTTAAATGAAAAGCAGTAAAATAAGATAAATTATAGTAAAAAAGCAGTAAATTGCAGTGATTCTCACTCTGTATATTGCACGTTGCGGTTGGTGATGTGCAGCATGTAATAATGTAATATTGTAATGTTTTAATGCTGTAATGCTCTGTGTTATGAGAGATCACACAAACCTTGGGTACTTTTTAAATCCAAACCCAGTATAACTCCACTGACACACCTCTTTAAAAAGTACCTAGTTTGTGCTTTTGAGTGGGAACGCCGTGATTTCCTATATCTATTGATCTGGCATTTTTCTCAGTTTTCGAATCCCTTATGCGCGCCTGTCTGGCTGGACCAGTTACTGAAAAGCTTTTTTGATAAGCATGTGCGTCTGTATGCACGTGTGTGTGTATTTTGCATTCTGACCTACGTGTGTATGTGAATGCGTATGGGTTCTCTTGGCCACCCCCTTTCCTGGCCTAAATAAAGCCACAGAGTTGGACAGACCTGCACACATTCACTCTACTGTTAGAAGTCGTCTTCAGACTCATCTTACAGGTAAGACACTTTACGTGTTCTAGCTTTAACCTTGGTACGTGTCTCACACCAAATAAAACAAGCAAAAACAATTTTTTTAATGATTGTTTTTGCTTAAGTCAGTTTTTCATTTTCTTTAAAGTCTTCACAATGGCGACCAAGATGGTCATCCAGCAACCCAGGCCACTGGTAGTGGCGGCTGCTTCAGACCAGTGGAGTACCAGCATCTGCGAGTGTGAAAGTGTAAATGAATGTAAGTTTTCTGTGCATGACTAACATTATCTAAACTTTTACTACATGGCAGATTTAAAACTTTCACTGACTGTATTACAGTGTATTACATGGGCGAACTGACCCAAGATAGTATTAAAGTTAATTTTATGCTCTGTAAATCTTTATTTCTGCTCAATATTTACACATAATAACCTTTAAACTGTACATGTGTGTGTGTAGGCTGTTTCTCTGTCTGGTGCTTCCCTTGCTTTGCCTGCATCACGGCCCGGGACCATGGCGAGTGTCTTTGCCTCCCACTCCTGGACTCGTTTGGCCTCATCCCTCCAGTCACCCTGTCTATGAGGGTGTCCATGCGCCGGCGCCACGGCATTACAGTAAGAATTCACACAACGTTTTCTGTCATTTTCTTCAGCCATCAAGTTGAGAATCGGTTTCAGAACCTTTATGTTATTATTTTAGCCACTGAATTCATTCTGTTCTTTAAAAACTGTTGGATATTAAAAGTTGAACTCTGGATCTCTTCTCTATCCTTCCATCAGGACACGATTTGCAACGACTGCGTGTATGCCTTCTTCTGTGGCCCGTGCAGCTGGTGTCAGATTAGACGTGAGATGAAGGCCAGACTTCATCCTGTCACGTTTCTGAACAACAGGCCAACAGGCTAAAGGTCCAATTCATCATTATCATCATCATCATCATCACTACCAACAACAATGGCATCATTACCATCATCAGCATAAATGAAGGGCACGCCTCTTCCTATGATAACTTTCCACTGATTCTGCAGAACAAGCTTGTCTGGCTCAAATCTGAAGACATCATCCTTCATCCACGTCCACAATGATCTGAGAGAAGTTTTCAGTTTGATAGAGCAGTGGTATGTCCTCTATCTGCTATTCTGCTGCTCGTGTATGAAGACTGGAGCCTCTTTATCAGATTACCTCTTTATCAGTGTCATGTACGCCCTTAAAATATAGGCGTCCAAAGGTTTTGCAATGGAGTGATGCCAGAAGAAGCATGTTTGGTTCCTTAAAGGCCCTATAAATTGATGGCTTTTTAAAGAACCATATGTAAATTAGATAAGCAAGAGTGAAAAACCTCTTTAAAGTTTTTTTTTTTTTAGATTCTCCTCCCTAGAACTGCACATTTAACAAAGCCTCTGTTATTTTAAGGGTGTACACGACATCTGATACCATAGAATTACTGAACCTGACTATGTTTAATTCAATTTCATTAAATATCTTTTAAATGAACATGGGATGTTTGGAAATGCAATTTCTCTTACTTTGAGAATTTAGCTTTATGTAGATGGTTTAATATACCCCAAAACACACTTCCATGCATAATTTGCTGCTTATTCTTTAATTATATGACCTCTGCTGATGAGATCTGCTTTCTAAGTCCCATAACTGATGTTGAACTATAGTTTTGTTCTTTATTGAAAAACCTTTGTTTTTGTAAAGTTTCATGCAATAAATGCTTCAAATGATGTGAAGTCTGTTCTGCTGTAACTACCAATAAAACTATTTGAAATTAAGAACATGTAAATTATATGACATTTCTTTGGCCCAAATAATATCATTTTGCAATCTCAGAACCTGCTTGTAGTCATTAACTCCAACCAGATGACCACAGGACTATTCTGAAGACTGCTTAACCTTTCAGTTTCTCTCACTTACTGCAAACCCCATTTCCAGAAAATCTGGATTTAAAAAAAAATGCAATAAAAACAACTACCATCTATTTGTTGTTCAAGCTACATGTAGACATTGTTCAGTTTTATAGCTCACAGTAAATTAAACAATGTCCTAAAACACACCCACAAGTCTATGCCACCTTACTGAAGAGCTTAATGCAACGTTTTTAGTAGTGAATGAGACTTGGGATTTTGACAACTATTGAAATTTAGCATTTGTTAGCCTTTTTAGATTTTACAGCATGAGCTATAATTGTGATGGCTGAATTATCAAAGAGTACTAAAAATAGTATTCATACTACAGGACATTATATATCATCAGTAAAAGCAAGACATAATTACAATTCCTAAAATTGCATAATTGCAAGTAGCAGTGAATAGGAAACAATTGTGTAGATTGATTGTTGATCTGTTCAAAGTCAAAGTCAAAGTAGACTTTATTGTTGAGCTTAGATACTGAGGTAGTCATGGAACAGTTGAGTCTTGAGGTGCTTCTTGAGAGTAGCGAGAGTCTCTGCAGCTCTGATGTGTCTGGGCAACTCGTTCTACCAGCGAGGGAGAACAAAGGAGAAGAGCCTGGAGTTGTGTTTGATTCCACGTGAGGACAGAATCTCCCGTCGCTGTTCTCTCGCTGATCTGAGAGATCTGGTGGGTGTGTAGTGGTGTCACGTGGGTGCGTTTCGGCTGGTTGAAGATCAACCGAGCTGCTGCATTCTGAACATGGCATGACATGAGACCAAATAATTGTTCTATGACATTAACAACAACACCATTAATGTTTTTATGGTTTTTAAGGTGATGATATGTACAGAGCTCTTTGTGCCAGATCCACCAGGAAATAATAAGACACTAAGCAACTATCAGTTTAACCAATGCTGAGTCAATGATCACCTGTAGCTGTGTCACCCCTGGCAACTGTTTGCATTCAAGTTTACTGTGGTTTCTCTGTCTACACAGCAACCTCACAGCTGAGAGTAAAGGCTTTTTTTCTGTCCTTGCTTGTTTTAGACGCCTTTGTTTATTTCTGATCATCTGCTTATACCTAGAACACTGTTCAATCTGATTTAAACTATTTAAACTTCAAAACTCACCCTCCAGTTCCCATAACATTGCTAATGAAAGCAAATGAGTAAGTTAATTTGGTAGATTAACATACAAATGTTACCAAAATGTACAGATATTGAGACTTATTTTGGGATTGTATCCTTTTATTTTATTTTTTTCTACAGTTTCCTCATTCCACCACTCTGGAACAGGTTAATCCTTTATCAGGATTATCTATCCGAGACATGCTGTCCCAGAACTCTAGAGGCTTTTATGAACTTTTCTCAGACCTTCCTGTTCTTTAGTCAGACCAGTTGTTTGCATTTTGTTATAAATTCTCCAGTCATGAGGTTGTGTTCTGCACTTTGTCATGGTCTTTGATACATTTTCCAACATGCTGCAACAGTTTGACAGCACTGCTAAGTAGTTTGTTATTAATTCAGTGACATTTTCTTGGCGTTACTGTTAAGTGGCATCAGTTGCAAATAAGCTCTGAATGCAAATAGAACATCTGGACATTAATTCTCTTTGTAGTGTGTAAGGATACAAAACAGACAGTTGCAACTAAACACTCAATTGACTATTAGTTATAGTCTTTTGAAATGAATGGAGTATTTGTTATGTTTTTTAATAAAATATGTCTTTTAATTCTGTGTAGAAATTCAGTGTTTATTGACTGCAGTATTTAATGATCATTTATTAAGGCTGTAAAGTGATCTTTAGTTGTTGGAGACAAATAGGTTAATTCAGGTACAAGTTAATGGCATTTAATTTTTGTGAAAACAAAATGTCAGTGTTTAAATATGAGCTGCCTTCCCTTTGCAAATGCATAGTTTCTCTTCACTGCAAAAGAACGTCCTAAAAAAATAGACTTTGGCAGAGGCACCTTTAAATGTCACAATGACATTAGATAACTCAAATCCTTTTTGGAAAAATGAGACATGTCTAAGTGGTTTGAATTTATGATTTATGATTTATGATTCTGTCTGTGCATGGCAGGACCACAAGTCTCTGCAAAATAATTTAAACCATCAGAAGCCACAATAGGCTGCTCTTTAGGGATTTGGGATTTGAACATGTGCCTGTATTGCTGAGTGCAGGATATTGTTGTACCTGGTTGATAGAAACAGAAGAGAGCAATAGAAAGAGAGACAGGAAACTGGTTTTCTCAGATAAAGCCCAATGCACTGACTCACACGCTGGATTCATAATCACTGTTAAACCTGCTTTTGTTTTTCTTTTGGCTCCTCTCCTTCTCTTCTGTACTTCTCACCACTGTAATAAAAATAGAAAAATAGCAAATAAGGACAAAAAAGCAACACACACACACACACACACACACACACACACACACACGCACACACTCACACACTCACACACACACATTTAGCTCTATAAAGCATAGCATAGTATTAGAGTAGCTTTGTTGCCAGGAAAAATAAGCATAAACACAGTGTCCTGTACTTTAAGTACTGTAAAACTTTAAATAGCCTTTAATAACTTGTTATTAGCAACTAGTTTTAAATTTTTTTATATATATTTACTACTAATATTTGCTATGTGAACTATGTAAGCCAAATATTGATGTTCTTTCCAAATAGTTTGTCATAGAAGTAAATATACAGTTCAGTACTAACTGTTTAACTCCATTACTTCTATTATACAGACTTGATTATTTGTTTGCAGACATGTAATTGTGTAGTCTTCTGTCAGATATTAGTCACTAATTAAATTAAAGCATGCTAATGTGACTAACAATGAAGTTTTGTGGGGTTTTTGTTTTTTGCAAAATCCCCAAATGTTGCAATTTGTTGCCTTTGAGCTAAACTTATTTACCAATTTTTAAGGTACATTTTCTATATATGTGTGCTCTGTATGAATATAATTATGGGTACATGTAATATATATTTAAAGACTTGAATACACTGATTATTTATCTTTGGATTTGTATTTCAATAAATGTTGCCTATGTTTCAAAACAGTTAAAATGGCTTCAACATAACTAATACAGCATTTATTACAATGTGTTTAGACCTCCCTTTAAAAAGTGAAGCAGGGAGCATGTTAATTTGAAGCCTTTCTTATGTCTCACTTCATAAAATTATTACCCTTTGGTTCATTTTCATCAAAAATGTATTTGACCTGAGTAAAATCACTTACACAAGTGTATTTTCAGGGTTTCACAATGTGTTCTCTTACAAAATTCTTTTATTCCATTACTCATTGCCTTTCAGGAGTGAGAAAAGTGGAAAAGGAAAACATACTGATGTTGCTCTTCTGAAATAGCTCACTACTATAAACCGACGGCAAAAATTCTGCAGGAAAAAACCTGGCAGGAAACTACAGGAGAAAAAAACTGGCAGGAACTTTAGATGATGTTTGTTTTCAAAATATAATTGGTCAAATGACCTTGTAGATTTACCACATAGTCAGCTGTGAAGTGCACAAGCTTATTGTTGGCCTTCAGAAAGAAGCATGACCAGGATATCATGGCAACTAGGGCTGAACTCTACTGTAGTGAGAAACAAGCAAGATTTTAAATCTTCAGCAGTATATAAAAAGGCAAAATACTGCACTTTAAGTGGTTAACGGGGCAGATTTGTTACATAGATGACATATTTAACATCTGGGCCAATATTCCACTGGAAGCCTGAACACAAATAGCACATAACTTTGCAATTTATCACCTAGTGCACAGTTTATCCTCCACTCTTTACTTTTCCCACAGGTGAGAATCCTTCATCAAGAGGACCACTGGAGCAGATATCTGAGTATGCAATCATTTTCAGGGGGTAGTGACATATTAGTACATGTTGGCCAAGTATATTAGTCATTTTTTCCCCACTTAGTAGTCATAAACCTTCAAAAATAATCTATATTTATTATTACACTTATTAATATAATTATATCTAAAAATGACTTGGAAATAAATATAGAAAGCAAACGTATATAATTATTTAATATACATAAAAAACAGACTACACAGGAATATATATATATAAACAATTTTTTCTGTACTCTATAATGTTCATATGAATTTCTCAATCAAACCTAAACACGTTTGTTTAATCTTCTGATTTTATAGGAATAAATAGGTATCACATTTTTCCTGATCCTTACCAGTTTACTGTGGATACTTCTCTTTCCTGCTGTCAGATTCAGAATCAGAATCAGAATCGTGTTTATTGGCCAAGTATGTGAGTAAACACATACAAGCAATTTGATTCTGGTCGATGGTGTCTCTCAAGCACAGCAGTAAAAAACAACAACAACAACAATGTGTAAATATACAATGAAAAGAATACTGAACAAATATAATATACAATCTACAATATGAATATGTGATATAGATTTATATTTATAATATAAGAAAAGTGTTAACAATATATATAAGTGTATATAAGTACTTTTGTACATATAAAATAATAGGCATATACTATTTATAATTATAAATATAAATAAATACATATAAATATAAATTTACTGTTGTATCTTGGCCATTTCTGTTGATGAAGATTAGCTTTAAACATTTACATGTGATCTGTGATGCGCTCCATCAAGAGTTTATACATCCCAGAGAAATTCCCAATCTGCACCTACATTGACATTAAGTCTAAAGATTATATTCATTAAGCGTTTTTTGGTGAAGCGACATGTAGGCAGTTGGGGAAAATGGTCTTTTCTTTCCTCCCGCATCCACAATGGGATCTCAGAGTGGTGTACTGTTATGAAGGTTTGGAAGTAAGCACAGACGTAAGATTAAAAAAAAAAAGTGAGAACATGAAAACATAAAATCAAAACTAAGCTTCACGAAGCACAAGTATCACAATCACATTGACGATAAGAAAGAAAGGACTGAAACACAGAGGTATAAATACTAATACAAAACAATGAACACCTGGAGAACATGGGACACATTGAGGAACAGGTGGACCAGGGCATGACAAAGACATGTGACAAAACAAATACATGAGAGGAAAAGCCCAGAGCGTAACAAAGACACGTAATGACAACTGGTGAGATCACAGTGATGTTCATCAACACACATGCTATTGCTGCTGCCTTCCCCGAACTTCCTCAGAAGCTAATTTGGAAAAACCTTAACTCGTGGTAACAACACATTGCTGGTAAATAAAAATAATAATCATATGATCTTCTGAAGTTCTGGGTTTTTTCTGAGTCAGGGCCTTGGGTATGATTACTGAGTGGGTGTGGCTCATCTTTTCTATTATTGCGGTTACCTCTCTGCCGGAAACTGGACTAGAACAGTCTCAGAATGTCCTGTAATACAAGCGTTCAAGCAAGATCAAGAGAAACAAACCACACAATTGGATCAGAGTTTACATTTTTAAACAGGCTTTTCAAGCATTCATTCTAAACTGTTGAACAAAAAGGAAAATGCACTATTTTCAGTTTTTAAACACATGCTAGGGAAGTCCTGATTCAGTATTTTTGCCATCTTTCCTATTTTTATAGTTTAGAGTAACAAAGCAATGTTTGCCTTTTCATAGACAAGCGCATATTTCACAGTTCAAGTCTCTGCAGCCAGTTACTTTTAAACAGCAGTAAATTCACTGTACATGCATGTTTTAACATTTTTTAGTTTTCATTTCATCATTGTTTTATGTTAACTTGATGAAAATGCTGCAGTAAAAACACATTTTTTAATTAGCAATTATTTATTTAGTTTTTTCTTTAAACTGCTGTGAATATGCTACAATTTCCAGTGGCATTAACATGCACAAGATCTCCTCTCCTCCTCTCTCTTTTCTCTGAGTCTCTGGGTGTGCTCCTACTGCTAAACACAGGCTTGTGCTTTCCACATCGATCTCAGCCATTCTTTTAGCATAAACCAGTGCTGGTTACCTGAAGCAGCAATGGATGATTGCTAAATTAAATTCAGATTAATTTAATTTCCGTTTAAGCTCATCAGCCATAACATTAACATCATCTGCCTAATATTGAGTAGATCCTCCTCATGCAGCTAAAACGCCGCGGACTGTGGAGAACTGTGTGTTCTTACTCCTTTCTGTCAGAGGCAGCATTAATATTTTGTACAACAGCTTCTCTTTGGGTTCAGATCAGCCTTCACTCCCAACATGCATCAGTGAGCCTTGGGTGCTGATTCACCAGTTGTCCTTGGAGGTACTTACTTCAGACCTGGAACACTTCGTAAGACCTGCTGTTCTGCAGATGCTTTGATACAGCCGTTGTTGAAAATTAGCTTCACAGAAATTCAAGCCTGTAAGTGAGCATGCAACAGTGGCAAGAAAAAAGCAGAATGAAAAAAAACAACAGGAAATTAATAGCCATCCATCTTTGGTCAACACCAGTTAGAAAACTAAAGCAAGAGAATAAAAGTGACTAATGTATTTACAAAGTGAAGAAGTAAACATGAATAAAGGAAAGTAGTTAACTCTATTTAGATGTTTAGATAACTGATAAAACCAATAAAAACGTTTTCAACATGAGAACGAAGTCCATGGCTACTGTGAGGATGTTGATATGAATTTGTAAAGAAAGTATCAGTCTCATCAGGACAGTGAGGTTGGCATGCAAGTGAGACTTTCTAGCGTAGCAAGAGCGTGAATGAAACATGCAGGTGACTCAATGGTGGTCATACTGGTCCAGTGAGTAGGAACACCTGAACAAACCCTACGTTCAAACCAGACAGGAGGCAGCTGTTCAACTGAGAAAGGAAACGGACAGTTACTGTTGAAGACCTCTGTCAATCATATAAGCAGTCAGAAGACAGGCATTGCAGAGGTACATTTCTGTTCAGTATAAATGAATCTTCAAATAAATAACTCTTTAAGGTCCAGTTGTGTATAAACCCAATTTCCACCAAAAATGGGATTTTTAAAAATAAAATGCAATAAAAACAAGAATGTGTGAATAGTTTACTTTCTTTAACTCTCATTAAGGATTTCCAGTGTCTTCAATGATCAATGTATATGCATTTTGTAAATATCAACAAATAAAGAATTTGACATTCACAACATAAATGAGTTGTAATTAAGCAAAATAAAAGGTGAAAATTGATAGAATATTAAAGTTATGCTGTTTTGAAATATTCAATAATAAGCAATTCGGTTGAGCGGGGGTAACAGGTGAGTGGATCATGACGGGATTATTCACCAAAGCCTAAGTCTCTTTGAACAAAGATGCATATTGATCTAACAGTTTGAACATATATGAACACAAGATTTAAAAGAACTGAGGTGTTTTATCATCTACAGTACATAATATTGTGAAAAGATTCAGGGAATCCAACAAAATCTTGTCCTTGTAGGACAAGGTGAGAAACCTTTGAGCCCTCAGAACATCCATACAGCAACATCCATAGAACATCCATACAGCATTACAGCCGTCCAGCCTGCAGGTAATAAATGCTTAAATATTTCTGCAGCCTATATTCACAGATTTAGCATCAGATCAGTTTGTTTATATACAGTTTTTCAAGTTACTTGATGTCAAATCTTTTATATATTATAGTTATAGGACCCCTTGTCACATCAATTTTGAATATACGTTTTTTTTTTTAAATCATATAAAATATGTATTATTTCATTAGATTTTTTTAGGGGAGGTTGTCTAGAACACAGTGACTATAAAATAAAAAATTTGACTTTGTATTCAGTTTCTAAAACGTGGTAATTTATCTTAGGTGCTCTGGAGAGTAACAACACAAATTAAATCTCTAAGCAGTCAAATAACACAACATACTAAATGTTGATGAAGCCAGAAAGTTAATCTGAAATACATTTGACTTCACAAGAACAGCAAATTCAGCAAATCCAACAAGATGTGTGTCATGGGCATATTTTATAAGGAAGGTTTTATAATGCTAGTTCAATGTATCTATCTAGTGGATATACTTTATTATTTATTTTAGCTTTATTTAGCTTTATTTTTCAGCATAAGAGAGATGTTTGTCTTCTGTTTTCTGATGGGAACAACTGGGCTATGTCGTGAGCTGAAAAATGTAGGAATCTAAGTCATGAGTGTTCTTTCTGTCCCAAAGGATCAGATCATTATGAAGGCAAACATTTACTGACTTTGCGTAAACATTTAGAAGAACTGGTAGAAAACTCTGTTTTCCTGGATTCACACTATCACAACATCTCCAAGTGATAGCTAGCTTGAAAAAGATTCAGAATTATGATTTAAGGAACTGGAAGAGTCACTTATTTCAAGCAGCATTCATGATTGTACCATGGTAAAAAACTGGGCAAAGTTTACAAATGAATATTTTGGAAGAGTATGACATTTGGTGTTAAGTCGCATTTTACAAAAAGCACATTATAGCAACAATCAAACATGCAGATGACAGTGTGATGGTATGTGGATGATTTTCTGCATTAGGATCTGGGCAACTTGCCATAATTGACAAAACCAGAAAATCATTCAAGAGAATAAAGGGAGTCCTTGAGTTATGTTGGGGAAGTTGGAACTCATGTATGTAATGATGCTGCAGAGGTTTCATTGAACAGCACTCTGATTTATTATCAGTTGATCCAGATAGAAATGCTCTTTTTAATGCTTAAACATACCCCACAGCAGTAAACACATTGGAGAAGTGACTTGTGGCAAAACCACACCCATGGTGCCTTAGCACAGTGCACTATTAACCCCCCATCTCACCAACCAATCCACATCAACTCTTATTGAACATGTTGAACTCAGAAAGAATGCATGGAAGTGTCGTCCCCCAAGAAAGACTAGTAGACAATTATGCTAAAAAATACAACATGATTACATGATTGATAAATTTAATTTTGCATGTGGTTTTGTTTCAGCTAGATCCAATTTACTTAAGTAGTAACTGTATTATAGTGCGTGAAATGTTTACTTCTTCAAATATATTGAACAAATCTTTTATTCAAACTTATTTTTTCACACACTTGAAAGAAAATGCTGCTCATGACAACACTTTTCAAATATTTTACATTGTGTTCTTACAAGACTTTTTATTTCATGATTCATTGCCTCTCAGGCGTGATAAAAAAGGGAAAAAAACACAGGCTGTTTGTGCAGTGAGCTGAAAAAAATAGACTGTAAAAAAAAAACTGTAAGAAAAAAAACTGGCTGGAATTTTGGATGATGTTTCTTTTCAGAATATAATTGGTTGCATGACCTTGTAAATTTCCCATATTGTCAATTGTGATCTGTACAAGTGTTTATTCAGAAAGATTCATGAGCAGAGAAAGAGATATCATGCCTACTAGAGTTAAACTCTACTGCACTGAGGAAACAGGCTGCTTTGTCTTCGACTGGCTGTCTTCTTTGCGCCCCAAATTCGAGTGCTGTATAACTGAGCCTAATTCCATGATTTGGTTCACTTCACGAAGAACAAAAGATTAATCAGGAGCTGCTGCATTCCATTTGTCCACAGCACTGCGTGTACATTCATGACAGAATACCTCTGGTCAATTTAGATCTCACATTACACACAACGGGCTGCTGACAGAGACACGGAGAGCGTCCGGTGAGTACATCACTTAATAATCTATAAACCTTCTGTTTAAATGTTTGCCAGTACAAGCTTGTGGATGCATTTGGCAAATTCAAAGCTGTTTTATCATTATTTGTGCCAAAAACGGAGTAGCAGAGACGTTGTGCTGCCATAAGTAAGGTATGATGTCATCTCTTTGCTCTTCCAGGTCTGCTAAAGTAGTGCTGTCAAGTGTTAAACAGACCAAATTTGGCATGTCTGCAAAAAGATCTTGGTGGTGGATTGCATACATATGTGTGTTTTAGTGTTGTGGGGGTGGGGACAGCGCCTGTAGTCAGTTACCGCTGCATACCCTGGCTTGCATGAAGAGAGGAAGAGTGAGAGTGAGAGTGAGAGATGGGGAAAGTGCTGTAAATCTATGTCTTTTGAATAAGCATATCACAGAATCAAATATTGATAAATGCATGTCTGAAACAGCACGTGAACATTTAAAACCATATTGCTGAACAATAATAGAGAATTAATACAGGATCTATTCATATATTTTTTTGTTTTTAAGAAAACCACTATAAATTTCTGAAAGCTTTAAGACCTGTAATGCAATAAAGCACAAGATTTTGCTTCCACTTCTGTTTATAATTAAAGTCTGTGTATTGTGTAATCAGAGCTCTGTTAAATATCCAAACTGAATGCCTTTTTAACATGTGTGCTGCTTCTAAGGTATGTTAAACATTGAGATATTGAAGATAGTAGTTCTAGAGGTCCAATAGTGATCCTCGGTGGGCTCCTGAATGCAACCTTGCATAGTTTCCCCAGGAGAAGGTTTTATCCCTGACCTGAGATACTGAGGGTCATTCTGTGCAAGGTCATAGCCATCATTTCTGTTTAGAATTTGTTAATCTACAACATCAAGCACGTAGTACCGGTTGTGTTAGCTTTGTGAGAGCTGTGAGGAACGGTGTCATTATTTTCTAGTGTTACACATTAACGTGATGCCCTCACTTTCACAGTAATCTGAGTACTCCTGACTGTACATTTTCACATTTGGTGGTATTGAATCTATTAATTTCAGGATATTTCTTTGTAAGAAGAAGGAGAAGATAAAGATAAAGATTCTTTATTATCATTGTAGCAGAGTACAACGAAATTTGTGTGGAATCTCTCAGCAGCAGCAGAAATAAGTACATACACAAAAACACAATAGAAAAAATAGAGATAAATAGACATAGAAGGTACAAGTACAAGTATGAGGTGAGGGTTTAGGTGTATGAGATGAGGTACTGTGATGAAGTATAATATATATATATATATATATATGTGTCTGTGTATCTGCATACATAAACATACTTATCCACAACACATATCTAGTATATATACACACGTATGCATTACACATATATACATAAATATCAATGAATATTGCAGACTAGAGTTAAGAAGAGATGAACTTGCTGTTGATCATGATTTTAGTGTCCTCATTAGATCAGTATGTACTTTCCTAAGAACACTGCACCAGCATCACACTACCCAGGCAGTAAAAACAGTTTGAGTCTAGGAATCCTTAGTCCCCTGAGGAAAGCGTCTTTCAAAATCAGACACATAGTGGTATTAATTAAAAATGCCATTTACGTGCATTCACATGTTCCAGGGCCCCTTCTAGCTCTAACCTCATTGAATCATTCAAGGCTTTCTATCCATTACATAATCCCTAAATGTAATCTAGTGAAGGTACGTTTTAGGCAATGCAAGGGATCTGGGCCAATGTACTAGATGTGCTGTGCCTTCCTAAAGATTCAGCTTGAGAGCTAACTTTATATTCAATGACTTGTTTGGTGCTGCTAATGTGCTAGCACTAATGCTAGCAATCCCTGAGTGCCCAAGATATACATTTATAATATGAGATGTTATTACACTCTTAGTAATGATCTAAATTAAGTCACTTATTCAACAGTGGGTGCAGTTATAGAGTTGGAGCACCCAATGAAGTGTCTGCTGAGTGTATATATCACTGAGTTCACCCTCAGCTTGAATGGCGTAACATTTGCTCTTTGTTCCCTGTGTTTTCCTCAGCTTTCTGAAAGATGGGAGTGAATTCAAATCAGCTACTCTCCTTCTCCTGCCTACTTTTTTTGGCTGGCTGTTCCAGTGGTGGCAAGATCCTGGTGTTTCCTGAAGATGGCAGCCATTGGGTGAATATGCAGGTCATTATGAAGGAGCTGCATGTCCGTGGCCACAATTTGACAGTGGTACGCTCTTCCAGAAGCCTGTACATCCAGGATAACTCTCCCATGTTCACCATTATTACTGTTAATGTTACTCAAACAGAAGCAGTTGATGCAGGGTTGTTTGGGACTTTACTGCAACGGTCAATAGCACTACGCAAAATGACACCAATTATGCGCTTTTTTGAGCAGCAGAAGGATGTTGCTGCCATGCTGCAAATATTTCACAATGGAGCTCTTAGTCTGATTTCCACCATGTTGGATGACTCATCACTAATAAGGAAGCTGCAGAATGCTAAGTTTGACTTAATGCTAACTGACCCCGCTTTCCCTGCTGGGGTTCTTCTGGCTCAATATCTCCATTTACCCACGGTGTATAATGTTCGCTGGCTCAACGCAGGAGATGCACATATGGCCATCACTCCATCACCACCATCTTATGTCCCCATATACAACTCACTGTTCAGTGACAAAATGGATTTCCTGCAGAGAACCGAAAACTTCCTTCGTTATCTGATTAGCCGTTTTCAGGAACGATTCATTATTCTCCCAATTTATGACAATCTGCTCAAGAGCCACTTTCCACCAGACTCAGATCTCCTCACCATGCAGAGTGAAGCAGACATTTGGCTAATGCGTGTTGACTTTATCTTTGAGTTCCCACGCCCTAGTATGCCTAACTTTGTGTACATGGGTGGTTTCCAGTGTCATCCAGCTCAACCCATTTCTGCAGATCTTGAGGATTTCATACAGAGTTCTGGGGAGCATGGAGTGGTAGTTATGTCTCTAGGAGTAATGGTTACTGCCCTTCCCAAAGAAATCACAGAAGCCATCGCCTCTGCCTTTGCTAAAGTCCCTCAGAAAGTCATATGGAGGTACATGGGGGAGCGACCCACATCTCTGGGTAACAACACATTGTTACTTGATTGGCTTCCTCAAAATGACCTTCTTGGTCACCCAAAGACACGAGCCTTTGTGTCTCATGGTGGCACCAATGGTATCTATGAAGCTATCTACCATGGGGTCCCTGTGCTGCTTTTACCACTGCTCTTTGACCAGTTTGACAATGCAATTAGATTGGAAGTTCGAGGAGCAGCTCGTGTGCTGGACATTGCCACACTAACGTCAAAAGATTTCCTTGAAGGCCTTAAAGACGTCATTATGAATCCATCGTATCGAAGCAACGTGCAGAAACTGTCAGACCTTCATCGTGACTGGCCTCTTTCTCCTCTAGACAGCGCCACCTTCTGGATTGAATATGTCCTTAGACACAAAGGAGCTCGCCATTTGCGCACAGAGGCAAACAGTCTACCATGGTGGTCTTATCACTGTCTAGATGTGTTATTGTTTCTGCTAGTTGTTATTTTCACTGCACTCTGGGCTGAAGTAACTCTCATTAAGCTGCTCTGCTGTAGGTCAAACAAGAAGCAGAAGATGGACTAAGCCCTTTAAAAACTCTTCCAGGAGATTAGATGCAAGATTAGCAGAAAAGCTTAGGCTTCTTTCATGAAGAAGTAAAATTCTGTAAGCTTATATAATGGGACAGATCATTACTGGCAATAATAGTCAGGTCAGTTATCAGTCAGAAATGTGGAAAGTAAGATTATATTTACCGGATATTTACCAAACATTCCATGGTTGGGGTAATGTTGTAAAAGACAAATGTTTCAGGTGTTCGTACAGTCTTACACAAAAGTTGGTCTTTGGCAAAGGTGGACAGTAACGAAGTACATTTACTTAAGTACTGTACTTAAGTCCAGTTTGTGAGTATCTGTACTTTACTTGAGTAGTAGAAACTTTTAACTTTCACATCACTACATTTGAAAGACAAAAACATATTTTTTACTTCACTACATTTATGTCCAAGTAATCATTACTCGTTACTTTCAGAGTAACTTCAAAATGCGAGTTGATCGCACCTTTCAAAATAAATTGTACCACGTGTGTGAGAACATGCATCATAAACAAACTGAGAGCCACTGAACACACTACAGTACAGGAAGTGTGGGGTAGATCGCATATCATTACAAAAAGGGTGTTAGCCAATCATCCATCCTCACTGTGGTGTTTAGCAGTTGATTGACAAATAGTGCAGCAAGTCTGAGACCTCATGCTCAGTCAATCGCACAAGTTACTGCGAAACTCCAGCTAACAAATCACCTAGTTAGCGGATTCCAATTTATTTCTCCTAAAGAAAGAGTCTAAAAATAAGTGAGGGAACTGGACCAAAATCAGATTGTTCATTAAAAAGTACAACACTGACTAAGAGCTAAGAAAGAGAAAGGTAAGGAGCTATGAGCAGACTTTGCAATTCCATATATTTCAAGACATCATCAGAGTAAGGTTATATATATAATTTTTATAGCATTTGTATTGTTGGTAGATCTTTTTGACTTGGTCATTTTAAAAGTAGCTCGCAAGCCAAAAAAAAGTGTGAGCACTACTGCAATAAATCTTTTACTTTTGTACTTTTAATACTTTAGTATTTTTGGAAGCAAGGGCTTCAGTTTATTCACTTAAGTAAAATTTGTCTGTATGACTTTTACTTGTATTGGAGTAACATTTGATTAGTGACATCTGTACTTTCATTAAGTACTGAAGTTAGGTACTTTGTCCACATCTGGTCCTTGGTAAAACTGCATTGCTTTTATTGATTTTCTCAGTATATGTCCTCTACAGAGGGACCACTTCTGCTCACTGAATGCACAATTATTTTTTATTTACTGAATAACCATATTTGGGGGGTTGGGGAGGAGGTGGGAATTAAATTGCCTTTTGATTAAGTCAATTTTATACATTATGCTATTATAATGAATTAAACATATTTAAGCTTTTCTTTAGAGGTCAACAACAAAACAAGCAATTTGTCAGCAATGTTTTGGAATTATTCAAATATATTATTTTCTGTGCTACATCTTCACTACTTTTTTTCTTGTGGAAAAATTAGCTTCTTCATCATTCATTATTGTTTCATAATTTTTCAGTATTATTTTAAGGGTGTAGTCACACTTTTTTAATATGATGCTATTGGAATTTAAAGGTTTAGATATACATAATACCTATGATTTCTTTCTTTTTATGTCTCTGAGTGTTTCAAATATACAAAACAGAGGGTCTCTGTCATTTTCTACCAAGTATGACATCTTTTCCACCATGTCTGAGAGCCTAATACCTTTCAGAGACAATTAAACTCTTATGCTGAAAACTTTGTGTTGGTCATTTCTTTTTTTTGTTTGTTTGTTTATTTGACTCAATTCTGGTTAGTGTCTTTGTCCATTTCTTATAAGATGTCAAGTCAAGTCAAGTCAAATTTATTTGTATAGTGCTTTTCCAACTCAGGTTGTCACAACACAGCTTTACAGTATCAGGATCAGAGCACCTACTGAGCAAGGCCAAAGGTGACAGAGGCAAGAAAAACTCACTTTGGGAGAAACCCAGGCTCAGAAGGGGAACCTATCCTCCTCTGGTCAACACCGGATAGTAATAACAGACATAGAATATAAATAAATAAATAAATAAATAAAAAATGAGTGCCTGCGTGAGTTGTGCTACTTATGATAATGTTTGGTCCCATACTTCACATTTAAGTTAAAAGAGGAGTCTGCAGTTGTACAGGTGGGCCTCATTGAGTTTTTATCAGTTAGGTGGAGCATGGTTTTGTCCATATTGGGGGGTGACTGTTAGACATGCTCAGTTAAGAATGACAGCCATTGTGGTCTGAGTGCACAAGCTCCAGCAAGACTCTCTATGACAGCATAGCTAAAGGGGAGAGCCAGGAGGTAGCACAGACATGAAGGCATCCTGGAAGGTAAGACAGCCAACCACTCAAAAAAACCTGAGTGAACACGTCAGATTGGAGAGTGACAGCATTCAAACATCCCAGTTCACCAGAAAACTCTATGTCTGAGGACCCTCGGGATCTATCACTTGTCTAGAACTAACAGAAAGCTTGACTAAACAAATACGTTTTCAGCCTGGACTTAAATATTGAGACTGTGTCTGAGACCGACACAATATTTGGAAGATTATTCCATAACTGCGGGGCTTTATAAGAGAAAGCTCTGCCCCCTGCAGTGACCTTTGCAACATGAGGAACCAGCAAAAAGCCTGCACATTGTGATCTAAGTAGGTCTGGTGGATTATAAGGGACTAAGAGTTCACTCAGATACTGTGGTACAAAACCATTCAGTGCTTTATAGGCTAATAACAGTATTTAATTAATAATCAATGCTAAATTTGATTGGTAGCCAGTACATCCAGAGAGTAAAGCATTGAAATAATCTAACCTAAGGTAACAAAAGCATGGATTAGTTTTTCTAAATCATGTGATGTCATTAGATTACTTATCTTAACAATTCTTCTGAGATGAAAGAAGGCAGTCCTAGTAAAGTTATCTAGGTGGGTTTCATATGAACAACTGGGGTCAATAATCACACCAAGATCTTTCACTGCCATGCAGGATGAAACAGAATAGCCTCCAGAGTTACTATGTAATCGGACAGCTTGCTCCGAGCTGCAAGTGATCTTTTATGAGGCTTGCTGGCTGAGGCGAGAACAAAGAACAGCCTTCCAGGGCTGCAGAGGTCATGGGAAATGATGCATCCTTTAGGACAGCAAACAGGAAGAACTGAGATTTCAGGTGAGCATATCTTGAGTCTACGGCATCTCCTGCCTCCATGTTGCCTTCCCTTACGAGTGCCCATGAAACTAACAGTCTCCTTGGGAAGATGAGACATCGGAGCCTGACTCCAGGTTGCACAGCAGTGCAGAGACCAGCAGAGGCTCCATCCACAGCGCCCCCTGTAAATGTTCTCCCCTCTGGAGGGCTCGCTCCTGGTCCTCAATAAACAAGGTCGCCTCCTCGCCACTGCCAGCTGCTCACCATTCCACAGCTGAGGTCGTTGTAGTACTCACCGCTATTGTTTAAGGTAGATCGGTGTTTCTGTAACGTTTGTGGGTTGGGTTGGAATTTAATACAGGTGAAATGAAATTTAATATACTTGAGTTCAAATACATATATGACAATAAAAAACATATTTTTAGACCCCTACTCTGGCAAAAACAGCAAATAATTCTGCAAACTATGCCACAGCAAAAATAAGTTGGTTGCCACTTCTCACTTCTTCTCATCTGAGTGAGCTATAATTATCTGCAGTCGCTATACTGATCATACACGAATACAAAAGCAAAAGTGCATGGCGCGCACAGACACACACACACCCAAACAATGGAGTCTGAGTGTAAGAAACCCTTTCTATGTCCTTCATTTTGATTGACAGGTGAGGAATATCCACTCAAATATATGACACCCACCATAACCATCACAATCAAAAATTTAAATTGTTTATTCAAAACACCTATTGTTCGTGAACTTTGTTTCACATAACATAAGCAGACCATTCTAAACCTGGTGTAACCAAGGAGGTGGGGGGCAATGGGTGTCACTGGGGAAATGAAAATAGCGAGAGGGTGTCTCTCGACAGCCCTTCCTCCAGAAGGAACAGTTTGGCCTGACTTGTATCACTCCCAATCAGGCAGGAGGGTGTTTTTGTTCTGCAGGAGAAAGGCCTCAGGATGTGGCTGCTCAAAAGCTGCAGCAATGGTTTCCTGCATCGGGAAATGATCGAAAAGTCAGACAAGCCCCTCAGTCGGACGCCGTACCGTACAACCTCATTCACTCATTCACATGGGTCACTGCACACCAGGCTGCAGCCTGTCTTCATAGGCCGATGTAAGGTGAGGAGGAACTTTTACATCTCATTGATTCTCATCAATGTATTACTGCAGTGCTGTACATACATAAATGTGTTAGTGTTGCTTGTGTTGTGTTCTTTTCATACAATGGAGGCTACACAATTCTCCCAAATTTGGTGTGTGCCACAGGGTCTTCTGGAAAAAGGGAATAACGCCTGTGACTACATTGGCTGGATCAATGTAGCCTGCTGTAGAAGTTCTGCACATCAAATGTCTTTCACCAAAGGCACATCATGTTTCTGAGTAAGTATTTTTTCCTGTAGTTTTTGATGCAGAACAATGGTTTGCATTTTAAACATGTTTTGCTTTTGGCAAAGCATTGTGATGTTGAACTGTATAGGTTGCACATAATTTGGAGTTCATGTAAGGTCACAGATTTCCCTGACTCTCTTCGTAGACCTGACGAATGGGAGCTGCCATCTCCCTTTGGAAACAGACCGAGTTGGTCTAACCTGCATCTACAGCATGGCATTCTCTCTGGGACTCCCAGCCAATCTGCTGTCCCTTTGGGGACTGTACCAACTTGGCCGATCAGGCGGGGGTGGCTGCCAACTGGTTTACATCCTCAACGTGCTACTGTCAGACCTTCTTCAGCTGCTGACCTTGCCTCTGTGGATCCTCTATGTGCAGGGGGCACACCGCTGGCCCTATGGCTCCATTGCCTGCCAGCTGGTGGGCTATGTCTTCTATGTGAACATCTACGCAAGTGTCATCTTCCTGTGTCTCATTGCCCTTGACCGTTTTCTTGCCATTGTCCACCCACTAAGCAGTCGCCATGTGAGAAAAGTACGACTGGCTGCCTTCTCTGGAGTGGTAGTCTGGACTTTTATATTTCTCTTCTGCCTAATTGGCCTTTACCCGTCTGTGTTTGAGCCCAAAAGGGGCTTGTGTCTGGAGCAGTATCCGGTCAGCCAGAGATATGCCTACTTTAAGATAGCCACAGTGGCCCTGGGGTTTCTGTTGCCATGCTCAATACTGGGGTAAGTGGTTGGCATGAGGTGTGTGTGTGTGTGTGTGTGTATGGCGCCAAGCAGATATTTATATCTGCCAGAAACAATGCTGCCCCTATTAAGAATCTGACACAATGATATGGAAATGTCATCAAGATAGAAGACACATGAACAGGCATCTATATCTTTGAAAATTATACAGACTTTTTGAATGATCCTCTATTAAATTAACTGCCCCACCTTACTGTTTTGCAGGTACACATCTGCCAAAATTGGGGTAACTCTCCGCAACTCCCCTTCTGTCTCCGACCATGAGCGCCACAGAATAGTGGGCACCCTCACAGTCATCACCCTGAATTTCATCGTGGTCTTTGGCCCCTATCACATGGTGGGTGGTTATAGGTTCATAGCACTGCTGCTAACCGAGGACCAATGTTTGCTGGAACGATCTGTCTACCTATGCTACCGGATCTGCTATGGGTTAACCAGTCTAAACACGCTACTGAATCCACTCTTCTACATTTTCCTCTGCCACGATGCTCGTCTTGAGCTCTGGAGGTCTCTGCCATGCCTGAGTGAGGGCCCTCATGTTCGATCAAGGCTGCGAATAATGTCCTTTGACCCAAAAGACCAGATGAATCGCAGTGCAAACGTGTAAAGTGCAGATTTTAATCTGCACTGGAATGTGCACCGGAAGCCTGCAGGTTTTTATGAGATGACGCTTAATGGCTTATCAGGTATCTGTGACGAATTACCTGTCAGGGCTCTTATCTCACCAGCCTCCTTCATACACACTGCTGGCATGACACACACGTAGCCTGCGTGAGTTGTGCTACTCATGATAATATTTGGTCCCATACTTCACATTTTAGCATGGCTGATTTGTTCAAATGTACTGCACTGTATGCTTAATGTGAGCTCTAGTAGTACAAAATGTTCCACATTTTGGGAGAATTTCTAGAATGCACAGATATTATAGCCTCTAGCATGTGGGGTTACAATGGAAAACGGGGTTACTATTAAATTAAACAAATTTCATTGGTTAAAAACTCATGATATTTGTTTATTTTTATTTATTTCTCTTTAAAATGAGTGCAATTGCATGTTTTTTATATGAATCCTTTCAAAGCTTCAGGTCTAGTTTTGCACACTGCACTTAATCCAAATCATATAATGAAAAAAAGACACTTTTGCTTTATATTTTATATATTTTCAGTGCATTTATCCACTTCAAATTTACACACATGACATGTGCAAATAAAACCACAAATAAACATATGATTAAGAGAGTTTGATGACACAAATCAATAGTATTAGTACTTTGTTCCAAAACCATCGCTGCCAGTTATAATTTTTCCATGTTTAATGGTCTATTAAACGATCATAAAATGAAGAAAATCACATTAATCTATAAAAGATTTTACCTTAAAATAAAACGGCATGATAAAATCAATTGATACGAGAATTAAGAAAAACCTCATTCATTATGATTCAAGTCAGGAGATCTTAAAAAAAACAACAGCACTCGATATGTTCATTTTCACTCATTTCTTGGCCAATGAGATTCTCCTCAGTATTTCCCAGTGAACATCTGTATTCATGTATTTTTTGAAGCACAGTGATGTGCAATGCCCTAACGCTGTTTGCAGAGAATCATTTACATTTAATGATACTCCCGCCTCCATACTTTATGGGTGTGGTATTCTTAATCACACTGTGCACAGAGAGAATAGAGAAGTAGAGAATTTACCCTAAACTACCTGGGGGAGTCTGGAAGTTTAGTATTTTGCCCAGGAGCACTTCAGTTGTTGATGTATGAGGGGGAAAGTACTGTTCACTCCATACTCATGTTTCCCAACAAATCCAGGAGAATGAACCTACTCTTCTCTAACAATTAGACCACAGTTGCCCCACTTCCTGCTCTTTCCAGATGTTGTGTGATGAATCAGTGCCAGAATCTGTTTTTTCTGTTTTTGTTTCGCCTGAGTACAGTTGATAAAAAGCAGTTCTGATCTTTTGGGCAAATATTACATGACATCTCTGAGGTTTTATCTTGTGCAGGAATTTTGAAACGTGCAGTTTATTGCTTATTGTTCTCTGTGTAACTATTATTCCTGTTGCTTTTACATTGACTATAGTTGTCCAGAGTTGATTGGTTGTGGCTCCATGAACTTTCCATTTGAATATTATCGAACCAGCAAGGTTTTTGATGGGACTCTGCAGCTTTTTCCATTCTAGAGTTGTTTTATACTGTTAACACTGATTTTTTTCCCATTTTTATCATGACTGCTACTCTTTGTTGTGTGAAAAGCAACATTTTTCATAATGACACCTGGTCCGATTTACACAAGAACATTTTTATTTCTGTTTTTGCATCGGCATTGATGAGTCGAAATTGAAACCTTACATATGACCTTATGTCCTTGAGACTTCTATCTATTTCAATCAACTTTGAAACCATCCACCATCCCACAGTCACCATCGTTTGTGGCAGTTCTGAGCTGTAAGCTGTGAGTTGGGGCATCTATGAATCAGACTACTTTGTCCAGCTCTTCCCACTGATGCGTGATTGAGATCTGGGGAATCTGGAGGCCAACGAGTTGAGTTCTTTGTCATGTTCTTCAACCCATCCTTCCATTATTATCTAGCTGACCAGAGCCAATGCCATTACTGTTGCCTTGAAATGCATCAACACTTAGGTAGCAGGTGTGTGTCAATGCCAGAACATCACCCTGAACACCAGTTTGCCTTCTTATCATAGTGCGTCCTGGTGCAACTCTTCTCCAGGTAACCGACCAAAATTCTGTAGGTGCTCTGACCCATGCGTTAAGCCATCACAGTTTGTTCCTGGTCAAAGTTGCCCATTTTCCCATTTTCCCATTTGTCTGGCTGCCAGCACATCAACTTCAAGAGCTGACTGTTCACCTTAATATATCTTTCCCATTGACAGGTAATTTTTGGTGGTTTTAATGTTGTGGCTGATTAGTATTTATGAATATTTATCAGTTTAAATTAGCCGTATATCTACAAATTCATACTTTTTAATATTTCTAAGTAGAAAAGACAAAAAACATGATGTGTGTAAAGTGAAGTGGATGCACTGGGTGTCTTAACTAGGGTTTGTAAATAAAAAACAATGGTGTCTCAGTACAACACATCTTTCACCGTAAGTTGTACAGGCTCCACGAAACAAGTACTTGTGCGAAGGTGTGGAGAAAATGTTCTCAGCCTGAATAAAGTTTATGTTGTTGGTGCTGTTGGTGTTTTGTTGCTGTTGTCAATCCACCACCATCCCCTTGTAATAACTTCTAATTTATATTCTCTTTAAAATTGGGTTTAAGGACATTTAGTTACACTTGTCTCAAATAACAGTCAGTGCTGACTTCAGATTGGAGCGCTCTAAATTAAATCAGCTGAGCTGGTCAATCAGACAAAATTTGAATTCTTACACACCTGACTATAAAAATGATGAACATAAACAACTGGCAAATTTGTTTTCCAGACTAGTGCAGATCTAATACTTGTCCAAATGGGACACCTACAGGGCAACATAGTTATTTACATTTTATTTAACCAGGAAGGTCCCATTGAGATTTGAAACCTCATTTTCAAGGGAGTCCTGGCCAAGATAGGCAGCAAATAGTACAAAATAGTTTAAATATTTCACAGTTACGATACAAAACAAAAGACAGGTAAAATAAAAATAAAATGTACAGATGCAAAACATGAGCAAGTAATGGCCTTAAAAACTTTCAGTCTGGTTTTAAATCAACTTAAAAGTATCAGTTTGTCTATTTTCCAATTTTTCTGCAACGTGTTCCATGTATAAGGTGCAGAGTGAACAAAGGCCCTTTACTCATTTCCGTTCTGGCGTATGGAACAGAAAGCAGTAAATAATCTTGTGAGCGTGAGAGGTGAGTATCAGAGTTTCTCTATACTATTAGGGAGGTGATGTAGTTCAGTAGTCGTCCTAGAATTGCCTTATATATGAAAATATACCAATGACAAGACCTTCGAGTGGCCAAAGGAGGCAAACCCACCCGATTATATAACTCACAATGATGTGTCAACGTTTTACAGTCAGTAATAAACCTCAGAGAAGAGTTATGCTGTTTAAAGACAAACGCGGTACAATGATGCATGTGTATACCTTACTTTTTCTTTACTTTATAACAAGGACAAAATATTCTCTAATTACACTCATGATGAACAAATCAAAGCAGCTTTGTGAAGGTTTATCCGTCTCTTTATCAATGATCACTTGCCAACCGGTGGCAAACTGAAAGCATCCAAGGTAGATGTGACTAAACGTTTAGCAGCAAAAAGGAAAATGTATGTGCTGATGTGTTTTATTCTTCAAAATGAACTGACTTTACAAGACACGCGTTGTTGGAAATACGCCTGAAGGCAAAATAAGGTTTTTGGAAACTAAAAAGAAGCCACAACACGGGTGGAAGCATAAAATATAACTATGCACCAATGCTTGTATTTTTTCCATGTTCTAAAGAGACTGTGTGAACATTTTTTCAATGACAAAATCCCCTAAATCTGTTATTTATCAAGGGGTGACCAAACTGTATAACACACACACATTTATTTTTACATATATTAATTACCACTTCATCAAACATCCCCATAAGCTGAAGACTGAAGCACTTTCTTATCTGGTTGCTCTGATTTAATCTAAACTGTGCGTAATGGCCTCATTTAATGTACTGGCAGAGCTGACTAGCATATAGAGCATCTAACTGGCAGATTAGTGAAAAATCATGACATGTGCAAATAAAACCACAAATAAAGATATGATTACAAATAATAATGATAGAGAAAAAAAAGTTTGATGACACAAATCAATAGTATTAGTACTTTGTTGCAAAACCATCGCTGGCAGTTATAATTTTTCCATGTCTAATGGTCTATTAAACAATCATAAAATGAAGCAAATCAAATTAATCTATAAAAAATTGAACCTTAAAATAAAATGGCGTGATAAAATCAATTAATACGAGAATTAAGAAAAACCTCATTCATTATGATTCAAGTCAGGAGATCTTTAAAAAAATTTCACTCATTTCTTGGCCAATGAGATTCTCCTCAGTATTTCCCAGTGAACATCTGTATTCATGTATTTTTTTGAAGCACAGTGATGTGCAATGCCCTAACGCTGTTTGCAGAGAATCATTTACATTTAATAATACTCCCGCCTCCAAAAATCAAGGAGCGTGAATAGGAAAGGAAGTTTTATTCAGCTAGTCAGAAGCAACCATAGATATGAATATGAATATATGGATAGGAATTTGGGCATCTGTCAGCATCAACTTTTCAGGTACATGAGAGATGGAATTACACTGCTCTCTGCTGGTTTTAACACATATCACAAAACCAGGGTGACGACAGCTGGTGGTGAGAATCCTGCAAAAACACTCAGTAGCTTGTGGGTTGTTTTTTTTAGCACTGACAACAGCTGAAATTTGCCTTCACCTGTTTTTTGTTTTGTTCAGCTGAAGATGAATAGAGGAGAACAGTCTCAAATTCATGTCAGAAAAGGTCAAGAAAAGAAACTGCAAACACTAATTCACACATTAATTCAGCGCAGTTTTTTATGTGCTGCATAGAAAGCTCACAGTAGCTGCTTATTTATATAACTACATTAAGAATTTATTTATCTCATCACAGCCCATATCATGCTTTCAATATGTTAAAATAAAATAATTATACAATAAGTCAATAAGTCAATAAGTTTAAAATCTTATATTAATTGTCTATGATATTCATTAATGTTATTACCACCCCATGTAAAAATGGTTCAAAAACTCCAACCCATTAAAGCAGCTTTTTTCACAGCACATGTGCCACTGTTGGCACCCTGGAAATTATTGTGAACACAATGTAACTGAAGCATATTTCCCACTGTAGCTGCAATCCATGAACTGGGGTACAAATATCAGGTGACACAAAGGCTAAATTCCTCTACACATAAAGTAGTTACAAACTTGCCTGAAAGAAGACCAAAGATTATTTTGCTCCTACATACAGTGGGAATGGTCCATTTGTCCCAAACATTATGGTGGGCACTGTATAACTCATGCATTAGTGTATTTTCAGTGCTTGTAATATCAGGCAGATAAACAGCATGGTCTCCCAGCATGTGTATTACTTTAAACACATCTCCTAACCTTTACAATAATCTCAATATTTGGTCTTATTATTATTATTATTATTATTATTATTATTATTATTATTATTACATTGAAACACATTGGCACAGCTCTCTACTGCCATGTGGTGAGCCAAGTCAGTACCATAAACTCACTGGTCACTTTATTAGGTACACCTGTTCAATTACTTGTTAACATAAATAGCCAATCGGCCAATCACTTGGCAGCAAATCATTGCATTTAGGCGTCTAGACTAGAGAAGATGAGTTGCTGTTAAGTTAAAACTGAGCATCAGAATGGAGAAGAAAGGGAATTTAAGGGACTTTGAACATGGCATGATTGTTGGTGCCAGAAAGGCTGACTCAGAAACTGCTGATCTACACAACCATCTCTAGGGTTTACATAGAATGTTCCAAAAAAGAGGAAATATCCAGTGTGTGTACGAAAATACCTTGTTGATGCCAGAGGACAGACAAGAATGAGCATATATTATAGAAAAGCAACAGTAGCTCAAATAACCATTTGTTAACAAACCAAGATATACAGAATACAAAAATCTCACAACACATTGAAACTTGAAACAGTTGGGCTACAGCAGCAGAAGACCACACTGGGTGCCACTGCTGTCACCTAAGAAACCTAAGAAACTGAGGCTACAATTTGCAACGGTTCAACGAAACTGGACAATACAAGATTGGAAAAACGTTGCCTGGTCTGATGAGTCTTGAGTTCAGTTTGTATGGTCAGAATTTGGTGATGAAAGCATGGATCCAGCCTTGTGTCAACAGATCAGACTGGTGGTAGTGGTGTAATGGTGTGGGGCACATTTTCTTGGCACATTTGTGACCCATTAATACCAACTGAGCATCGATTAAAAGCCACAGCCAACCTGAGTATTGTTGTACCATGTCCGTCCCTTCTGATGGCTACTTCCAGCAGGATAATGCACCAATCATAAAGCTCACATAATCTCAAACTGCTTTCTTAAACATGACAATGACTTCACTATACTCCAATGGCCTCCACAGTCACCAGATCTCAGTCCAGTGTATGTGCAGCTGACGAATCTTCAGCAACTGCATGATACTACCGTGTCAATATGGACCAACATCTCTGTGAAATTTCCTTGTTGAATATATGGCATAAAGAATTATGTCAGTTCTGAAATCAAAGGGGGATCCATGTTGTTTCAATGTTTATCACACTTAAATGTTTCAGATCAAGGATTATATTATTAAGGGAGAAAAAAATCCAAACCTACATGGCCCTGTGTGACAAAGTGATTGCCCCCTAAACCTAATAACTTGTTGAGCCCTTAGCAACAACAACTGCAATCAAGAGTGGGCGATAACTTGCAATGAGTCTTTTACAGCACTATGGAGGAATTCTGCCCCATTCATCTTTGCAGAATTATTGTATTTCACTTTGACTAGGCCACTCCAAAGTCTGGATAATTGGATAATTGTCCTGCTGCAGAACCTTCGTTTCTGCTTTTTTGGTAAACACCAGATTTCATGGTTTCATTTATCACAGCAAGCCTTCCAGGTCCTGAAGCAAGAAAACAGCCTCAGACCATCACACTACCACCACCATGTTTTACTGTTGGTATGATGGGTTTTTTTTCTGGAAACACCTTCCAAAAAGTTAAACTTTTGTCTTGTCAGTCCACAGAGTATTTTCCCAAAAGTCTTGGGGATCATGAAGGTGTTTCCTGGCAAAATTGAGACGAGTCTGAGCTCTATTTGCTCAGAAGTGGTCACGCTGCCATGCAGGCCATTTTTGCCCAGTGTCTTTCTTATGGTGGAGTCATGAACACTGACCTTAACTGAGGCAAGTGAGGCCTGAAGTTATTTGGATGTTGTTGTGGGGTCTTTTATGATCTCTTGGATGAGTCATTCCTGCACTGTTCGAGTAGTTTTGTTCGGACGGCCACTCCTGGGAAGGTTCACCACTGTTCCATGTTTTCACCATTTGTGGATAATGTCTCTCACTGTGGTTCTCTGGAGTCCCAAGGCTTTAGAAATGGCTTTATAACATTTTCCAGAATGTTAGATGTCAACTAATTTTTTTCTCATTTGTTCCTGAATTTATTTGGATCTCAGCATGATGTCTAGCTTTTGAGGATCTTTTGGTCTATTTCACTTTGTCAGGCAGGTCTTATTTAAGTGATTTCTTGATTGAGAACAGGTGTGGCAGTAATCAAGCGTGAGTGTAGCTCGAGATATTGAACTCAGGTGTAATGAACCACTGTTATATTATGTTTTAACAGTGGGGCAATCACTTTGTCACACAGGGCCGTGTTGGATTTGGATTTTTTCTCCCTTAATAATAAAATCCTTCACTTACAAAATGCATTTTGTGTTTACTTGTGTTGTCTTTCACTAATATTTAAATTTTTTTGATGATCTGAAACATTTAAGTGTGACAAACGTGGTAAAAAATCAGAAATTACATTTTTCACACCACTGTATATACATACAGTCATGCGAAAAAGTTAGGACACGCATTCATACATAACATTCTTGGACATATGGCTATTTAATTGCTATTTAATTATGGCTATTTAAAAACAATACTGGGAGATTCAAGTAATACAACTAAACAAATAAAACTAAAGAAAAACTTTTTCAAAATCTTCTGTAAAATGCAATTATACAAAAATGCTATTTCTGCTGAGGAATAAATTAGGACGCCCCACCTTTTCTTCGCAATTAAAATGGCTCAAATCACACAGATGTAGCACATCAGGTGCACATGACTAGAACCTTGTTACTCAGCATTTTGAAGGAGGTTTACCTCAAACATTTAGTTTGGTTTGCTCCTGACTGTAGAGGTGGGAGTGAACACCATGGTGAGATCAAAGGAGCTGTCTGAGGTCTTCAGAAAGAAGGCCAGACTGAAGTTTGCCAGAGAGAGCACAGACAAAGATCAGGACTTCTGGAATAATGTTTGTTGGACAGATGAGTCTAAAATTGAATTGTCTGAACTGTCTGGCGTAAACCAAACACAGCATTCCAGGTGGAAAAAACGCATACCAGCTGTGAAGCATGGCGGTGGAAGTGTCAAGGTTTGGGGATGCTGTGCTGCAGCAGAACATGGCCAGTTGACCATCATAGAAACCACCATGAAGTCTATTGTGTATCAGAGGGAGCTTGAGGAACATGTGAGAACATCTGTAAGAACAATTAAAGCTGAAGCAGAACTGCACCCGGCAACACAACAATGACCCAAACGATACCAGTAAATCCACCAAGGACTGGAGGCCGAAAACTGAGAAATGGAGAGTCCTGGAGTAGCAGAGCCATTAATCTGATCTTAATCACAATGAGATGCTGTGGGTTGACTTGAAACAGGCTGTACATAGAGGAACCCCTCAAACATCTCACAGCTTAAAGAATTGTGCATTGAGGAGTGGGGTAAACTTTCCTCAGACCGTTTTCAGAGTCTGGTAGATGCTACAAGAACTTTTTCTTTAGTTAGAATACACTTTTTTGTTTATATCTTTTTGTTTAATTGATACATTTATCTTAAATTCACTTTCTGTTCCAGAGATAAACCAATACAAGATTAGACATCAGTATGTGAACATTTCTTAATGAAGAACTGAACATTGAACGGGGTGTCCTAACTTTTTCACACTGTATATTCAGCTGCAATTAGAATAAAATGCACATGTACATAGTACATTATATAGAATTGTACACCAGACAATCCACTGTGCAATATCCTAGGGCAGTAGTTTATGTCTGTTCAGTAGGGAAAGGCCAGTGCTAGAGCAGAGCTTTAGAAAGTGGGGTTATTTTCACTCAGTACTACATACGCGGTTTTGTGAATTGGCGTGGATGGTGAATAGTCGCCTAAATTTAGTAGAGAAACTACGTCCAATCAGCAGAGAAAGCACTGAGGCTCGCGCTGACCCAGCCTCCGGTCTCCTCGCCAATGACTAACACCGTTATTCTTGAGGGTCAGACGTGCCGCCCAATGGTCGGGGCAGCATTTCAGTGTGGACTGCCTCTTCTGTAGTAGGGGTGGGCGTTTGGGGGGTCATTCACACTCTCACATTTTCACTCTGACGGCGTGCGCGCGAGGAGACGGGCGACGGGGCTAGAGGAGTTGCCGGGTGATAGCAAAGCGAGCATTATTGTCGTTAGTGGTATTTTTTTAAGCTGCTAACAAGGTTTCTACGTGAGATTTCTCCACAACGACAGAACATCGGCTAACGTAACTGCGCTAACACAGCTAGCAGCCCGGCAACCGGGGCAAAGAAGGTGTTCGTGATCGCTAATTAGCCGCCGAGTTAGCTGTTTGCTAACATCGCCTCTCCGTCACCGTCACCCCGGGACACCAGAGTCTAACCGACAGCCCTCGCGCAGAGAGCGCGTGAGTGTCGCTCGCGCACGAATTACCTACTACTGCTTTAGCCTGTAGCCAGCTAGCTAACGCGGACGTCACTGGCAGTCGTAAAAGAAAGAAAGAGGTTAGCTAACTGTCCGAACCTTCTGCTGCTCAGCCCTTCCCCTGTCACCTTTGCCCCTTCTCCCTCCATCCGAAACACTGGAAATCCACAAGCGGCCGGAGAGCGGCGGAGGGCCGGTGAAGCTGGGGATGCTGCCGGACTCTCACAGCGTTGGAGCGCCGGCGACCATGGACGGGCTGGCGGTGGAGGTGCGCGGTTCCAACGGGGCCTTTTATAAGGTAAATGCAACGAGAGACACAAATAATCAGTCAAGCGTGGCCTTACACGTTCAGCTCATTAGCTGCCATGGACCTGGAGCGCTAGAGGCTTTCACCCAGGCCCACGAATGACACGAGGTCAGATATCACTTTTCCGAGGAGGCCTAATATATGATGAGGTCTCCTGCTGCCTGTGTTTTCATGGGGGCAGAGGTAAGGTTAGCCAACGATGGGCACGTTTGTCCCAGAGTCTCCTGCTCCACACATTCCCAAAACATGACTGTTAGCTGGTTAGCCACTAAAACACCCCAAGTTGCATAATGTGCTGCATTTCTACAACCTGAACCACAGTGATCTAGGTGAGTGTGTGTCCCATCAGAAATGCTTGAATAGTAGCTGTGTCACTGGTTACTTCTGGTCTCTGGCCTGTTTCACACTGGCTTTTTGGTTCATTGTCATGTCTCCAGTCTTAAAGACGTAGGATGTTTGAATCAAAAGTCAAATGAGGTCAGCCAGACTGAGGTTTCTGCTTTCAGTACTTTGTTATAAGTGTTATTGTTGAATCAATATCTCTTAAACATTCAAAAGGATGCTCTCTCATTTTATCTTGCAGATCTATCTTTGAGGAGCACATTTCATCGAACGGTCTAGCACTGGGTCTATTTCAGGTCTTGCGGTAGCAGAGAGATTGGCTTTAGTCTTTTGGAGTAGTTATGTCACAAGTTTGGTGTTTGCAGCAGTATTGGTGGCGTTACACACAGTTTATACCAGTGACTGAAGATCTGACTCTGAGGGATCAGAGCAGGTGGCAGAGGAACAGGTGACATCAGGCCTGACACTCAACACTCGGTCTCCATCCCCCCTCTGCTACTTAGTCGAGTCACCACCGTTGAATTAGGTGAACCCAGTTCCACTCTGGGAGTAACTTTACTCGAGTTAATTTAAGACAGTTGAGGATTTTCACCGCCTACTACCCCTCTTTCCACTGCTTTCCCTTCCTGTCAGTTGTTTTTCCCAGAATGGTATCCATTGTCTGCCCTTTTTTATTCATTTTAGATTATTCACTTTGCTTTATCTTTAGTTTCAGTCCCATTCATTTACTCCTTGCTCCCCATTTCTACCCATTTAGATTTTAAAATGTTTTTTCTCACTAGCCTGACATATATACAGTTCAAGTTTTCTGTAACTGTCTTCGTTTTTTTATATATAGGCCAAGGAGCACTCAGGAGGTACCAGGGAGTTTCTTGAATTTTGTTTGTCATTTAAGGCCTAAAACAAGCCCTCACTCTCTTTGTTTCTTAGAACCCAGTTAGAAGCTTTTTCCCAGTCCTAGATACGTGCTCACACAATTGAATTACCAGCTAAATGAAAATGCTGGCCAAGCAGATCAGTTGAGCTTCCTAAAACTTCTCCACATTTTGTTTGGCTGCCTCTATGCCGCTGAGTGTGGGTAAGGGCTACCCAGGCCTAAGTGCCCTTCTGCAGCCACTTGTGATGTTCAGATGGCAGAGGTAGCCACATGGTCAGGGAACTCTGCTGGTGATTGGTTGATCGCGAACCTGTCCAGCGTAGCCCATCTCTGGCGTCATGTTCCCAGAGATGTGACACCAAAAATGGTTGGCTACGTTCTCACTGGGTAGGTGTGGCAGATGACTGGGGACATGCTGGAGAACTCCAACCAAGATGGATACTGTAAAGTTTGATTAAGTGGGTCATATTCAGAGTTTTGCATATTGCTCATGCACACAAGCTTGGGTATACAAAGCAGTTTTTCATCTTGAGCAGTTCAGACCCTTTAAAATGTAGATTTGCACCGTTTTGCACGGTTTATTGATTTTATTATTTAAAATAATTAACCAATCTCTTTTTGAAGTATCTATGCAAAGAATCAACAACCACTTAACATGGTATAGTTGTCAGAGCTATGTGTGTTTTAATTTGAATCTGATCGTTTTTCTAGGAAAGAGGGCATGTCTTCCAAGCAGGTGTGACGTCTAGGGTTTGATTTACTGTCTTTTATTCCCTTCCTCTCTCGTTCTTTCCCTGCCCCATATTAGGCAGTGTCACTCTGCCAGTGCTGTCAATCACCCTGGGTGACAGATCTGAGAAGGGAGGGAGGACTGTAGGCATGTCCTGAGAGATTTCTGACGTAGCATAAAGTGTTTTGAGTAATGTGTGTGTGTGTGTGTGTGTGTGTGTGTGTGTGTTTCGTCCATATATAAGACTCAACTTTGTCAGTGAACACCCAGGAGGCGGCGCCTCTTGAGACTAGGGATGCCTATAAATATGGAGAGAGTCTTAAATGATGCTTCTCTTGCTTTCTTTTTAAAAAGCCAATTCACACTTTCTTTTTATGCAGCATCACACATACTGGTATCACAAAACGGGTAAACATTTATACAGTTGCACTAATCAACACATGCCTTTTTTAATACCCAAAGTAAGCTGCACAAATACTAAGAAGAGTTTGGGTGTCTGTGTATTTACTTCCATGCATATGAAATTTATGAATTTAATCAGACAGACAGCCTAAATTACATTTTATTAGTGGTAAAATAAGGCGACAATCAACTAGTCAATGTACTACATTGAATTGTATCATGTGTTCTTTCATTGTTTGGCACAATGTGAACAAATGTGCCTACACCTCCTGCCCAAAACAACGGAAAACTTAAAATATGATGAAATGTGATCTGTGTAGTAAACAAAATGCAGGCTTTGGCATCAAACACTCACTCAGGATTCATCCACGTGTGTACACTTCTATACTCAATAAAGGGTATGCAACTTGCTTGTAGATACCAGAATTTCATTACTTCCATAGTGCACTACCTATTTACTGCTGTTTAAGGCCGATCTGACTAAAACACCAATGCTTAAGAGCCTTTATTATTAGTTTTGCAGTGAATCATATGGTGGCAATGTCTTATTTCATTTTAATGCTATTTTTTATTGAGAGGCAAGTTTACTAGGCCTGTTGGTCCTAAATAAGAAAAAATGCTGTAAGTTATTCGGTGGTCCATTTGAGCAGCAAAACATTTCCATTCAGGTCAAAGTGGTTTTTGATGACTTGGGGCATTAATTCAGTATACAGCTGTGTTGAGGTGTTGTAAGTGTGTGCAGCAATTTGCATCAGCTTTAAAAGTTGCTCACCCAGTCTGGAGGAGCAACACATTTATAATGATACTACACAGATACTGATACTATATGTCTTGTCAGCCTGTAAATTGGGTATTGTTGCAGAAAAATGTCATGGATATCAGCATTTTAGTTGTTTTTTAGTTTATGCAGTTTACCCATAGAGAAACACGCACTGTGTGTATTTAATAGTGTTATTAGCAATCAAGTGTAGATGCACTGCTCAGCCACAACATAGAAATAACTGACAGATTGATTGAATAAAAATGATTACTTAAATGCACCTGGCATGGGGTTGGATAAGTGAACAATTGGTTCTTGTGGTTGATGTGCAGGGAAAATGGGAAAGCGTACAGGTCTGAATTGCCATACATCTTCTAATAATAGTCTGTCTTTTACTGACGCCCGTTTCCAATAAACGCCAGGTTTGAAGAGATGTCACACACACCGCCTCAACTTTCACAGGCACGCGCCTCTGAGCTTTCACTTTCTACCTCCGTGTTTTAACAGAATTTATTCCCTAAAAGGTCTGAAACAACTTGAAAGAAACCTCTGATTTCTGAAGACATTTATATTAGTGTAACGTGCGTAATTACTCATTTCTGTCGAGATATCTGAAGGTTCTTGTCGGATATTAAACGACTCTGTTTAAACTTATCGCTACATTCGGTGCTAAACCACTCCCACAATAACAGCAGCCAATCACAGACAAGTATCACCACCGAACAGACAGCGGGATGATTTTAGTCGTGATGTTTTATCTTCTGTCAGAATAAATGTGAAGAAGCTGCAGGACATTTTGTGCAGTAAATATCATTAACAATCAGTCTGCGAGGCGAATATTAACCCGTCTCCAACAAACGCCCGTCTCTATTAAACATTTTTTTGAATGAACACCGGGGCTGCTATTGGAAGATATACTGTATTTTGGTCAAATTGTGTTGGCTAGACACCTGGACCAGATCATCTCCAAAACAACAGGTTTTGTATGGTGCTTCCAGTATGGAGGTCAGAACACACACAGCCCATGCTGACTGCTGTCCTCTGCTGGAAGTGCCTACAATGGGTATGTGGGCATCAGAAATAGATCATGTAGCAATGGATGACTTCTGTTTTAGAAATGTTTAAGAAAGACAAGAGCTGTTGTATGAACACCCAATAAGACGTTCCTTTGGAATAGATTGTCTTTAATCAGATGGCTACCTTTCAAAATTCTAACCTAAACATCATTGTGTTTTGTGATGGTATATTTAGAAGATATTGATGAAAGTGTATGTTTTCGGGACCACCAGTCCCAGAGTTCACTGAAGTAGAGCAAATGTTTTATTTTACTGTATTTAATACAGTTCTACTAACTGTCTTTACTACTAACTTTAATATTATGCCTTTATTACGTGCTGTTTAGTGTCGTTTTAGCACAACTGAATTTCCACTATTAACATTTCTTTTTCTTCCAGGGATTTGTCAAAGATGTCCATGAAGACTCCCTCACAATAGTGTTTGAAAACAAGTAAGTTTGCTTAGTCTCTGTGGTCTGATCACTCTGAGCTGATATACAGGTACATCTTTTTTTTTGGCATTCCTTTCAGAAAGTGAAATCCATTTTTGGATTCATTACTCATAGAGTTAAATATGTCAAGCCTTTTTTATGGCTTACAAATAATAAAACACAAAATTAATTGAAAGTTCAACCTTGTAAAATCATGGTGTCTCACACTAATCAGCTAATTAACTCAAAACACTTGCAAAGGTCTCCTGAGCCTTTAAATTGTCTCAATCTGGGAGGCTGAGGAGGGTAAGCCACAAAAGGTCATTGCTAAAGAAGCTGGTTGTTCACGGAGTGCTGTTTCCAAGCATATTCGTAGAAAGTTGAGTGGAAGGAAAGGGTGGTAGGAAAAGATGAACCCACAACAGGGACAACTGCAGTCTTGAGAGGATTGTCAAGCAAAATCCATTCAAAAATTTGGGGGAACTTCACAAGGAATGGATTGAAGCTGGAGTCAACGCATCACGAGTCACTACAGACAGACGAATCCTAGACATGGGCTACAGATGTTGTATTCCTTTTGTAGTCCCAGAGTCTGGAGGAAGAGTGGAGAGTCACACAATCCATGTTGGTTGAAGTCCAGTGTGAAGTTTCCACAGTCAGTGATGATGTGGGGTCATGTCATCTGCTGGTGTTGGTCACTGTGTTT
>JBBIGC010000024.1:3203908-3226848 GCA_037576955.1 Lepidarchus adonis
ATGTAAATGGTCATGAAAATAAAGAAAACACATTGAATGAGAAGGTGTTTCCAAACTTTTGGCCTGTACTGTATATATATATACTGATGATGTCATCACAAACAAACTGTACACTGACTACTTTACATTGTATCAGTCATATCTTCAGTTTCGTCCCATGAAAAGATATAATAAATTATTAACAAAAATAGGTGAGGTATACTCACTTTCATGAGATACTGTCCATACATGTGTTGACAGAGTTTTGGTTTTTACTTTTTACTTTTACAGTTCGAGTACAGTGAATAACAATAAACAATACAAAGGTGAGTGTTTACAATAAATAAATACATCAACAATAAAAGGTTGAGGTCAATGCTCAACAGTTATTAGCAATAAAGCAATAAGACTCTTACAGCTTTCCAAACCGTAAATTAAATATGTCATTCATTCTTAAAAAAGATTTTTTCTATTTAATATACATGATTTTTGTGGATTTGTGTATTTCTTTCCATTGGCAATTCACCTTTTAAAGTTAAATTATCAGGACAAACCTAGAAAAACAAGAAAACCTTTGACCAGTGTGTGTATGTGTGTAGATGAAAAGGTTTTGTGCCACAGTGAGATCAGAAGGTTGCAGGTTCACGTCCCAGCTCGGGCTGAGGTACCCCTTGAGCAAGGTACCGTCCCCACTACACTGTTGACGCTTGCCCGCTGCTGCACGTGTTAAATGCAGAGGACGCGTTTGGTTGTGGTACACTGTGTGCTGTTGTGTGTTCTCAATGACATTTATTCACCTTCCCTGTGGCTTTAAACAGACACTAAATATTTTATACCTTACTGCAATCTTCGCCTGCGAACACCAGGGGGCAATGTGTTCCTGTCCAAGGAACTGAACAGCCTCTCTTTACAGCGTCTCTCGTCCACTGGCTGAGAATATCCAGGTTTATATATGTGTAAACCCAATGTATGTATCTATTTATAACCTCCAGAAAGTCACTGTGTCTCCTGCGCACATGCCAGGAGAGGAAGCTTGTGTCTTGGGCTGAACCGCTCGGATCCGGACCAACATGGCGGAGGGAGAACTGCACTGAGGGAGATGCTGTGACAGCTGGACAGTAAGCGACATGACATTTATCAAAGCTGTCAGCGGGGGTCGGAGGGTTATATGACTTTCTTATGCAGCATGTATTGTAGTAAAGCGACGTCCGGTTAAAAGGCAAAGTTGAGGTGAACGTGGAGAGGAAGACATGTTTGTTTGTGATTACGTCATCAGTGAGAGAGTTAGACTCCCGCCCAAATCCAAACAAAAAGAAAAACAAATTAATACAATATATATCTTCTTAGCTTAACCTGTGATTCTCTTTGTTTGTGTGTGTGTTCCTTCAGTTCTGCTTTATTTGGTTAATAGATGTGTATACGCAATTTTTTTAAGGAACAGAGTGAGAAAAAAGAGAAAGAAAAGGGAAAAAATTACTATATAATGGCTTTCTCGGGGAATGGTGATATTTATTTATTCATTCATTGATCATGTGCATATGAAAGTAGTTTGACCAATGGGAGAGCAGCGTCGCGGCGCGTGGGAAGCAGAGCTGCAGCAGAGTTGCGCTGCACATATATAAGAACTATTTTACGGTTCTGCACGTGCACATTCGACGGTTAGGATTAGGGTTAAGGCTAGGGATAGGTTTAGGGTTAGTGTTAGGGGGGTGGTGGGTAGGGTTGGGTTTAGAGCAATATAATAGAGTAGAAAAGAATCCTTATTGTTATTGCACATATTTTATACTAAAACAATGAAATTGATGCACAGTTCTACCCCCTCAGTGCAAACAAGGAACATAAATAAAACATAAATAAATAACTAAGCAAACACTTATCAGACACAATAAATCACCTAATTAACGGCTTCCAATTTATTTCTCTTATAGAAAGGGTCTAAAAACCAAATCTTTATTGTTGGTAGATCCTTTTGGCCATTTTAAAAGTAATAATTTATTTTAAAAGTAAATATTGTACCTTTGTACTTTTAATACTTAAGTGTTTTTGGAAGCAGTACATTTTCTTAAGTAAAATTTGATTGTATGACTTTCACTTTAATATCTTAATTTGCATTAACATTTTGTTCAACAAGAGCTCTGCTTTGGGATCATACCAGACAGACTAGCTTTAACTTCCCATGTGCATCAATGAGCTTTGGATGGTCCTGGCTCACTTTTGCTAGGTACTAACTACTGCAAACCTGGAACACTCCTTAAGACCTGCGGTTCTGGAGATTCTCTAACATCAAGCCATCACAATAACAGCCTTGTCAAAGTGGCTCAGACCCTTACAGTCATCCTTACCCATTTATTCGTTTATTCCAGTACATCAACTTCAAGAACTTATTGTTCAATTTCTGTCTAATACCCCCACCCCACCCCCTACTGCAATTGTAATAAAATAACTAGACATTTAATGTTATTCATGTCACCTGTGTGTGGTGAAAATGTTATGGTTGATTATTGTAAAAAAAACCATACTTTTTATAAGTTCTTCTAATAATTTTCACTTAACTTATTGGTCTAAAACAGACTGTAGATTAGTGGGAAGATTTATTTTCTATTAGTTTTTGCTGATGTTTTGTGTTTTTGTTATGTTCAGACCTCCTAGGGCAACAGTAGGATTTCCATGGACACTGGTTCACTAGCCCAGCAGGTGGAGAATGTGGAGCGCAACATTGCATTCCTCCAAAAGGAGCACCAGGTCCTCCTGTCTGGACTATGCCTGGAGATCCGTCAGCTGAAGAAGCGATGTAATGGTCTGTCACTTTTTTTGTCAAGTCACTTGCCCAGACTGGGTTGGTATTTTCAGTTACACTACATGGCCAAAACTATATAGACACCTGTTCTAACTGGTGAATCTGGGTGTTTCAGCTACACCCTTTGCTAAAACAGACATGATATCTCCATAGACAAACAGTGTCAGTACTGGGGCTTCGTGTCTGTTCATACTTATGTATTCATCTGTGTATTTATATTTGTATATACATATCTATATAATTTCCCAACTTTGTCTCTGCCCTTAACTGTACAAACTGCATATGATTGTACATACTGCATATACTGTATTTATTGCACTTTTTGCTCTTTGCACTTCTGATTAGATGCTAAATTGAATCTCGTTACCCTGTATTTTTACATGTGCAATGACAATAAGGTTAAATCTAATCTAATCTACTTATGTAACATCAGAAAGACAATACTGTTATACAGATGAGAACCTATACTGACTGTGAAGAATGGTGGTGTAAATGTAGGGACTTAGGGCAGTCTTTGATTCACCTGTGAATCCTGCATAATATCAGAGCATACATGAACCAAAAATGATAATTTCTTGTAAATATATATATATTAACTCCATGTAGATGAATTAGCACATGGGAGCAGACAAAAGGCGTTCAATATTCCAGTGTATTCAGTGTAGAAGGTCCATCTGCATCGCAATTTCATGTATTTCCTGCTCTAGCGTACATAATTGTCATTTTCAAATCTGTTTAGAGCTCAATAAATGAAATTTTCCTCTCTCTGTGCAGATCTGAGCTGTGACTTGAGCAAAAGGCCTCCTGGAAGAAGCAGAGAAGGTGATGTCTTTACTTAAAACCGGTCCTACAATATATTACACAAAGTTTTCTAATGTATAAGATGAGCATCAATTTAATGAGGTACAAAAATCAACTCTAGCATTGACACCACTGACGGACAAAGTATCATTCTTAGTGAACAGTCAGTTCTTGAATTTGATGTGCTGGAAGCAGAAAAATGGGCCAACGTAAAGATCTGAGCTCTATTGTGATGGCTGGTCCACTGAGTCAGAGCATCTCCAAAATATCTAGGTTTATAGGGTACGATTGTGTGTTTTTTGAACCTTTGGATTTGAAGGGGTATTGAACCATTTGTCTTAGAACAAGAACTCAGAGTAACACACAACCTACACTGTACAAATGTTTCAGCTATTTTTTTAAATGTTCTATTTGAAATACATCCCAGTTTAGATGTCGGCAATTGATGTGACAATCAGCTGATTGTGTCTTGACATTTTAATGATTGGATGCTCATACATAACCATACCTAAAATATACAACTTCAGTTCCAAAAAAACCTGTAAAATGTATGCAAAAAAAGCAATCATTTGAAATCGCATAAAACAATATTTCATTCACAATAAAACATAGAAAAAGTATAAAATGTTTGAAGTAAGTGTACCCTTTAAAAAATAATGGTTAATTTTGAATTTGATAGCATGTCTGGGAACTGAGGTGACCAGTTGATGAAATTTGGGTAGAGGAATGTTGCGTCATTCATATCTGAAAAACCGTAGGATTCTAGCTGCTAAGTGTCATATTTTTGTTTCATGATGTGCCAGATAAATTATAGAAATTTAACAAACATTTGTGAATGCCATGGTGAACTCTATGGATCGATTTCCACAACAGACTCTTGCATGTTTTAAATGCAGTGCACCTGAGGGCCTAAAGATCACAGGCATACAATATTGATTTTTATTCTTCTCCCTTGTGCACAGAGAATTCTCCACATTGTCATAATTCTTTGTCATTGTCTTCTCAATTTTACATTGAAGATCCTTATTCAGAAATCATTTCACAATTTGTAGATGCAATTATTTGAAAATTGGCAAACATCTTCCCATCTTTACCTCAGAGAGACTCTGCCTCTTTAATATGCACTTTTTATACCCAGTCCTCTTATTGATCTGTTGCCAATTAATATAATTTGCTGCAAAATGTTTCCTCCATCTGTTTCTTTTTAGTTTCACTAGCTTTTCCAGCCTTTTGTTGCCTTATCTCAACTTTTTTGAGACATGTTGTGGCCATCAAATTTAAAATCAATTTGTCATGTAATTGTAATGTGTCTTACTTTCGGCATTTGATATCTTTTCTATGTTCTGGTGTGAATTTAATATTGGTTTGTGAGATTTGCAAATCATTTTGTTACACTTACATTTTACAGTGTTCCAACTTGTTTGTAATGGAGATTGCGCAAGATAATACAATTCAGCACTTTTTTAAATGCATGATTTATTTGAATAATCATGTCGTGAGCAAATATAAGGTTCTTTGTGGTATTAATATATTTTAATAACTACTCCCATTCATTTTCTTGTTGTTGTACAGACATAGCAGCTGAAGAGGAGTTGCTGCAGGCTCAGTTGTCTGAGACAGAGCATGTTTTGGTTGAGCAGGAGTGCTCTCAGGGGGAGCTACGGGCCAAGCTGCAGCACAAGGGGGCACAGGCGGTGGCTCTGCAGGTGCGTTTGCGGGACGAGGAACGTCGCTTTTTGGAGGAACTGAAACGGCGCAGTCATAAGATCACTGCCCTGAGTCGCGACCTCCGCAAACAAACTGACATTGCTGCTCAGCTCGCTTTCCAACTACACTCAACACGCTTCCGTCTCTACCACCAGACTGAGGAAGAGGAGGAAGAAGAGAACACACAGGTAAGAGAATGTATAAAGGCTTACATTAAATGTTTAAAGTGGAGTTATGAAAATACTAAAATCACATCTTATCCAATTAGTTTTTTCTTTCATCTATGTTTGAGCATCCAATGCATATCTACTATATAGAAATCGCAGGGTATCTCACGATACGATACGCGATACGTGGCCCACGATAACGATAATATCGCGATATCATGATATATAGCACGACAACAATGTAGCAATATAACACAAACACAGGGATGTGTTATTAATTTACATGAGCAACAGCAATGCTATTGTCACCTTTTCTCATATTTGCTTTGCGACCGCAGTTGGAAGAGCATAGAAACCGCTACTTCAGCTTCAGGGCTTTATTTCTGTTCCCCTTTGTCACTTGGCAAGTTGCGCTAGCATCGTTCTACCAACTGAACTCACATAAATCAACTCTTTCCACCCATTTTCCCCCATCAAACACTACACAGTCAAATGATGCGCTTCTTCTCTGATCTAAATTATTGTTGAGGACAGTTCAGCAAATGCTAAATATTGGTGGGGATGCGCAATTCTGCACACTTGAATTACTTATCCCCGTTTTTAAAGACAAGGTGTGTTTACTGATGTTGACGGTTCGCTGGTAGCATCACCCATTTGCTATGAAATAAGTGAAGGAAAGAGATGCACAGAGATACGGTCGTCACAAAATAATCCCCGTTCTGTTGACGTCAGTGTTCTAGAAGCCAAAGTCAGACTTTAGATTTAAATGTGGCTAGGGCGTCTCAGCCAAGCTTTTTTTGCATCTACCAGTTGCCAAGATCTTCTTCAGCTTTCACCCAAGTCTCCTGCACTCATTTGGGCAGCGGCACCCGTAGGAGAGAAGTATTGATGCCAAATAGGTCAAATAGGTGGTGAATGTTTATGTTTATTCATCTATTATTCATCTGCGTATTGATTATAGTATCGTGTGAGCAAGGACAACAATATATCGCTAAATCGATATTTTGGCCCACCCTTAATACACATCCACTGTTCTCTGGCCATGTGTCATCTAGTTGATTTTTTTAATGCACACCAGGATGGTTGTCAACATATCAGCAGTAGCTAACCTGAAAAAAACCTACTGCAATGATGACCTTATGATCTATACAGTGGTGCCTGAATATCTGTAGACTAAAAATGTCTATAGTTTTATATGAATGTGACTTAAAATGTCACCAGATTTTCAACATGTCCAAACAAATAGCTGAAGAAAACCTAGTTAAACAAATGAAACAAAAAGTTACTAAAAAATGTGTTATAATATAAAAAAAATATAATATCATAGAGATCAATCAAAGCTGATCACACGTACAACACATTTGTGCATGTGTATCATTATTTGAACAAAGAGGGTATCTGAGGACCTCAGAAAGAGTCCCAAAAAGCTGAAAAAGGTTACAAGACATTCTTAAGGTATTTCCTATGGGAAAATAGTTGAAGTATAGGTTTTTCTGATTTTGATTCTAAAGAATTTGGACACCAATTAACAAATGAAGACTAGTCTCAAACTGGCGAATGTTGATGTTCACGAGTCCAGCATCAGAAGAACATTGAATAGCAATGGTGTGTATGGCACAGTAGCGAGGAGAAAGTCACTGCTCTTCCCCCAAAATATTGCTGTTTACAGTTAGATCACGTAGACAAACCAGAAAAATACTGTAAGAATGTTTTGTGGACTGAAGAAGACTAAATAGAACTTTTGGGTTTAATGAGGGTCCTCACATTTGGAGAAAGTTTGGGGTGGTTTTTCTGCATCTGGGCCTTGACAGATTGCATCATTGACAGTGTACTCTGACCTATACCAAAGGAAAACATCAAAATGTCAGTTCATAAGCAATCTCAAGAGACATTGAGTCATGCAAAACAACAGTGCTAAAAACAAAATTCATTCTACCAAAGAGTGGTTAAAGAAGAATAAAGTGAAAGTTCTGGAATGGCAAAGTCAATGTCCTGACTTTAATTAAAATGTTGAAGAGCTGAAGCTGTTCTGTATGAGGATTGGGCTGAAATTCTTCACAGTTGATGTGTAGGACTGATCAACAACTGCAAATGATTCATTGTAGTTATTGCTGCACAAGGAGGTCACACTAAATACTGAGAACATGGTTCCTTTATTTAGTAGATACATAACCAAATATAATATTTTTGGTGTCATTTGTTAAACATCTATTTTTGTTACTCCTTTGAAAACCACACATGTTTTTGTGTCTTCTGAAACATACTGCTCTCCATGCACAGGAACCAGGTTGTTCCACTAGGTCTCCTCAGGCTTCACCTGGCAGAGCAGAAGCCAGACATCGCAGCCACTCCTCAGCACGGATAAGGAGATCAGAACGGGCAAGGGAGTGTGTGCCACGTGAACGAGTCCTGGGGCCGCAGGAGCCAAGGCCCATGCCTGACCCCGCCCTCTTCTTGTACCCATTCAGACACAGGCTCCTCCCTCTGCGTGCATCACTTGGTGGACGCTGGCAGGAGGCGGGGCTAACTGAGAGGTCAGATGGCCGGATGGGGAGACTAAGAGCCCGATCAATGAGAGAGGATACTGGCCCAGAGACTACAGATTTATAGGGTAACAGGATAAATCAATTGACCCTGATATTCAAAGACTGATCAGTTCAGCTGTGAGTGTATTCTAAAATGTCAGTCTATTAAGCCCATATCTCTGGTGACCTGATACACCCAGAAAAAATAACCCTATTCATTTCTAAATATACACCAATTAATGCACCGATGTTTAATTAATTTTTGACTATCAACTAGATATTGTATAATATTGTTATTATACAATAATAATAATAATTATTATTATGCTTAAAAACGGTTTAGTAGAAGTGGTGATTAGGTGCCAGAAGTGGTTTAGTTCTTTCCCTAGCACAGTAATACTAGCCACTTGAGTATGAATGTATACACAAACACAACACACGAGTAGTAAGTTCTGTAACTAAGTTCTCCCCTCCAAACATGTTGCGCTGTTCAGTTATACTGAGTTATGTTAGATGAGTTTGGTGGGTATGTGCGTCTTGAACAAAGCACATATTTAATCTTCTTATGCTTGCGTAATGAAGAGTTGAAACTGGCTAAAATTAAATTATATATATGTATATGTACCTAATGAGGCTCTATAAATAAAGCATTAATACCTACATCATTTAAATGCAGTCACACAGCAGCTGATCTGATCATATGTTTGATAATTATGTATAATAATTGTCTTGTAAAACTGTCACAGACACAAATAGATGCTGTAAAGTGGAACCATACATAGTATTGTGATTTATTCAAGACACTTTAATAAATTTTTTGTTTTTATTTGATTCCTGTTCTGTTCGTTGTGTTGTTTGTGTCGCTTTATTTTGCTTAATGCATAGAAAAAAACCTGATGAACACTAACACATGAACACGTACGATGCTCTGGGTCTTTTTTTTCTACAAGGGAAAGTTGAATGGTGTTTAAAGTGGTCTGTTCTGATTGGTGGTAAACAAAAATGTTTGCTATATTTTGTCTGGTGTACAGTTTTGCTTTGAAAATGACTGGATTCTATATTGAATTGAGTGAAGATGTACTCGTCATAACTCAGGAGAGCCAATGGCACTTGGAGAAAAAATGGCAAAGGACAAATTGAACATATTTAACACATATTCCATTTTTTTCAGCAGTTCAGCTCCCTGGAGTTATATATGGGCCTCTACAAAACGCTGCATGACATCAGGGGTCTAGAGGGTGATTCAAGGGCTTTTGTGAAGAAGTATTTTATGATGATATTTTCATTACCATGATCTATGACTTAATTTTCCCTTGAAACCAGGAGGCTTTTGAATTTACCACGACCTTGCAATGTACGCAGGGATACATGGAGCAGTGACGTATTTCATTATTGATTGGGTGGCGCACGACTCATTAATTACAGGTACAGACAGTGCACAGAAAGTGTCACAACAGTAAACAGATCTTCAAATAAACTTATCATTTTGCTTGGGGAAGCATTTGCTTGTAAAACCTGCAGATAAATGAATGCTTCAGCATTCTGCTGTTACTGCAGCATTTTGTCATAGCAACAATCCTAGTGCGGCCATGAGCCAGCAGTCAATTCAAAGGGGACAGAAAAAAGAGGTGTATCTGACACAGTCCTTCTCCCGCTGCCTCATAAGCACAATGCAGAAGTACTTAGCAAAGCTATTTATATAGATGTCCCAAGTGAGCGAGCAGGTGCACGTGATAAAGATATTGAACAGAATCCAGGAAATTATAGAGGTCATGTGATCCGTTCATTCATTGGATGACCAATTGCCTCTGTGCAGAGCTAGAGATGAGTTAGTATGGGGTTTTTTGCTGCTCTGGAAGAGAAATGGGCTCTAGTTAGACTCCTCCTCCCTGGGAAAGTGTGTGAGGGAGAAGGAGGGGGATACGAAGAGAAGCACACAATGAAGGGCAGAAGGATACAATCAGAGGTTGTGTAACCTGCGCTGGGAAAAGGGAATCTCTCTACCTCGGACGGTTCTCTGGTTTTTAATGCTTCCTGTAACATGGACTGTGAAGGAGCTGTGATGTGGAGAAGATAAAATGGTGAGATCAGATTCATGTTCTTACAGCATTGTTCAGAGGCACCTGCAGTTCTGCAGTTTTTCTGGACCAGGGAACCTACACAGTCCACCGTCCTGCTAAACTTTTTGAGTTTGACAGTTATTGCAGCTGTTTTCTTCATTGGTTTGTAAAAAATGTCCACAATACTGCTCAATTGAAAGTATTATTAACTTCTGGGATTATAGTTGGTGTGATTGCACTTTGATTTGAGCATAATTCATGTCATGTTTATGCTCTTACACAGCCAAAGTTCTGAACGGTTTCCTCAGCTGTTAGCTTTGATCTTCTCGATACCCACCAGCTGTCAAGGACAACCAGCAGAAGGCTGCAATGACTTCAGTAGGAGCTACCCGGAATTCCAAGATTAGTTTAACAATTGGTCAGCCAGAAAGAATCTGGTAAACAAATCATATTTTGCAAAATGGGAAACATACTAAAATGTTGTCACCAAGTGTCTTGTTTCATATGGGCTAAGGATGTTCCTCGCCAAACTGAGGAGCAATCTCCTCTCTTGTCAAGGCAGAACAGCGATGTTGAAAGCTTCTCTCCATACAAGACTTCAGCTGACTTGCTAGCATCTCCTGTTTTGGACCAGGACCATCTCCTTTATCCTGATATAGTCCTGAGCAGCAACCTCCGCGCTGTCCTAGACAGAAAAGACTTGACTCAGCCTTTAGAGCTTGTGTTTGCAGAGAGACAAACGCATGAGGTACAGGATGAGCATGATCAAATATGTGAAGTTTTTGTAGGGAAAGAGGATAGCATGAGAATGCTAAGCACAAGCACTGGATTACAGAAGTTCCAGTATCTGAAGAGAAGTCAGTTATGCACCACTGAGAAAGAATGGCCTCTACTGTCCTGCTTAAATTCAGAGCTGAGGCCTGTAGAGCAATCAAATGCTGCTAATTCCACTCATCAGACCCTGATCCACACTTATGGAAAGGGAACTGGAATTTGGTGTAAGTCCACATGTCATGAAGTGCAATTGCTAACAAAGAAGAGCGTTAGCCAGCAACCTCCAGTTTTAGAACAACAACCTGCTGGAACCTTCAGCACAACGTTGGAAAAAGACACTACACAGAGCGACATTGAGAAGAAGGGACAATATTCCACTGAACCAGCAGAGAATACAGAACAGACGGAGCAAAACAAGAATCTACCACAACTGGGACAAGGAGTTCTACAGACTGCAGAATTTGGGCTGAAGGTGAGAGAATCAAGAGCAGTGTGTTTGGACATAAATAAAGCACAGATAGATGAATGCAAAATGGTGACTCATGAGGGAATTCAAGAAATAGAGCATCATCAGGTTCATGCAGAACGAAGAGAACCATATCACAGAGAGAACGTAGCACAGCCAGGTGAGAATAAAGCAAAAAATGAGGCAGGAATTATAACATTTCTGGGTGGAGAACCAGAAGAACCAACTGCAAAAGACTCTGTATTAAATGTGTTGCATGTTGAAAACAGTCATGCACAGACTGAGCAGTTAGAGCAAGAGTTCAAGCAGACGGAAAAGACCTTTACACAGATGGTAAATTCCATGGACCAGATGGGCAGAACACTAGAGCAGACAGAACTGTGTACTGCTGGGAATGGGTCGAAGTTTGCAGTAAAAGAGCGAGACAAGATGGAGCAAAGAGCTGATTTAGAAAAACTACACAACCACAAGTCAGAAAACCTGGAAAATGAAGAGAATGAGTCTGAAGAGAATCTGGAGGATACAGCCATGTCTATTGACAGAGGTACAGAAGAGACTGAACGTTTTACCCTGTTTGTGGTTGACAAGCTGTTCCTGGCCACCACAAATATTACAGGTTTGTCTATAGTGACGTATTTAATTACAAATATTAAACACAAAAAATGGAAATATTTTACAAAGTCTATGTAAATGCATGAGTGTACTTTTATGTCACATACAGGGCTTAGAGCAGGGTACTTATTCAATCAGCATTGATGTGTTCTAAGTGTCCATCTAATATTTGGAAGCATCAAAAATGCTTTTCTAATATTTGCTGGTTTATTGATTATGCCCATCCCAAACTGTGTGTGAAGTAACAAAAAAACAGTTCATGCAAATAAGGTGAATATGTACATTAATGGGTATTGATGCATCAGCTCTTGAATAACTATTAATTCACATCATTAGAATATAGGAATATACTATAGGAATATCAAGTTTTTCATCGGCTGTAGAAACACTCGCATCCTTACATGCATTTCTATTACAATAGTGTAATGATTAGCAAATCTCATAACTCAATGTTTTATTCACAATAGAACAGAGAAAACATATCAAAAGTTGAAAGTGAGATATTAATATTACATGGAAAATATTAGCTCATTTTGAATTGAACTGCAACGTTAAATTCAGAATGAGATAAGATGGAGCAACAAAAGTCTGGAAAAGTAAGTATTAGAAAAAACTGCTGGAAGAACATTTTGCAGCTAATTACTTATATTAATTGGCAATAGGTTAGTTACATGATTGGGTTTGAAAAAGAGCATCTTAGAGAAGGAGAGTATCACAGGACAAAATGGGCAAAAACTGCATCCATAAATTGTGGAAAAGTACAAATTGTCTGGAAAAACCTAAATAATGTTCCTCAACATAAAATTACAAAAAACTAAATATCTCATCTTTTAAAGTGCATAATATCATTTTAAATGAATCTTGGAATAATCTCTGTGCACAATGGACAAGGCCAAAAATGTATATTTTTGGGACCATCATCTGCCACTACATTAAAACCTGGCATGATTCTATAAACGATATGGGCTCAGAGTTCCTTGTGCCTTTCACAAATGCAGGTTAAAGCTCAATCATGCAAAATGAAGCCACATATGAACATGATATAAAAATACCACTGTCTTCTCTGGGTCAAAGCTCATTTGAGTCAAAGTGGAAAACAAGACAAACTGATATGAGAAATTCTTTTAGGAAAAAATTGATGAGGTTTTCTTTCTTATTTTGACCCGTCCCACCTTTTTTGATTGGTTGAAGGCAATGAAGTTAGTAAGCCAAACTATTAAAAGTAATTTCTTTGTACTTTTGTTAAGGAAACAATGTTTCAAGAGAATGTACAAATTGCTGGATTTTCTTTTTTATTTATTAATCTTAATTATTAATTTATTAATCTTTTAACAAATGGCCTAACTTTTCCAATAAAGGGGGTTGTAGTTGAAATTATTGTTTTCAGCTAGGAAAATTCTTTTTGCCCACTTTTTAGGAATGCAATTAACACAATGCCACCCTAACTATGAGTATCATTTATGTTATCTGCTTTAACCTGGTAGTAAAACTAAAGACGATGACAATCTTCTTTAATTTTGGAGGAAAATGTTATTTTTAGCCTAACCATCACAGTTACTCACTATGTATTTTCTTCTGTTCACCTAATGCAAGGACCAAATACTGCTAATGTATTCAGTAATCAAGCAGAGATGTCAGCACTAGATAAGCACAGTGATAAAGAATACCAGGAGGATATCACTGCTCTTGAAGTTGACAGCCCTGAAGATTCAGGATTCACAATCAAGATCCAGGCTCCTGGCACTGACCCCACTGACTTCCAAGTAAAGTTATATTATAATGTTATATTATAAAAAAAATATATTTAATGTCTTTCCATCAATCTTTTCATTAATCCACTATGTTCACTGACCTCCAGGTATCACCTTTAGCAATGGTTCAGGAAATCAAACAGGTGTTGATGGACCGTGAGGAGGCTTGCAGTCGAACTTGCTTCTCTTTGCAGTTGGATGGGAACACATTGGATAACTTCACCCACCTGAGGGCCATTGCTGGTCTGCAAGAGGGCTCACTTCTTAAGATTGTGGAAGGTAAGACTAAAACATCTGACATAATGTGCAACAGAATGTGTCTTCTGTATACATGGCCTTCACTTCATTTAAAATGTATTAGGCGCAAAAGAAAATAATTAAACATTATTTTGTGACCTTGAGACACATTATGATGTCAGTACATTATTTTACTGAAGTTCTTATTCCATAGAGTAATAGTAGCACATCATCGTGCTTTGCTAGCTATTTGGCTTTTTGTTCCAAGCTGATATATTTGCTCGCTCAAACATCATTCTTCTCAGAATCACCTGAATAATAAATATAACCACAATATAAAATGTAGTCCATCATCAGAGGGAAAACTTCATGGGGGGAAAACATTCAGCGAATGTGAGAGAATGGGCTATTGTGAGGCATCGTGTCTTGAAATGGCTTGAATATAAAATGTCAATAATAGCAAATTTCTGAACCCTTCTGCCTGAAGAAAGGGCCAGATATAGAAACTACAGTTGACTGGACTTTGTCTGTTTCTCTCCCAAAATCCCAAAATGTGAATAAAATTCAGATGAACTTTGTTTTTTCTGCAATGTCCTCTATGCACACAATGCTCATGTATAACTGTACTATTATGTGTTATTGGCACTAAAGACTCTAAACTAAGCGCTAATGTCACTAACTATTTTCCGGTGTCGACCAGAGGAGGATGGGATCGCCTACTGAGCTTTGGTTCCTCCTAAGGTTTCTTCCTGAGTTCAGGGAGTTTTTCCTTGCCTCTGTCGCCTTGGCTTGGACCCGTATTTTGTAAAGCTGCTTTGTAACAACATCTGTTGTAAAAAGCACTATAGAAATAAATCTGAATTGAACTTAATTAATGTCAAACACTGATTAAAGTTTTACTGATTATTATGAGGTGAGGAGAAGCCATTTAGTCTCTGAAAACATGAGGATCCATGACAAATGGAGTACTTTAGCTGGGTAGCTAATCTAGAGCAAGCTAATGCAGCTAAGTAACTTGTTAAGATTTATAGGACTATATCTTTATAATCCATATAAATTTCTATACAGTTTCTACTCTGAAGCATTCCGATCCATATGTATTTCACATAATGCCGCCTCCTCAGGTTGAAGGAAAGTTAAGGGTTAATAAAAAAACATTTTCCTCGCAGCGGGAAGGACTTTTAACTTGCGTGTATTCTTTGACATAACTAATCTATTATCTAAATAATGATTTTCCACACAAAGAATGAGTCAGAAGAGCATTTGATATTAAAAACAGAAGAATATTTACTCACAATTTCTCAGCAGTTACATTAAACAAATGAACTATCATGTGAAACTGAGGTTTTCCCCGAAGAGCCCGCAGCGTTGGGTGAGGGAAGGCATGACCGAGTGTCCTACCGTCACGACTCACAAAGGTCCACCCAACTGGTTCGAGCTTTCATAAGAAAACCTCAAAATGTTTTGATTAATGCCGACATGTAAAGCATGCGTCCGCCCAGTTAAGAACATTTGCATATTTGGGCTGCACATCCTCTCAACAGATGCTTGCCTTTGTCATTGAAATGTTAAACCCCTTGTTCCTCTAAAGTGTAAACAAAGTTTTGTTTATAAGTTTAGCTTTAGCTCAGTGCTAACACTGTCTCTCGCTCTGTTCTTTCCTGGAATGTCAACAAATTAGCCCAGTCACCTCGCTAGCTATTTGAGCCAATCAAAAGTCCTGTGTGCTTTTTCCAGGAAGTTATTAAAGCTGGCTCCTCTTCTCAGAGTGAGTTTGGACAAGCTGCTCATCACATCTGAAGGGGTGTCTGGCTGGAACCGAGGACAATGCATTTTTACTGGCAATCCTAGCTAAGCTAATGTGTCTGGGGAATTGGAATAAGTCATACACATTTTAACAACAAACTCTCAAATAGAGAATTAGCAAACATTTGATTAACTAAATTTTTGATCTACCTAACACAAAATGCATAATGCACACATAGACATAAACATCAGGAACATAAGTTCCCCATGGTTAGGTAGCCCTCCTGTCTGTTAACTGCTTTAAGAAAACTATGATGTCTTTTTAGATCCATTTTGCATCTTGAAGTCCAGTGCATGCTTAAACCATAGTGTGTTATCTCATTTAATGTGCAATGAACCATATAACAGTTTTGGCAACATTGTTAGTTTAGTTTTAAAACATTGAAGAGAACCGTGTGCAGCACAGTAAATACCAAAATGAGACTAACTGGCTAATCTACAAGTCTAGCTGTTGTGATGAAGATAAAGAGATTGAAACAATGTTGAGGAATGAACTGAAAATTATGCATTTTTAAAATGCAGTTTTGGGGCAAAAACAGTAGTACAGTGGTTAGTGCTGTTATCTCACAGCGAGAAGGTCCTGGGTTCAATCCCTTTGTTCACATGGGTTTCCTTTGGGCGCTCCCGCTTCCTCCCATTGTCTACAGGCATGCAATTTAGGTTGAGTGGCAAATGAAAATTGTCTGTACGTGTGTATGTGTATGTGTGTGAATGATTATCTGTCTTTGTGTTGCCTTGAGATGGGTTGGCCTCCTGTCCAGTGTGAATTCTGCCTCGGCTCATAGTTTGCAGTTTTCCCATGACCTGAAACTGATAAACTGTTTGGTCAATGAATTAATGAAATGGCATTTTTCCCCAACACTTTTATCCCTAATTAAAAGTGTTTTAGAGTAAAACAAAAATGATGTCTCCAGGTTCACCACCAAAAATTATGACACTTATGACTATAAGGCATTTTTAACTTTTATGGAATGTTATAAACTTATTAAAATTGTCATTTTTAGAAGAAAAAAAATAGCCTAGCAATAAATAAATGCATTAAAACTTGAGAAAGAACAAAAAAAATATATCAGATTGAAAAAAACAATGAGTTAGAGTTATGCACACTTTTTGGTCAAAATTTCAGAGCCGTACACAGTTCGTGAGGTTCGTATCCATCTGCGTCACATTAGAGATCTGCTGAAGAGTTTGGACCCCACAGATGCCTATAATGGAGTGGAGGGCAGCTCACTGTCCTTCCTCAGGTTCTTCACAGAGGAACACATAGAAGGTGAGAAAAATGAACTCAGACCATATAAAATGTATCCTTAAAATGTAAGTGTCTGTGTATAGGCCAATACTTTAATTTCTCACCTTCATAACTACATCACTTGAGAATAAACCTTAATTTGTCTTATTTTTTCAATGACAACAAACATAGTTTTGTGCCTTGTTGTTAATGAGCATGACTATAATAATTTTAATGATCACTTTTTATTGGCCATCTTTATCTCCTTGTTTTTTCTCAGAAAGCAGCAAGGTGAAGAGAAGAAGTGAGGAGCTAAAGCAATTCAACTGTATCCCTCCTGATTACATTCTACCAGGAACCAAAGAATATCTTCTGGCACCACTGCAGCCTCAGACTGAAAACTTAAAGGTAGATCAGAGGTCTTTTGTCTGTAAGGATCATTGACAATATAAAAGTGCTGGCTTACTATGACAAAAAAATCAGCAGATTCTATTTGTTACCATAAAATAATGACTCTCAAAAAGTTTAAAACGTGAGTAAAATTAAACAAGAACAAAAATATCATAAGTCCTTATAGATCTTCAATTGGATTTCAGAGAACATCCAGGACCAGAAGAGTTAAAGTTTGTTAAAGTGTTTTTTTTTAATCTAAAACAAAATGAGAAGCAATAAAGCAGTACAGAGGCTGCCACCAGTGTAAAGATTAAACCAAAAATGAATGAAGAGTAACAGTAAAGCTATATATACCAATTTCCTTACAAATATACTTGAGTATAAGAGAAATTATTAGCACAAAATACTTTTTTACTGGAATATATGTAACTCAGTAGATATAAATAAATACTACAATGATTTATGCAATTGATTGTTATTTTTATACATTTCTACGACATTTTAATTGAAACAATATGACAAAAGGTACTTGAGCATTAGTACCTTTAGGAGAGGTACACAGCAATTGTCATTATTTATCCCCCAACATATTTGAATAAGGAAACATTTGACCTTTTTTAATACATGTTCAACCCCAAACCATGAAATCGTTCTCCAAAGCTTTGGTCTATGCCACACATGTGTACTGTTACAGCAGTCACAAAACTCAACATTATTCCAAAAGGCATAATATTTATATCCTTATTTCCTTAATCTGTAATCATGCTATAATTATTTTTTTAGAGAGCAAACGTTTTTTCCAGACATGCCACACATACAAGTTAAATATGTCCAATCTCTTTCTGATTGTACACATAATCACTTTCACAAGTCTGGGGTTCTTAAAGACTTCTTTTCACAATAAACACTCTTGAGTTTTCAGGGTCAGCTGGTCTTAGAAAATGTTCTAATATACTTAATCTGGCACTTAATCTGATTTTAATTTTATGGACATAAATGTGTGCTAAGTGTACAGGTTGCATTTGATTTACTCTCCGATTTACTGATCTTAATTATGAAAATGACAATGAAATGTCCAATGTATCATTTGTTAGCGTATAAGACGTTATCTGTGGGCGTTGTATAAAAAATTCAAATGTTTAATGCTTGTTCAAAAATTTACTGGTGTAGTTTTTTTAGTCTGATCACACGTCTAAGCTCCCCAATAAATATGTGTTAATAATTTACCAATCAAATTGCCAACAACGGCCCTTTTGTTCAAACGCATTCTTGTGTCCTGTTGTGTGTCCTTATGTAGTGTTTTTCTGTTAATAGCCCACTGAGTGCCTGAAGGTTCTAGCGATGAGTTGCTGGAATCCGCCTCCAGGAAACAGGAAGATGCACGGGGATCTCATGTACTTGAATGTGGTTACCATGGAGGACAGACACCTCAGCATTACAGCTTCCACCCGAGGCTTTTATCTCAATCAGTGCGTAATCAGTGAAGGTTATGAAAATGCTCTGGAGATGGAACATATCTGACAAAGAAAATTAACAATTGATAATTAAATTTACATAATGTGTGACAATGCCCTTTACATTTTTAATCTAAGGCTTTATAGCTATGGACAGCGTTGTTTTGTTTTTTATAGGTCCACTCCCTACACCTTTGACCCAAAGCCAGCAAGTCCCAATGTGCTCAGTCATTCACTAGTGGAACTTCTTGGTCAGATCAGTCCAGTTTTTAAGAGAAACTTCAGTGCTTTACTGAAAAAGAGGTACGTTTGTTTCGTTTTACACTCGGTCATACTTCTTTTGTTTAGCTGTGTGTAACACATTTGATTTTTTTTGTCCAGAAATGTAACACACCCCTTTGAAAGGATAGCCACTCCATTCCAGGTGTTCAGCTGGACTGCCCCAGCCCTTGACCACGCCATGGACTGTGTTCGAGCTGAGGATACAAGTTCCTCATATCTCAGCTATGAAGACCATGCTCCTGGACAGGTAGCTTGTAGCCAAAGCAAAATTTGATATATTGAATTTTTTTTTTGTTATTCTGAATTCTTGGCTTAAGATTTGGCTCAACGTGCTTAATTAAATAATCCCCTGTTCTTCAATTCTCAGATCTAATTATGGCATTGATAGAGCAGACTAGCTTAGCACATAGTTTACGGGAGAAAATGTTAAAAAAAAACACAAATTTAAACTGCTGCACTGTAGAATTGAGTCATTACTTCATTGTACAGTGCATAATCCTTCTTTAAATGGATTAATTGTAATAAATACAGATTCGTGACTGGAATGAGGAGCTACAGAGCACTAGAGAGCTACCACGTAAAACCCTCACTGATCGTCTGCTAAGAGATAGAGCCATCTTCAAGGTGAGGCTAACACTACATGTTAGCAAGTCCATTTCCTACATTTCTTTTAAATTATTAAATTTATTATTTTTTTTCTGATGTCCACTGATGCCATTTTTGGGGTTTTATGTACTTCATTCATTAAACAGAACCATTTCCCTTCCTTTCATTATCCAGTTGTTTTTATGTTAATGTGCTTTTTTGATTGGTTGCAGTTTAGGCTGAACTATATAACACTATTGGATTCAGACTCTATTCAGACTAGAAATCAGGAATTGTCTAGTGGATCTTTTGGAATTGTCAGTGACAGAGAAACACTGATACTCACCTCTCTCGCTCACAAGATTATTTACTGCTTTCTGTACCATACGCCAGAACAGAAATGGGTAAAATGGCCTTTGTTCACTTTGCACCTTATACGTGGAACACGTTGCAGAAAAATTGGAAAATAGACAAACTGATTCCTTTAAGTGGATGTAAAACCAGACTGAAAGTTTTTGAGGCAAATTCCATTACTTGCTCATGTTTTGCATAGTTTGTCTGTACATTTTATTTTTCTTTTGTTTTATATCTTAACTGTGAAATTTTAAACTAATTTGTACTATTTGCTGCCTATCTTGGCCAGGACCTTGAAAATGAGGTTTCAAATCTCAATGGGACCTTCCTGGTTAAATAAAAGTAAAAAAAAATAAAATAGTGACACTTCCTTATAGCATAAGTGAACAGACATTTTAAACATTACATGCTTTTATTTAACAAAGCAAGGAACTTCATAATATCGGTCCTTTAAATTAGATCAAGTAAACTATTATGCAATTAAGTTGTATTGGCAGTGTAGATAATATGACAACACGAAATTGTGAGATTTGAACAGAGCAATTGTTCTGTCACTATCTCTCCACAGGCTAACAGTGACTTTGTGACCGCGGCAACACGTGGGGCAATGGCAGTGATTGATGGTGATGTGATGCCCATTAACCCTAGCGAAGATCCACGCAATCAGATGTTCATCTATAACAGTATTATCTTCAGCCTGGGCTTTGATGTGCGAGAACACTATCAGGAGTTTGGTGGGGAAGCTGCAGCTCATGCTGCCTCAACCATTGACCTGAATGGTATTAAGGCTTACGATGCTGTGGATGCTGAAGGCCTGTATGTGCTTGGTACTGTGGTGGTGGATTATCGAGGTTACCGTGTCACTGCACAGTCAATCATTCCAGGCATTCTAGAACGTGGTCAACAGCAGAGTGTCGTTTATGGTTCCATTGACTTTGGAAAGACTGTCGTCTCTAATGAAAAGTAAGTTGGTTTTAGAAATGTGTATATATATACATATACAGATATTTCAAATTACGCAAAGAAAAAAGAATATATATATTTATATAAACATTTAATGCATTTCTGTTTCTTTTTCTGTCTACAGTTCTTGTATGTCTATTGTGTTTGTCCATTTTCCACATAAGCAGGTTTTAGGGATTAAGTTGTCATGACCTCACGTAATGTAAGTCACAAAATTAAAGTCTCTAAATGTCCCAAGGTACCTGAAGCTATTGGAAAAACCTAGCAAACAGCTTAGAATGCAGCGCCACCTAGTCCTCAACGAAGACGACACAGTTGTGGAGTTGTGCTCCTCTGTGGAGTGTAAGGGCATTGTGGGTAACGATGGCCGTCACTACATCCTGGACCTGCTCTTTACCTTTCCACCTGACCTCAACTTCCTGCCTGTGAAAGGGGAGGAGTTAAATCCTGAATGTCAGCAGCTTGGTTTTCCATTGAAGCACCCACATCGCCTGGTATGTCTCAGGCAGGAGCTGATTGAGGCTTTTGCAAAAAACAGGTGAACATTTTTCTGCATTACTTTTGATTGACATCTGCTGATCCTTTTCCCCCACAGCGAGGACTGTCAAAATTCAGCAGCTCAGCCTAAAGCAGTGCTTCTCAATTATTTTCTCTCATGCCCCCCCTAGGAAGAAGAAAACATCTCGCACCCCCTGCGCGACTATAAATAGTATCATTTGTCTATAAAATTGTTATAAGTTCACCTCTGCATAACACTGTATCCTTATTAACATATAAGAGAATAAAAAAAGAAAGAAATATGGACCAATTTACAACAAAGAATACACTTCGTGTCTACACTTCATGCTTCGTAATGTATGCAAAGCGCACATGCTACACCACCGAGCGAATGCTCCCTGTGCACACTCTGCCAATGGGAGCGCCACTGCCCCTTAATGTAGTGGAGTGGTATTGCACTTTATTCTAAAACAGTAAAAAAAAATTAAAATAGAAAAATAAAAAAACATGTTCCCCGAGGTTAAATGCGTATCTTGTATCTGATATGTTTGTTTGTTTATTTATTTGATGTATATTTATGAGACTTTATGTACAAAAACCATAGTGCAGAATTAACCTTGCTCTCCCTGGATGAGTATGATGGTCCTCCCTATCCCCCGTCACTCAGTGTATTGCTAGCCAGTGTGTTTGTTAGCTGATGTGATTATCAGGTTGAGTTCTCCTCCATGTTCCTCCAAGTTCCTGTTCAAAGATGTTGTGTTAGAGGCAGGTTAGAAAATGCTATGGTTTCATGGCTCTGGGGATTCATGTCCTGTGACTGAGGGAGTGGGAATTCAGCAAATACTGTGGCCAGTGTATGGAAATGTATTTTGCTTTGTGAGAAGATGCACTGGATTAGGCCTAATTTTAAAAGCAGTCCAGGCTAAAACACTCCTTATAACTTCAGTGTGAATGAGTAGAGCTGAACTAAAATGGTTGTGGTGAGATAAAAACAATGCATTTAAAACTTGCTGTTTTTGCAGCTTAGTTTTGATATTTTAACACTATGGAGAGTCAATGGCACATTTCAAAATGTTCTATAATAAACCGGTTTAAAAAGACATTTTTGTTTTACTTTTACGAGTCCTTAAGATTTTTTTTTTGTAAATGTAACGCTATATAAATGTAACGTTGTTGCTGTTGTATCTAGTTTTGAGTTTCTGAATGTTCACAGATACCTTTCTTATTTAACTTTAATTTTATTTGTTTTAGATATCACTTATTATTGGAAGCAGTCTCTAAAAATGAAGGAGACAGCTGTATAAAGACTCTAAGATCTCCTCTGAAGAACTGCAGCCAAAATGTGGCATCAAACTTCTCCAAGGAGAGTACAGATGCAACTCTAGACACTGGTTTTGGGACCAGATCTTCCAAGGATTTTATTCCTTCTTCCTTCAGAAATATTTGTTTCAACCCTGATATTTTCTCACCAGGTGGGTGTACACTGTTTCTCATTTTGGGG
>JBBIGC010000024.1:3237895-3249398 GCA_037576955.1 Lepidarchus adonis
ACTCGCACATCAGTGTTGTCATGTCTGAATTTATGCTGATTGTTTCCTGTACCTGGAAGTCGCTTTGGACAAAATAAATGTATAAATGTAAATGTAAATGGATGAACATTGAATATACACAGATACAGGGTCCATTTCTTGGAAAACAATTCATGACAGCAGCCTGTTTTGTATTCACTATTTTCTTGATGTTAACAAAGCTAACATTTACATACATTGAGGGGGAAATTCCAAAAGCAAAAAGATGAAAGTCAAGTCAATTTTATTTGCATAGAGCTTTTTACAACAGATGTTGTCACAAAACAGGTTCACAGAATGCAAAGGCAAGGAAGCACTTCCTACCTGTAACTGTAGGAAGAAACCTTAGGAGGAACCAAGGTTCAGAAAGGGAACCTATCCATGGTTAGAGAAGTTGGTTTGTGACTGAAGGATTGCAGGTTCAAGTTCCCTTCAACATAACCCCCACTGCTGGATGGGTAAAATGCTGAGAATAGTTATTCCCCTCAGGGAATAATACATTACAATAATTATTAAAAAGTATAGCTAGGAGTAACAAATCTAGCATATTTATATATTTAAAGCATAAAGTACAGGTAGAGGGTCCATGGTAGTTAAAGCTAGTCTGGATCATCAGTAATGTTCAATGTGGTCAAGAACAATGTACGTTTGTTCCAAGACTGGCTGTGACAGCATAGCTAAATAGAAGAGCCAGAAAGGTAGCACAGACATGAGGACATACTGGGGCATAAAGCAGACGCCATTAAACCTGGGTGAACATGTCTGAGTGGGCATTTTACCAGAAAACTCTATGCCTGACAACTCTTCAGATCTGTCCCTTACATAAATGAAGAGACTAACAGAAGGATTGACTAAACAGGTATGTTTTCAGGCTGTACTTAAATACTGAGACTGTGTCTGTGTACTGAACATCATTGTGGACAATGTTCAAGTGTGTTAAGCCAAGAAACATTGACCAGTTCCAGATTGTGATGCCAGAAGAGCTGCATTTTTAAGTGAAGGATTTTATTATTAAGAGAGAAAAGAAATTCAAACCTACATGGCCCTACTGTATGTGACAAAGTAAAAGTTGGAATTTTTGAAAGGTGTGTGTCCCATTACATGTGACGTAGAAGTAACAGTGCATTTCAGAAAAAGAACATCATACCAACAGTAAAACATGGTGGTGGTAGTGTGAAGGTCTGGGGCTGTTTTGCTGCTTCAGAACCTAGAAGACTTGCTGTGATAAATGGAACCATGTATTCTCCTGTCTACCAAACTCTCCTGAAGGAGAATGTCTGGCCCTCTGTTCGTGATCTCAAACTGAAATGAACTTGGGTTCTGCAGCAGGACAATGATCCAAAACACATCAGCAAGTCCACCTCTGATTGGCTGAAGAAAAAAAAAAGGCCTAGTCAAAATCCTAACCTGAATCCTATTGAGATGCTTTGGCATGACCTTAAAAATGCGGTTTGAAAACCTCCAATGCTGAACTACAACAATTCTGCAAAGATGAGTTTGGGCCAAAATTCATCCACAGCTCTGTTAAAGACTTGACTGCAGTTGTTGCTGCTAAGGGCCCAACCAGGTACTAGGTTTAGGCGTCAATCACTTTGTCACACATGGCCACGTAGGTTTTGATATTTTTTCTCCCTTAATAATACAATCCTTCACTTAAAAAACACATTTTGTGTTTACTTCTGTTGTCTTTGACTAATATTTAAATTTGTTTGATGATCTGTAACATTTAAGTGTGACAAAAATGAAAAAAGGGAAATCAAATACTTTTTCACTGTATATTTCTAAAGGTGCTATTGATATGAATTCTCACCATATGTTGGTAACAACCCATCCAGTTCACACATCAAACAATACACGTCCATATATTAACACAAGTCTCCATTGCTGAAGAAAAAGCATGTTGAAGTGTATTTAAAGTTTGCTGGCTAACATTTAGACAAGCCTGTGATATACTGGGAAAATATACTCTGGTCAGATTGAACTCTTCCCACAATACACACCATGTTCAAGGTCAATAGTAGCTGCGCCCCTAAAAACACCATACCAACAGTGAAGTCTGGAGGTGGGAACATCATGGTGCAGGGCTGTTTTTCAGCATTCAGCACTGACACACCTTATATAACTGAAAAAAATTACAGACTTTCTTGATAAAATCTACCAGGATGATGATGAGGATGACGATGGGAGGCTGTTTCAGCAACACAATGATCCCAAGCACACAGCCAAGAAAAATTCTCAATTTGTTTCAGAGAAAGAAAATAAAGCTGCTAGAATGGATCAGCCAATCACCTGACCTGAATCTTATAGAAAATCTATGGAAAGAACTAAGTTTATAGAAGGAGCCCACAGAACCTTCAGTATCTGAAGAATGTTTGTGTGGTAAAATGGGCCAAATCACACCTGAGCAATGCATACGACTAGTTTCTCCATATGGGAGACGTTTTGAAGCGGTTATCACCAACAAAGACTTTTGTATGAAATATTAAATACCGGTACATTTCAGTAAGCGTCTTCAAAAATGTTCTTTATTATTCCATTTATTACACCTAACTTAATGTATGGACATCTATGGTTTGATTTCTTTGCATATGTGGACTGGATGGGTTGTTACCGACATTTGGTGCGAATTCCATGTCAATAGCACTTTTACTTATAACAGTTACATGTTTTATGCTTTTTAACCCGCTGTATAAAAGATAACAAATAATAAAAAGATCATGTAAATATAAAATTGCGGTATAAATAAAAAAAGAGGAAAACAGTGAAGAGAATTTGTACTTGTAACTAGTTTGTCTTCGCCTCTGGGGGACACATAAGTCTGCACCCAGGTCAGTTGAGGAGCAGTGCTTCTAGAGGCACGCGCGCGCCTCCCGTCACTGTGCGCGTGGCCGAGTGCGCTGCAGAAATCAGGGAGGAGAGAGAGACCGGGCTGACTGAGCCGGCGGATCGGAAGTGACTCACTCATTTACTGTACATCTTCAACTTGTCTGTCTCAGCTGCCAAACGAGAGACATTTCACGTAGCAAGGTAAGAAGTGTTCTATTTGATCGTAAGTGTCAGTTTGTGGGTGGGGAGTCGGTAAAAACGCCTGTGTGTGGCTCCGTGTATGTGCGCCGTCTTGACTGCCCGCCTGCTGTGGATCTCAAAATGGCGGACAGGCCGTTAGGGCAGAACAGCAGGGTGTGAATGCGGTTAGTCGCGTTAGTGCTGCACCAGAAAGCTGACACTTTGAGCCAGAAACGGTCTGATGCATGTGGCATTCATAATTTGACTTTCACTGAACGTCACCGCTGGGGATGTACGGTTATTTCACACGGTAAGACTGCCCGGCTGCTTTGGGTTGTATTAGCTAACTGGCTAACGCGCTAGCGTTGTAGCATCTGTAATTGGCCCGCTAACGTGACTCGGCCAAGTCTCCAGCTTTAATAATGTTAGAGGACACAGGCACGGATGCCTTTCTCTTTGTCATTCTCTCCAGTTTGACACGAGAGCGGGTTAACACACCGACTTTCTAACGACCTCCGTGGCTAAAGGACCTAGCCGGCCTGTATGCTATGCGTTGGGTGTGCCTGTGTTGTTTTCTCTCCGGAGAAGGTGGGTCTGTATTTGGTACCCGGCTTGTTGGTTAGCTCGCTGCTAACCGCTGGCTCATAATATACATGATGGTCGCAAGGGTGTGTTTGTTCGGTATACTGGTCGCTATTTGCACTCACACAGCTTTTTGTAGCAGTACTGGCCCTGTGATTAGCTGTTTAGAGCTTTTACAGTCACAAAAAATGGCATAGTAATAATCCGAATTAGATCGTTAGCCAAGTTAGCTAACTGTCATGGTCATTGAATTTCGTTTGTGAATTTTCGCTTCCAACACACTGATCTATGATGGATGTAGGAGTTTTGCCATTCCGTCCATCTACGGTGTCTCCTGAGCAAGCACCCTCGTCATTATCCTGCATTTAAGCCAAGTGTTCATGGATGAGCGAGTAGTCTGGGTTCGTATACACCAAAATACAAATACCTAACAACATAGGCCTTTACATTACTTTAATGTAACGACTTTCTGTCATATTGGTATTTTCTTTCAAGCACCACCTTGACCTTGACACCTGAGCTTTGACCTGTTTGCATTGAAGCTTGTTGTCAGTTTGATGAACCTGCTGGGTGATGAAGGTCTTTTAATGTCTGAGTTCAAGTTTAAATGGTAGTAACATAGCCCTTTAAATCATTTTCCAGTAGGTTGAATATTTTTTGTGCGGGTGTGTGTGAGAGGGAGAAGGTGGGTATTTTGTTTTTCCCAGTAAATCATTTTTGTATGGTTGTTTGCTTATGTTGTGACCCACTTTTTAATCTGTTTTTTTTAGCGGTCTGTTTTTGTTTTTACAGGCAAACACAATTAAGAAAAATTCAAGACACTATGTTGGGTTTATCTTGCCTTGCACAGTAAAGCTCAGCAAATTCTAGGCCTAATCCGCTCAACCCCACTTGAGTACTTCAGAGAGCGAAATTGGTGCTTCTGGCTGTCAAAATGAAATCCTTAACTGACTCTCAAAAATACATGTGTCAGGTATTTCTGGCTTTTGAAAAGGTTTTGTTGGATGGATTTGCTGAACTGTATCTCTGGGTTCTTGAACCTTTTTTGTATGAAGTGTGGGGCAAAGCACATTCAGCATATTGATCCTGAGTCTTGCCACTTGATCCATGCCATTGCTCATTTTAAGTCCTATTTAATATAAACCTGCACAATTTGTAGATAAGCCAAAGTATTCTCACACAAACACAGATGTGCCCATATCTTCAATACTACAATGTAGTAGCAAATGGATGAATAAAGAAAAACTTCTAACTTCTTAGAGTTATTACTCTAACAAAATGAAGCCGTTGTCATAAACGCAATTTTTATCGCCTGTGTCTTTGGTCACATGATCTTGTTTTGCATATGAACTGAGAAGTAGATCTTTACTGGATCCAATTACAGCAACCAAAATAGATATAATGTGTCTATAGTGTGGTCATGTTTTCACAGTCGAATCATCCACTTGTGTTGGTCTTAATGGGTATGGCAAACTTGATCACATTTAATATCTTTATTTTCTTCAAGTGGATAGAGCATGGACTTTGATAGGTATGGTGTACATTTCAGTATTCACTTTTGAAATCGCATGACGTACCAGCTACAGAAAAAGAAAATGTACAAACACCAGTACAGCTGTTTAAGAACATGTTTTCCATGTCTTAAGAACTGCAGAATAGGAGGAATTTGAAATTATATACCCATATTCACAAGCTGAATATGTCTCAAGAAAGTCCTTTAAATTTTCCCGTTTGTTTGATTGACAGAACAATAAAATGGTGGGTTAAAAAAAACATGACAACCAACAAGCACTGTTTGCCTCATCAACACATTATCAGAGTGTCTTGGGGAACTGTAGGTTCATGAAGTGACACTTGCATGGGAAGCTGTTTACGTGTACATTGGCTGGAGACTAGGCCTTTAAATATACCAATATATTGAAGACAGAAAGGGCCACAAAAGAGTGGGTGAGACATGTCCTCTGTGTAAATGGCACTTACAGCTATTAAGGTTGTAATGTAGTTCGATTACATACAATGCAGCAGCGTCTCAGTACTTTATTATTAAATAAAGGGCCTGAATTTTTAGGAAGACGTTTTTTTCCCCAGTTACTGAGAGCGTTTAACATACATTTGTTTTAATGATTTAGGAAGCAATATTTTTAGATAAGGTAGAAACTGCCTTTATTGTTAATTTACTATGTAGCAATTGATATTTACACTGAAAATCTGGAGTTATGAGTCTTGTATTAAACTAAACAATATGTTGTTTTGCCTGTGTGTTGTTACCTGCATGTCGTGTCTATTAACAGTATATTCTGTTACTTCACATTGACACTGCTTGCATTTTAGCATAGGAGATTACTTGCCTTTGCCTTTTCATGGCTTTGCATATGACTGCATATCTCTGAATAGAGGCTTCTTGCTGTAAGTTTTTCTATGCTAAAATGACAGCTGAGTAATAGAAAAGGCATGATGCTTCAGACTCTCGCAATGACCGACTGAGACATTAGGATTCTCACTGTGTCCAGGCCAAGCACTCCTGTTGATCCACTGAGAAACAAGGCCTGTATTTTTCTGTGCCATACAGTGGTTACAATCCACAGTAAGAATGCATCTATAAGAGGTTTGTTGGCAAATACCTGATTTTATTTATTTAATTTTCTCTCCCCTGTGCATCAGTCCATGCTCATATGTAATCACAGTTTCTTCTCGCTTTCTTGACCTATTGCCCCAAGCAGAAATTTTATTTAATGTGTGCATTTGTGCTTTATTTAAATACACACATTTCTTCAACACTATTTAATTATTCTTAATTATATCAAGATTATAATGAATGATCCAATTAAACATTTATCATTGTTAAAACAGATATCATCTACTTTACTTGCGTTACCTTTTTTCAAGAACATTTGTGTCTTCCGTTTGTTCTTTTTCTGTAATAGTAACAGAACGGCATGTTGTTGTATACACATGTCAAGCACATCTTATGAGCAAGTTTCTTTGTTTTGCTCCTGCACATGTGATTGCTGATTTCTATAACTGGATTGTCAGAAAAGGGAAAATTCTGCTTTGATGCTTGTGAATGATTGGGTGGAAAATTGGATAGATCCGAATCATCCGATGGATTTAACTTAAAGTGCTACTTAATTTTCCCACAGTGAGAAGGTGTTTGCATATGAACTTTCTTGACGTTAGGGCTGGGTGATATGGCATAAAAATATCGCAATACACAATATATATCTCAATACCTTGAAATGTCCTCAGGATCACTTTATAAATGAAAAATTTGACCCTATATTGTATAAAATGACAGTAGTGTGATGAATTTAGCCAAAGTTTCACATATTAAATGCTTTATATTAAACCAAAGTATAATATAGCAAACTTAGTTTTTAACTCATTTTTTTAACACACAACTCTTTATTTTATACAAGCTTTTAACACAGCAAAGACCATTTTAAAAATCTTTTATTTTAAACTGAAGTTATAAATAACAATTATAAATAATGAAGTTATAAATAAATAACAAAACCTTTTACTGATCTCCGCAGATTCACTTCTTTCTCTTCGCTGTTAGTCAAATATAAAACACACATGGTAGGAGAGTTCTCTGGATGAGTGGGGGAGTAAGCTGTCTGTTGTGACGGGGCAGAAAAGCATAACACGAAAACGAAGTATGTGCTGTTTAAAAAATGATGTTAGGATTTATACTCGATATAGTCCATTACTATGTCGAGCATGGAACAAGCAGAGATACATGGAGTATACTCAATATATCACCCAGCCATACTTGAAGTGACTTGCCTGACTGTGATTTTCACTGCTGTTGTCCCAAATTAAAATTTTACTTGTTCTGGGCATTTAGGCAATTGTTAATGTCAACCTTGAAGTCTTAACGGTTTGTGAAAGTTGGGACTAAATCTGCAGAAAGCAAAGTTTATTTCTGTCAAATAAAATACAGGTGCTTTAGCACAGTAACCACCTAACTAAACCTTTTGCTCTGTTGGCGACATATTGTATCAGCTTGAGAGATCAGTCAAATATTAATTTCTGTTTGATGCTGATGTACTTTTTAAAATTTTTATATTATACATCGCTACTGACTTTGACATTTCTAGATAAAGAGTAATAAGGAGTGTATTTCCCATGTACAAAGTTCACATCTCCGCACCACTAATGGAATTAAAGACCAGTAATAAAGATTTACAACTGGTGATGTCATGTGTTGTTGAAGGCCTTTCAGATGCTTCCAAGTGCAAAAGGATCTTCATATAATCAGTACAGTTAAAGGGCCATTTAAGGGTTTCTCTGCAGGTGTGTTGAGCCTATGAGGTAGGTTTTAAGTTGACTGGTTTCTAGCTTTACAATGTTTTCTGTAGCACCGTCAACTCCTAGCATGTCTGCTTGACCTGTTGTATGAGGGTGTCAGAGTTGACACACTCAGGAGCAGTTTCACAGCTCAGCTCTTCTTGCCAACCTTTGAGTTGAGTCAGATTAGCACAGATTGTCTTAAAGGAGTTGGTTCAGCATGAATGACCCTTGGTAAAGAGGCTCATTTGTTGCTCATATTTGGCTGCCCCTGTTGTGTACAGGTTTACAGGTAACCTGTGAAGTAGTAGGGTTTTATTTTAAGTAAAGCATTTCCCAGAGCTGAAGGCAAGGCAGTTTGGCATTTGTTTTGCTTGTCCGTTCCAGGCTAGATTAGATATTTTTCGCCTCTCCCAAGCTATTCTAGTGAGCACCCTCCAGATTAGAGCGGATATTTGCAGCCTTGCTGAGACTGAGGGATTACAAAGCCATGTCTCTGTCGCCTCAACCCCTCCCATCGGTCCCCCCACTCTACCACCACTCCTTGGTTATCTGGAGGTCTGTGTTTTTAGTGGACCACCGTGTCCTGTGGATTAACTGGGGGGAAATAAGCCCTTGTCTCGTCCGGTGAACCCTAGTCAGGCTGCTTTGAAAGAGCTACGTGGAAGTGTAGTGGTGATTGAATGGTTCTTGGGTCTTTCAGTTCGGAACAGCGTGAATAGGTGAGTGAAAGTGAGTGAACTGCTGTAACAAGATGAACATGGCTTATCTTTTAATTAAACAGGCCTACTGAGTCTTATCATCTTGGTTGCTGTATGACAGTGGACTTCAGTCAGCTTTCTGATATCTTGAAGGTGAAGAACATTTCTAATTCTCTCTCTCTCTCTCCCCCTCTCTCTAGATGAAAGGAAGATCACACTGTTGAAAGTCATCTGTACATCTTTGCTCTGGTGTCTTGCTAACTGAGCCTGTAACTGAAGAGCTGCAGGTGCTGGAGTGACGTCAGCTGCCAAGTGTGCGTCTCTCCTCCCCAGTGTCCGTCCTGTAAGGAGCTGCTAAGTGTGCTGAGGACCGTCCACAGGCTCCCTGCTTGGGGCAGAGACAGCGCCCCCAAACAACCACCACCATGGTGCTGTCGCAGAGACAACGAGACGAACTGTGAGTTTACAGCCGTAATCACTTACTTGCATTTTAGAAATCTGAAAACAAGTGTAACAGACATAAAAATCTAACCAATAATTTACATTTTCCTCTCTGCTGATCTGTTAATATTGGCCAATTCCCCTGCAAGCTTTTTCCCAGGACCATCAGTGTAGCCGGTGGTGCCTCAGCACAGCAGTGACACTGACATTGTGGTGGAACACCCAGTGCTGTTGGAGTTTTTAAACACCTCAGTGTCACTACTGGGCTCCAAGTAGTTCACCCTTTTTCCACAAAGCTAAAACAAGCCTTAATGTTGCCTTTCTTGAGAAGTGCCTTTTTCCTAGCGACCCACCAGAACAAGCCAATTGTGGCGTGCCTGTGAAATTGCCACATACACACAATGATGACTATTTGCAACTCTCTCATAATTTATTTAATACAGGAACCAGGTATAAAAAACAACTATTTTTATATTTTACAATGTTTTGCGTGTTCCAGTAGCTCATGAAGGCTTACGCCAGCGCAACTCTCTTAACTGTACTTGCCTTTCTCTTACTCGTGTGTCTTCACATAGGATATTTACTATCCATGCTCTTTGCCCACAATCTCATTCTGAGTAGCAACATAACTGAGATTTTCAAATTGTGTCCCCACAGTTGTTTAGGCGCACAAACTTACTTGAGCAGTATATGCAAAACACAATTGGGCAGAAAATTGAGCTACAACAAATTGCAGTGGTGGGAGGGCTGATGCAGCACCATGGTGTTAATGACGGATGTATATGTACACAAACACGCATGCTTCCAAGGACATCTTGCATCCCTCCGTGGTACATACATGTGTGTTGTGATGCTTGAAAAATTAGGGATGCACAATTTATCACTGACTTGTACTTGGCAATTATAATTTTCATGACCGTAGGGAAATTGTGGTTGATGTTACAGCAGATAAGTTACTAAAATTCAGAAACTTCATCACTAATCTGTACAGTTGTAGTGCAGCATGTATTACATGCACTATATTGCCAAACGTATTCAGTTCAGTATAAGTTCATATACATGCAAAAGAGTAAATATAGAGGGTCCTCGAATTACATCGCATTCAACAGATGTTGTGTCGCTAGCTCCTTTAAAAAAAAATTACATTAAAAATGCAGCATTTGCGCTCCTAGTTTTTGTGGGATGTAGTGTTTTTCATGGGAAGCATTGCATTGTGGATTATGTAGTGTCTTGTGCAGGAAAATGTGGGAGCAGAACACCTACCAAATGAATGAAACCAGCCAGCTCAAAGAACTCACATGGCACATGATGCCTTTGGCTTTATTATTTCCACTCTGTACAGAGTAGTTGCGCTGCTACAACTAGTACAACTACAACTCCCAGCAAACGGTGCACTCTCCACCTCTTTTCCAACTGTTCTCCGCTCCACACACTACACAGTTCAAAATGCATTGCTTCCCATGAAACATGCCACATCCCACAACACTCGTTCATGCATGTTGCCAGCTGTTAATAAAGCACAGTGGTGTTTGAAAAAGCCTCTGCAGCATCAATATAAACGTTGTTGTTCATCATTATTGCACTATTATTGGAGTTCCGACGTTGAAAATCGCCCTGTCGCACTCTGAGGAACTGAACCCTGACGTAACTCGAGGATAGTGTATCCTGATATAAATTGCATTGCATAACTTGACGCTATTTGGGTTTAATGAATATAAACACCATATTGAAGATTGTTGGTAGTGTTATGAAGGTCTTCTTTTTCTAATGATGGAGTCACTCGCTCATTTTCTCCATAGCTGCCTTTACCAACACCAAAGTGAATGAGGCTTAGGCAGGGTTCCTAACATCACAGGCTAAATATAGCAATGTGGCCAGGTCATAAAATATTTACTACCATCTCAGAAGTGAAAAGTTAATGTAGATAATGATGAAGTACAAAAAAAGCATGAAATTTGTGTCTGGTTTTCGCCTGTCTGTCTGTGCTCCATTCACCACCTTGGCTGGTGTTAAGGTTTGGCTACATTTCCTGCTTTGTCATTTGAGAACCTTTTTTTATCCTCTAGCTGTGGGGTGGTAGCCATGACAACAAGTGCATCGTTTTTTGGATGGTGTAGCCTGTATTTTTCATTCATTTGGAGATGGAAAGTTCAGTTTGGTTGCTGTTTTTTTTTTTCCCCTCCCTTTGAATCAAGTTCATCAACATCAGGAATTCAGCACTGAGTTGTCTGTGTTCAGCCATGTGTCTTCCATTTGTAACTTAAAAAAAAAATAAAAAATATCGAACAAACACTGCATGAAGAGTCCAGCCTTGCTTAGATCGCTGTTGGAAGGCCTGGATATGGTCTAGGTCAGCACTTGTCAGCAGCCAAACATTAATGTCCTGTATTAGGCCTCATTTACACTGTCAGTTAAATGTGACCCAATTCCGATTTTTTGCTCATATGTGACACAGATCAGATCTG
>JBBIGC010000024.1:3249448-3259530 GCA_037576955.1 Lepidarchus adonis
TTTGCGACATCGCAGAGCTAGCATCAAGTATATTTCCCGTTCGTCCATCTTGGCTACTGTGTGGTGTAACCACGCCCTTTTGCTATAGCAACTGTAAACAGGAGAATCGGATATGGGTCACAATTTAAAACACGTGTAAACAGAAGGTCAAAATAATCGGATATAGGCAGCAAATTGGAACTGAGCATCAAGACCTGCAGTGTAAATGAGGCCTTAGTGTCTCAGTTCTTAACTGTCACTTTGTCTATATATAATAAGGAATTCAGTCCGTGTAATTTTCTTTTCTTCAGTATGGTTCAAAGTGTTTGTGTTTTATCGATACAAATTAAAGAAGCAATGTAAATGTGACTGTGTTGTCTAGTGTCACAACATTTGTAAGTGTTTGCTAAACAGAATCTTTTGTCATTTCAGGAATCGAGCAATAGCAGATTACCTCCGATCTAATGGTTATGAAGAGGCCTACTCTGTATTTAAAAAGGAAGCAGAGCTGGATATGGTAAGATCGGTTTGTGGCTTTGTTTTCCCAAAACAAAGACTCAGCCTATTCCAAATCTAGTCTTAATCTTTGTCTGATACGTGAACCTCATTTGTTGGACCTACCAAAGTAGCTTTGACCAATTATCTCTCAGTGTGTACGATTGTTGTCATGTGAATCACTCCGTTTTGCCTACAGAATGAAGAATTAGATAAAAAGTATGCAGGCCTTTTGGAAAAGAAATGGACCTCGGTCATCAGATTACAAAAGAAGGTCAGTAGGTTGACATTTATAATGTCCAGATTTTGCAGTGCATGTAGGAATTCACTGTTAAATAGGTATTGCATTTTAATTAACATTTTATTTCTTCTGCATCTTCTGTCGCTGACTTTTGTTTAAATCTTCAGGCTCGTCTATAATGCTAACTCATTGTTGGCAGACGCCGCATTAATTCTCTGTAATGGTTTGTCTTGTATTGCTTGCTAAGGTGATGGAGTTGGAGTCCAAATTGAATGAAGCTAAAGAAGAAATAACTTTAGGAGGCCCTGTGGTGCAGAAGAGGGACCCCAAAGAGTGGATCCCACGCCCACCAGAGAAGTATGCGCTCAGCGGCCACAGGAATCCCGTAACGCGTGTCATCTTTCACCCTGTCTTCAGTGTTATGGTCACCGCCTCAGAAGATGCAACAATCAAGGTGGGGGTTTCTCAAACACTGAAGATGAAGACACTGAGTTGGTCATTGGAAAGTAAATGTGTTTGGGTGTAAGAAGAAAAGCGAGTGTTTAACGTTTCCATCCTGTGAGCATCAGTCGTTTGATTCCTAGAGGAGGAAGAGATTCTGCCTTTATGCTGAGTCACTCACCGTCTCCATGGAGAAGTTGTGATGCACTGGTTACCAAGGGCAACAGCACAGCCAGCAGTTCTGTGGGCATTAGTGTCCATTTTTTCTTTGCCAATTTATTTCTGCACTGGATCATGTGGTCTTTGTTACTGTGACTTTATTTTTCACATTTTAAAATGTATATTTATAATATAACATTTTGACAGACAGCCACACCTGTATTCATTGAGCTTTTGCTGCTCTGTTCTCTCTTGCAACCCACTTGCATTTAATAGCAAACAGCATTTTAGGGGACAGTGAGGCTGCCTTGACCTTTCTGGCAGCCAGTAATAATCTGTTGGTTTTTGCCAGCTGCATGTGTAATATTATGTCGTTGCAGAGGTTTTGTCAGGATTGTAAAATGTCTGCCTTTACATTTATTTTTATACTTGACTCCTGTGGCTCCTTAGTAGTTTAATGAATAAAACGTACATTACAAAGTATTAAATTAGTACACAAGTACACAGTAATACAATATATGATGCATAATAAACAGATAAACACTGTGTGGAGTACACATACAATATTCTGTGGTGCAGTATAATGTACATTATGCAATATGCATTACAATTTATATGTACAGTTATACATAGCATTTATACTTATATACATGCGTTTTTATACAGTGTACAATAAAAGTATGAAATATACAGCATTTATACAATATAAATGTTATACATTTATACACAATGTTATACAGGCAGTGCAGTTACGTCACAATATAGACCGTGTGTGTTATAGGGGGTGTAGAGATTATACAGAGACGATGGTGGTGGGAGCTGAAATGTCAACTGTTAATGTGATGGCCTGGGGGGAGGAAACTGAATGTATCACTCATGGAAAATATAGTCTGGTGTCTTGGAGTCTTCGTGGTCAATTTGGTAGATAAATGTTGTACTTTTTGTTGTTCAGGGGATGCAGTTGCTTGATAATCAAAACTTTGAATTACCAAAGCAGGGCCAGCTACAACTTTGTGGTTGTTAATACAGAATATTATGATTAATTATCAACAAACTGCAGCTCAGCTTCACTCTTATGTGCATGTGTGTGTAGGTATGGGACTATGAGACGGGAGATTTTGAACGTACCTTGAAAGGACACACCGACTCTGTTCAAGACATCTCCTTCGACCAGTCTGGAAAGCTGCTGGCCTCCTGCTCAGCAGACATGACAATCAAACTCTGGGACTTCCAGGGCTTTGAGTGCATCAGGACCATGCATGGTGAGAGAACCAGACCAATAATAAACTACTGCAAGTCTATAACCTGACCAGCGTACCCTTTGAAATAACCCACTAATTACCACTAATAATAACTATTACCACAAATTATAATACATGTACAACTGTATATTTTTTATATATATACATATATATAATAATGAATGTTTAGTTCAAAATAATTTCCTTCATTATAAATGTCTAAGAATGTAGATTCTTTACATTCTTTGTCTGCGTAAGGATCTCTGAGTTTTACGGATTGTCTGGCAATGGGGCTGAGGCTTGTTTTGGGTAGGATTAGCAAACTTAAGACTGCTTTAATCCTTCCAGTTAGATAATGGTTATTCCTTTTCCTCAGATGGCTTAATTAAGTTGGTAATTACTTTACCCACACAGTCTAAATAAAGAATGTGACGTCTTCTCCCCTGGAACACCTCAGATTTATTTGTAATTGGAGGTTATGAAGTGTGGCTTTATAGGAAATTGTCTTAAAATTGTGTCACGAATTTTGCATCTGTGTTTTATTGCATCCTATAACAAGGTACCCCTTCCATTTCCCCATCCTTTAGGACATGACCATAATGTGTCATCCGTTGCCATCATGCCTAATGGCGATCATATAGTATCTGCCTCGAGAGATAAGACCATTAAAATGTGGGAGGTGGCCACTGGGTGAGTAGAAAAGACTCTTGTTTTATCAGGAGAGGGACACATCTGATTGTGTAATTTGCTAAATAGTTTAGCTAGGAACCATCATATTACTATTGAGTCATGATGCTGAATGTCTAGAATCAGTGCTCAAGTCCTTAATTTTTATATTGGTCAACATTTAAGATACAATCTTTTTTTTTTTTTTTTGCCTAGAAGCTGATTGCTCTAAAAGCATTTACATTTGTTTTTATGGCATTATATTTATTCTATAATTATTAAATCAATACAAGTAAAATAATAACACAGTGCAACATGAACATTGAGTATTTGTCCATGTCTCTGGCCTGATAGTTACTGTGTGAAGACTTTCACTGGCCATCGGGAGTGGGTGCGGATGGTGCGGCCCAACCAGGATGGCACACTCTTGGCCAGCTGTTCCAATGACCAAACTGTGCGTGTTTGGGTGGCTGCAACCAAGGAATGCAAAGCTGAGCTGAGAGAGCATGAGCATGTAGTGGAGTGCATCTCATGGGCTCCGGAGAGTGCACACCCCACCATATTGGAGGCTACTGGCTCTGAGGTATGCGTGTACAGTATGTGTGATTCAAGTATTGCACAAGATGATATACAGGTACATCTTTAAAAAAAATAAAAAAAAGTGAATATTGTGAAAAAGTTTATTTTTTGATGTTCCTTTCGGAAAATGAAATCCATATATTGTATATACTCATTACACAAGCCTTTATTTCTTGGAATTTTGACGGTAATGTCTTTCAGATAATCAAACAGAAAATGTGAATATTGTGAAAAACTTGGAAAGTGAAGGTGTCTCACCCTAATCGGCTAAGGAGAAAAGGCACTGGACTGTTGCTCAGTGGTTCAATGTCCTCTTTTCAGATTAATGTAAATTTTGCAAATCATTTAGAAATCAAGATCCCAGAGTCTGGAGAAAAAGTGGAGAGGCACAGAATCCACATTGATTGAAGTCCAGTGTGAAGTTTCCACAGTCTGTGATGATTCGGGGTTGTCTCATCTGCTGGTGTTGGTCACTGTGTTTTCTGAAGTCCACAGTCAACACAGCATCTACCAGGAAATCTTAGAGCACTTCATGCTTCCTGATGAGACACCAGACTTAACAATGCAGATGGCCTGTATGCTGCTATCAAAGCAACCTGGGCTTTCATTACACCTCAGTTGTGCCACAGGCTGATCTCCACCATGCCACGCTGCATCGATGCAATTATTCATATAAACGGATTCATAGGAATTAATATACTTTTCAGAAGCCTGACATTTCTGTTTAAAATAATATATATGTAATATTTATTTATTGTTCTGTGAAATTAACATTTTTTTGAGACAGTGAATTTTGGGTTTTATTATCTATAAGCCATAATCATCAAAATTCCAAGAAATAAAGGCTTGACCTATTTTACTCTTGTGTAATGAATCTATATAATATATGGATTTCACTTTCTGAAAAGGAATGTTAAAAAATTAAACCTTTTTTAAACAAAAGAGATTTTATTTATTTATTTATGATATTCGAGTTTTTTGAGATGCACCTGTAGTTCAGCTGTGGCCGAGCAAAATGAATTCGAGCCGTCTGTAATGTGACAAGATTGCAATGTCAGGATTATTAGATTTTATTATTTTTTTTCTCTCTTTTTCTTTATGAAAACAGAAAGAACTCACTTGTTGCTTATTTTGACTGTTAATTATGGGGTTTCCTTTATTTTCCTGTAGAACAAGAAAAGTGGAAAGCCTGGCCCCTTCCTGCTTTCGGGATCTCGAGATAAAACCATTAAGATGTGGGATGTCAGTACTGGCATGTGCCTTATGACACTGGTAGGTTAACTGTGGCACCTTCATTTCTGAATGTTTTAACCCAAAATATTACCATTTACAGCGTTGTAAGAACTTGAAACTAGACTATTTACTAATAACAAGCTGAAGTGTGTACACAATCACACATGATCTTCCCTTTCTAAATGATTATCCTCCACTCACTTGTGTTTGTGTGTATTTGAGTAGCATTTTGTTCTCCTTTCTCTCCTCCTGTCTTAGGTTGGCCATGATAATTGGGTGCGTGGAATTCTCTTCCACCCAGGAGGAAAGTTCATTGTGAGCTGTGCAGATGATAAGACTCTGCGCATCTGGGACTACAAAAACAAACGCTGCATGAAGACCCTGAGTGCCCACGAACACTTTGTTACCTCTCTGGGTAAGCTTGCAAATGTGTCATTACCATAAATGAGACACACAATACTAGCTGAAAAGTAGTACAGTGGTGTACAGTAGTGTCTTGGGTTGCTATTGATCAGTGATCTGACACAATGCATCAGCTGTAGGGTGAGGGAATTAATACATTTTTTTCTTAACAGTAGAGCTTTATCCTCCCTGTATCTTTAGAGTAATGTGAATATACACTATATTGCCAGAAGTATTCACTTCAATTTAAATGCTTAAATTCAGGTGTTCCAATCACTTTCATGGCCACATGTGTATAACTTCAAGGACTTAGCCATGCAAACTGCTTCTACAAACATTAGTGAAAGAATGGGTCACTTTTAGGAGCTCAGTGAATTCCAGCGTGGTACTGTGATAGGATGCCATGTGTGCAACAAATCAAGTTGTGAAGAATCCTTGCTGATAAATATTCCACAGTCAGCTGTCAGTGGTATTATAACAAAGTGGAAGTGATCGGAAATTATATCAACTACACCACAAAGTGTTCGGCCACGTAAAATGGCAGAGGGGTCATGGGATGCTGAAACACACTGTGCCCAGAGGTCGCCAACTTTCTACAGAGTCAATTGCTACAGACCTCCAAACTTCATGTGGTCTTCAGATTAGCTCAAGAACTTTGTGGAATGGGTTTCCACGGCTGAGCAGCTGCATCCAAGCCATACATCACCAAGTGCAATGCAAAGTGTGGACTCTTGAGCAGTGGAGACGTGTTCTCTGGAGTGATGAATCCTGTTTCTCCATTTGGCAATCTGATGGACGAGTCTGCTTTTGCCGCTACTTGTCTGTCTGCATTGTGCCAGGTGTAAAGTTTGGTGGAGGGGGGATTATGGTGTGGGGTATTCTTTCAGGAGCTGGCTTGGGCCCTTAGTTTCAGTGAAAGGAACACTGAATGCTTCAGCACCAAGAGACTTTGGACAATTTCATGCTCCCAACTTTGGGGATGGCCCATTCCTGTTCCAACATGACTGCGCACCAGTGCACAAAGCAAGGTCCATATAGACATGGAGTCCTGACCTCAACCTGATGGAACACCTTTGGAATGAATTCGAGCAGATTCTCATCCAATATTCCCATAAACACACTCCTAAACCTTGTGGAAAACTTGCCCAGAGGAGTTGAAGCTGTTATAGCTATAAAGGTGGTGCTGATGTTACATTTAAGCCCTTTGGATTAAAAATGGGATGTCACTTAAGATCATATGAGTGTAAAGGCAGATGAGCCAATACTTTTGGCAATATAGAGTATATGAGATTGTTTGCTCTTGTTTCCAGTATGAATGACTTGTGAAAATGCCAATTAAGATTTTCGAACAAAGTTTTGTTTTGAAATGTTTATTCTGTTTATGTTGCTTTTTAAAAGTATTATAATAAATAAAATATTAATGAATTTTTTTCTCCCTACAGATTTCCACAAGACTTCCCCCTATGTGGTGACGGGAAGCGTAGATCAAACAGTTAAAGTGTGGGAATGCCGCTGATTTCCCTTTTCAGGCCCTGCTGCCCTTTTCCCTTCCTCTATGCCATCACTCTTCCTTGCCCTGACACTTGTCCTTCAGGATGCACTCATCACCATGGTTACCACCCCATCCAGCTCTCTTCTAATACCTGTTGTCCTTTTATGTAAATTATTCTGGATGTAGTTTGAGCTTATTAAATGTTACACAAGACACCCTCACAAGGAGAGGAAAAAAGTAAGAAAAAAAAACGTATCCTTGCATGGTGAATCCAAAACTTGTATACTGTAAAAAAAAAAAAAAATATTTTTTTTTGCTTACCATCGTGTAGAAGTTCCCGTTAAGGGTTAAAGAGCACCGGTGGTGCTCTGGCATCAAGCATCTCGTTACAGAAGGCAGAATGATCCTGTCTGGGGAATTCAAATACAGGGCACATCAAATACAGCCAATCTAACTTAGTTTTTTATTAAATAAATCCTTCTACCATAAAACAGCAAATGGCTTGGCGCTCCATGGATTATTATATTAGACACTTCATTGCATGTGCTCCCCCTCCCATTCCCCACTTCTGTTAAACCAACGAAAGTATGACTGGATGAAGTTCTGTCCTCGTACCCTTCACCCTTCCAAAAGACCTTCATTTATGAATAATTTGTAGGTGCTGAATGCTGTATAATAGACATAAATCTAGACTTAAGGTATTTTATCGGATGTAGGAAATATCACACGTTAATCGTTTATATATTACTAGGGATGAACATGGCATTGGTGCTCTTGCCAAAGTCCTCTAGTGTTTCCTAAATTTAGGATTGAGTCTGACCTAAGCTGTAGCCCAGGAAGACCATTTGTAAAGAATTTTTTTGACATAATCTGCCTTGCCAGATTAACATCACTGCGGCTTCAGTTTTTGAAGGCCCAGTGGTTCTGTCAGCAGATGAAGTCCTTTAGATGAGACGAGTGATGCCTTGTGAGGAAATAAATGGGCAAAATGAGACTAATCAACAGTATGACCGGAACCAGCTTGTTTAAGTGCATTTGTTGAAGGAAATACATTGTGTGTGTTAAAGCAGGGATTATGTTTTGGTTCTTTATTTTCCATTTTATGTCACCCTTGTATCACCTCTTTTCCTCACCATATGATTTTACAAAGAATGTCCCAACCTAATTGATGGCTAGAAGACGAGAGCATCACTTTTATTCAGATGCTTATACCAAATGGGCGAATGCACATTCACCTCCTTTTGGTCTATGTAAAGAAATTAATCAAAGCTAAGTTTTAATAAGGACCGTGCTTTCTGCAGTGTTTAAAAGCAGCCGTCCACATCTTTATGCTCACTACCACAGATGGCCTTTATGAAGACTAACCCTAAATAGCAGTTCACTCGACTTTTCTAGTCAGAATTCCCATCATCTTTTAAAAGCCTTCAAAGCTTTGGCGACTTTCAGACAATTATTCCCTCAATGGGTTTTAACCCCCTAGACACCCCCCATGCAAATGACTGACTGCATGATCATAGCTGTGGTCTATATCTACGGTTCTGTTGGAGGTGTTGCCATTGAAGAGAGCTTTTTGATGTGTTCTCAGTGGTTCTTCTCTTTGTCATTGTGCTAGATGAACTATCTAGTCAGGCTCTCTCAAATCTGGGAGGTTGGATAACTGCAGATAAATCCTTGTATGGACCTGCGGAGTCGGGTTGTGTGCAGAAATGGGAAGATGCCTCCAAGGTAGATCAACAAGTGCAATAACTCTAGGCTGCTCCATGTTAACTGTTGACAGAAAGGTATGTATGTATTTGTGTCCTTTGTGCACACTATGAACACATTTGTAAGGAAAAAGCCTCCTTTACGTTGCGATGAACCTGAAGGAGGTTAAAAAGAAGACCGTCTAACATCAATGTGGATTGAACGCTCCTCTCCAAGTAAACGATAGGCCGGAGAGGCAGCTGTAACTGTTTAACAGTCGGGTGCGTAGGCCTAGCCTCTGCTATTCCAAAGCTGTGTATGTAGTATCAATGGACTTGTGAAAGGATGTTAGAGCTTCTCTGTATGTGCAGTAGCTTTGTGCATCCAGTAAAGCTCGACGTCCTGTCGTTTGCTTTTTATGCCTTGTTGATATACTGAAGTCCCCTTGGCGTAAAGAACTTCATTCTGCTTTTTGTGATCTCACTGTTCACTCACTCACACACACACACACGCAGACACATAATATAAATTGTGTACCAATATATCTGGATGTCATTGTTTGCAACATGATTAAGAGTAATAAAACTGTAAATATAAAGCAAGTCACTTTGTATGGGTTTTTTATTTATTTATTTATTAATTTATTTATTTTTTTAGCATTAGACTTGAAGGGTGGTCATTGTTTCAGATTTTCACTTTAGTCATTCTGTAATCTGGGAAGGCTTATAAGGCTTTTGTAACCATGCGTAACAATCCTATTCTATTACAATGATGCTATGGTTTTTAAAATAAGATTTTGTCCTTTTTAAGGTTATGAACATTTAAAAGCAGTCACAGGTGAAATACAGTGAAAATATTATTTTTAATGACACTTGTCTGGTTCTTAAAGGTAATGATTTGGAAGCAGGAAATTTTAAGGTTGTGTTTTGGTGACTTTGATGGGCCAAAATATGACTGCCCTATTGAAAAGGATTTACCAAAAAAAACAAAAACTTGGCCTTGTGGGGTGTCCAGTGGAGTTTTTAATATTTCTCATAAGTGGTTTTATTTCTATAGAGCTTTTTACAACGCATCACAACGCCGCTTAACAGAACAGGGGTCTGATCCCTTAATTTGCAAGCCAATGGTGACACAGGAACGTAAAAATACCCAAAAGGGGAACCCATCCTCCTCTGGTCGACACTGAATAGTAATAACAGACAAATATTTAAGGTCTGAAGTTCCTTCTGTGCAGGTAGACCTCACTGAGTTACAGTGAGTTAGCTGGAGCATGGTTCTGTCTGTGTGGGCTCCTCAGTAGGAGTGAGTGGGTTTTGGAGATGAGTTTGGTTGGATCTAAACTAGGAAAGGGCAGTTTACTTCATTCCAACAGCGTTTTGCATTTACATTTATTCATTTGACTGACGCTTTTGTCCAAAGCGACTTCCAGGTTCAGGAAACAATCAGCATAAATTCAGACATGACAACACTG
>JBBIGC010000024.1:3259630-3274772 GCA_037576955.1 Lepidarchus adonis
CTGTTTACACTGTCATGGGACAGATCCGATCTGTGTCACATATGAGCAAAAAATCAGAATTGGGTCACATTTAACTGACAGTGTAAACGAGGCGTTAGAGTTCTGTTTTGTCAGCATAAGAAGGAGCTAAACAATACTAGTCAGGTGGTTTGAATGCTTGGCACCCTCTTCTCATTCTTCCCTATGGCAGCTTTAACGGTAAAGTTGAATGAAATTCATACTAGATTTAGTTATACTTTATGTATTTTCTCCAGTTTTCTCTGGAAGATTTTTGATATTGAATGTTATTTATCTGAGACATCTGGACAGAAGGTATTGTATTTTTTTTTTTACTCTGAAATCGCTCCCCAATGAACTCTGAAACCATGAGGGGTCAAGATGAACAACCGTTAATTATGTATTTTATCGCTCTAACACTTTTTCTTAATCAGTAAAAGATTCTCTTCAACTCACCCAAGCTGTTCGTCTATAGAGCTGTTGGATGAAACTGGACATTGTTTTTCTGCTACTGTTTGCTACTTTGGAGAAGGTGTTTTATAGCCTGGGAATCTCTGTGGCCATTCAAGTACTGGATGCAGAGTAGATGCCACACCTACTCACTCCTCTACCATATGCCCCTCTTGCCCACTTGTGTTCCACTGTCAGCTGACCAAATTGGGTCAGCAGACCATTTGACTATGCGTCAGTTCCTGTGTAATTCTTTGCTTCCCAGTCACCCCCCCCATGTACCTTTTCATTTTTACTGCTCATTAAAATATTAACCAAGCGGTTATGACACACCATGTAGAAAAGACACACCCACTGGCACAAGCTGGCACTTTTTAGTATTTGCTGACTATCAGCTTTGAGAGCAATGCGGAAATGTTTTCTTCAGACAGGAGCCTATCTGCAGGAATAGAACTTCTGGTAGGCCACACCCCTGTTGCTGCTGCTGAGGAAAACCGAGCTGACTGGGAAACTATTGAAGGGAAAGAGCAAAAAGAGAATAAATAATAGCATCTCTAACAATTTTGAAATCTACAAAATGAAGTTCCATGTCTTATCAGAGCCAGGGATGTGGAATCGGTGTAATATAGAAATGTAGCAGATTTTTTGGGGGGGTAATAAAAACTTTTTTTTGGTCTGTGTTTGATGTAGACACTCAAGCGTAAGGAGAAGGAGTACGAGCATGAAATGGAACGGCTGGCGAGAGAGAAAATTGCAACCCAGCAAAGACTAGCAGAGTTGAAAAACGACCTGAGCCAGTGTATGGACATCATGGAAATCGATCGCATTCTCCGCCAGACTGTCCAGCCTGAGGACGACCAGGCCTCTACTTCTACAGCATCAGGTAACGACGAGCACCCAAAAATGATTAGTGTAGTCTCCACATTATTCCAATAAAGGCCGGGCAATATGCCTTATAAATAATATTGCAATATGTTTAGGCTGTATTGCATTGATTCTCTTATTCTCATATTTTCATTGTTAATTTAGCCATTTCATTGAATGAAGAATCCACTGCTCAGTTGGGTGGTAGTTAGAACGTAATGTTAGGCCATTTAATATAATTGCAAAAGACATTGAATTGGTTGTGTACTTTCTTCCACGCTGAGTATGAAAGGCCATTTGGAAAGAATGTGAGAACTGAAACTGAGTCTTTTTTTGAAAACATTCTAATTTGTACTCAGTGTTTTTAATATTTTCATTCACACACTGAACATAGAACAATGTGTGTTTGATATATCGCCCGTCCCTAGGCCCTGTATAGAACTGTGAATAATTAATGAACCATCTGAGTGCATAATATGATGAGTAAACCTGTAAAAATGTTTCTATACAGTATACATTAATGTACATTAACGTAAATGTACATTAACATTGGACAGGAATTAAGTTTTCTTGTGTATATTCACCTGATTTTGACACCATAGCAAAGCCTGATGACATACAATCATTAAATTGTGGGAATTTGTGGCGACATGTTCTTGTCCATGGCCACAGGTACTTTGGTGACTGTTTAGGATCACGATCAAGTCCAACTACATTTAATTAAAGCAGATAATCGTTTGTTTTACTCCCAGTTTTGCAGTTTCTTGAATAAAAATGATTTTATCTGCAAGTTAAAGAAGTCGATTCGGCCATTTTATTTAGATTACCTTTTTGTGTTTTTCCGGGGCATTTGAGTCAAAACACTAACTCTGTGGGTGTAACCACGGTAACTTGCATCCATTGTAATTCCATGTAAATTCGCCCTTATTATCTATTGTCTTGGGGAAAAAATTATGACACAATTGTCTTAAGACAAAAATGACCTTTGTTTTTTCTTCATCCTACAGAAGGGGAAGACAACTTTGACCACGATGCAGAGGATGATGTCCTGTCATCCCCCCATCCCGCAGCTGCCCGACCCCAGCCAGCCCCATCTGAGCCCCGCCCCTCCCTGCCTGCCCTTCCTTCCTCTATCCTCCCCTCACACATCTCTGTTCACCACAAGCCCTCAGCTCCTCCCTCTGTGGCCCCATCCCAGCCCCAGACTGCTGCAGTGACCCCTCAGGCCATTGCCCCAGCTCCACCTCCTCAGCCAACAGTCATCGCCCATGCCTCCGTCTCGCACGCCTCCGTCATCCAGGCTGTCAACCACGTGCTCCCGGCCGCCCCTAAACACCTGGCCCACATAGCGCCCTCCGGAGGTGGCGGACAACCTATTGGACACATCACCGTGCACCCAGTGGCCCACCTCTACCCACAGTCTGTGGCTGTCTCGCAGCCGACTATGATGGGTCACATAACACATACGCTTGCCCACCACCCCCAGACACATGGGCAGGTCAATGGCACACCAGCAGCAGGTCAGCAGGGGGCAGTGGTGGGGAAACCCACAGCAGTGGTGGCCCATCATCACGCGGGTTTAGTGGGGCAGACGGTGCTGAACCCTGTGACTATGGTGACCATGCCACCGTTTCCTGTCAGCACACTAAAGCTAGCCTGAAGAAAAGCAGGAGAAAATGGACTGTGTTGAACTCTGTTGAATCGGGTTGCATGTTGTGATCTGTTGCAGGCCATGAGGAACATCTGGATGTTCCACATAACGCTGACAGCCAGTACAGCACAGAAAAGCATTCTGTGACCTTGTGTGAGACTTCAAAATGTAAACGAAGTGACTGGCTTTATTAGCGTGAAGCTAATCAGTGCAAGTCTTGTAGAGACCTATTAACTTAAAGGGGTAGCACAACCAGACATGTTAATTCGGCTAATAATGAATGGAAGCGAAAAGTTGAACGTCTGTATGATCTCATTTGCATGATGCTGAGCTTTCATTGAACTGTTAGCAACATTAGCATTTCTGACTTGGCTATTCTCTTTAAAGGTGCAGCTCATCCAAATCCTAACACTTTTGCTAACAATTGACGGAAACTTCTAGGCACTGATTAGTGTGCAATTTGCATATTGCTAATTAGTAACTACTTGCTTTCATTCACTGTTGCAACATTAGCATTTACAACTGCACTTTTCCAGTAAGTGCAGAGCCATAACAGATGTTATGCACTTAGACAACCTAAAATCAAAAATCCCTGGGTGTCAGCTCTTAATGAGTGAGTGGAGTGCTCAGAACGACGCGTCTCTTCCTTCACCTCTCCGTCCCTTTATTCTTTTTCCGTACATACTGAAATAACTTCTCAGGCATCAGACTTTCTCATCCAGTCACCAAAAAAAGTTAATAAAAACAAAAAAGTCCGGATCTGTGGCATAATGGAATGGTGGGCTTGCTGCATTTGTCTTATTAAGAAAATCTTAGTAAAACCCAGATCTCTAACTGGGCAAACATGGATAAAAAAAATTAAAAAATCAAGTGCCTAGCCCCTGGTCTAATCCAATGGCGCCCTCTGCTGCCTAAACATGGTTTGAGCTGAATTTTCAGGATGGTTACATGGTTAATTATTTGGATAGTGATCATTTACAACTGACTGCTGTTTAAAATACAGTCTTGGTAGAATAATAACAGAAAAATCAGCAACCAGGAGAGCTTTGGGAACATCCAAACCATTCAGGAAAGATTCATTTGGGCATTTATAACCATAAACTCGATCTGGTGCATTTTACAGTGCATTACATGATAAGAGTTGTATTAATAGCTACAAGATGTACAGTACAGATGCGATATACCACTGGATTCTGTCTGTTTTCCAAAAACAAGTCTTCTAATGGACATCTCACAGAGAAGCAATCTGATGTAGTTGTAATTGTTCTAGCAGTCGTATGGATGTCAGTATATATGTAGGGTATATGTGAGAGCTTGTCCTTCTTTGCAGAACGCCCACCTGTTGCATGGTCATCGTGTTTTTTGTTCTTTGGTATGCTTGTATACTTCTGAGGAGGTGATTTTGTAGGTATGAATGTTTTGGCTTTGTGGAAATCATTGTATGTTTTATCTTCCATCATGGGTTAGTAGCTACCCTTATGTTTTATGGTTTTTCTCAAAAGTTAACACTCATGTGACATGCTTATGTTGCTTCCCCATTGGTGCTTTGGTTAGGATAGTTACCACAATCATTTCTCACCCATGAACTTAATGTTGCAACTACAGCACGAGAAACGCTCCTGAAGGTAGTACAGCGTACTGTGTTTCATTGCTGCGTACTATCATTTCCAACCAGAACACTGTGATGCCCTGCTCTTAAATTCCAACACCCATTTCCCACAAACAACACAAATCAAAGGCTTTGGTTTACATGCCTTGGTGAGAAAAAGGTAAATATGTGCTTTTATCCACTTCAGATGTGAAAATTCTCTCTATATTTGGTGACAGGAAGACAGATCTGCTGTACTTCATATTCAGTAAACAATACCCTGATCTTTGTAAAATTTAGTAGTTTTTCTTTTTTTTATTTTATGTATGTGTATATATTAATATGTGATGTATATGCACGCATTCACATATACATGTGTGTAATTTGAAGATTATATCCTTGCCTGGTTTTGCATGTAGATTGCATTTTTTGGTTCATGATTTCCTTCCCCCCCTCTTTATTAATTTTCTGGGACCATGTTTATTACTGTATGATGTGGTGGGGACCATTTAGACCTCATTCTACATTGATGATATATATAAATATATAAAAATCTGCATTTTCCCTATGGAGAAAGTTTAAGTTATATATCGCCTGTACATTTTGGGCTGCATTAAAATCAAAATTGTCCACCATGTTTAAAAGAAATAACAGTAATGATGTTGAAATATGCTAGATTAAACATAATGACTATTCATAATAAATCTTATGACATTTACATTTCATTGTGCAGTACTCTTTTTTTTTTTGGTTATATTACATAATACAAGAATTTAATTTAAACATGTTTTGTGTGTTTAAATAGTGGATGCAAAGAATGTAAAGAACAAACAAAAAATCTTAATTAAACCACAAACTGTTCAAAAAAAAAAAAAAAATTAAACTACAAACTGTTAAAAAAAAATCTTAAAAGATTAAACTACAACCTGTTAAATTTGCCTGCCATTGTGCAAATTTAATGTGCATATCATTTTAAAAACAGCATATTTACATAAGCTTTACACAGTTGTATCAAACAATGACTTATAATCCACACATCCTTTGTCCTTAATTGATATTTTCCTGCGATTCTGAGACACAGAAGTTAACATACTTAAGATGAATATTTCTGTGTTTTTTTTTGGTTTAAAGCTACATGATGTATATTTAACCCTTGGAAACTATGCAAAGAACATAAACATTTACTTTATATTTACACTCTTTATCAACAGCCTTGAGTCTGTCCTCACATTGTTTCAATGTCAAGCATCAATGGAAATATCCAAAGTTCAAAACATGCTTCTGTTTTCACTAGTAATATTTGACTTAAAAGTAACGGTACTTCAAGGTAATTCCTGCAAGCTGTCTGACTCTGATAAACAGAAAGAACTTCACATGAATAACCTGTCAGAACTGCCACACTTAGTTTTTTTTTATTGTCCATGTTGCATCTCTTCCTGGATCCTCTGCAGCACTTCTTGCATTTTCCGCAGCTGCAGGAAAAACAAACATGGAACCAAATCACATTCAACTACAAACTGCTCCACCTAATACGAGTAATGTCCCATAAAATATCACTTTTAGTTTTATAATGTAAAAAAGTTAAGCAAAACAATTTCAATCTGTGCTAGTTTTGTGGACATATTTTGACCATTTTTATGGTTTGATATTTAAACCTTGATTTACATCTTATACACATCTGAATAAAATCCTTTATAGTACAAGCGGAGTTTCTCATAGAGCTGTTTAGTTCCAGAAATGATGGAGTTGATTCTGATTTCAAGTAATGAGAATCAGCACAATTCTAACCAAATTAAATAACTACTTTTATAAGGACAGCTGATGTGTTCCAAATTAAAGATTAAAGGACCTTGAAGCCAGAAATGAGTGTTGGGCTTGATGATACAGCCGGTGTGGGAAGGGGGAGCGTTTACCTTTTACTGGAAATAATAAAATTGTCTTTTAAATTATATGATTTTAGGAATTCTGCTTCATATGGCTAAAGACATAAAAGTAAAAGAGGTTCAATTATGATTTCAAGTTGTCTTTAAGGCACTTGCATTAGTTAAGTGCTTGTAAAAAAAGAATGAGAACACAACTAGTTCCAAGTGTCAACTTGAGGGGTATAAAGACCCTGTGCATTTACCTGTGGATCTGTGATACTGTGTTCTCAGAAGTAATGAAGATCGATACCATACCTCTGGCAAGAGTAGAAATGGTATTTGTGATCCAGAACTTATCTAGCATCAGTACCTTACCTCAGCCATGCTCTTGTGAATAAATGGAACTAAATCCTTACAGCAATTTTCTATCTTCTAGTGTAAAACTTTCATAGAAGACTAGAGGCTGTCACTGCAGCATAGAGGGAACATCTCCCTATTCATACTCATCATGTCAGAAGAAATGTTGGGTGAGCAGGTGTTTACAAACCGCTAGCCATACATCACTGTACAATTGTTTTAGGCAGTTGAGAACATGTTAATCTATATACAGTAGAAAGCCATAAAGTATAATGTTTAAGAAAAACACAGCATTGGTATTAACACACACAGGAGAATATAAAATACAGAATCCATGTAATTATCTAAAAAGTACATTTTGTTTTTCCATTAGCACTGGACCTACCAGGCAGAATTTGCTAACAAACAGAAGTCAAGAGTCACTTGAATATTATCCCAAACTTCCCTTATCCTGCTTTAACTGCCATCAGCTCTAAAATAAAATTGCACTGATATTTCAAGTTGGTTTTGTACACGGCAAAATTTACTTTGAGCTACAAAACTAAATTTTACTATGTAGCATAATGCTACAGGCAGCCATTTTAGAAAATGTTTTGTAAATTTTTGTAAACTACTCCAGGAGTTAAGAGTGCTAGAATCAGTTTTTGTGACATTGATTACAAATACAGAGGAACCTGTATATGATTACAGTGTGAATATCAGTTTTGTACAGATCAATGTTAGCATAGTAAATGCTAAGCTAAAGAAGAAAAATATGGACTCCAAACAGATCTTGGCTTAACAAGCCAAACGCAGTGCGATGATAAGTAGTAACAGATTTAAGTCAAATTAAGTTGTACTTTCTTACCTCCTCATCTTTTTCCCAAATGAGGCGCTCTGTTTCAATGTCCACAGGCACCAGAGGTAAGTCTGAGGTACTGTCTCTCAGAAGATTAGACATACTGCAATAAATGGAGAAACAGAAATGCCAAGTAAATATACAGACCCCACAAATTGGGACATTTTTGTAAAATGCAGAAACTAATTTTTTAATTCTTTTGAACCCTTATTTAACTGACAAATAAGATAAAAAAAAAAATTAAGATTTTGACAAAAAAACTTAAAAATAAAAAAATAAATTTTTAATTTGATGTCGGCATAACGTCAAAATGTTGGGACAGAGGCGTTTACCATTGTGTGACCTTTATATTTTTCCTTTTAATTATTAATCATAAGAAAGTAATAATAATATATTAATAATGCAGTTTATTTTGTAGGTGCCTTTCAAAACACTGAGGGACTCATTACAGCAGATAATAAACAAACACAAAAGATACAGGAGGCATTGACACATCAGTATGGTCGTTAGTTAAGTTAAAAGAATTACATAAAATACTCAATACAATTGTAAAATAACAGGTTAAAAGCAACACAAGAGAAACAAGATTTAAAAATAGAAAATAATTAATGTTATGAATGTCTGTTGGAAGGGAACAACACGGCTCTAAAACTCAGACACATGAGCAGAAGGTCCAGTGAGACAGATCGAAGATCTAGGAGTTCTGGAAGGTTTGCAGATGAGAAATTAGAGAACAGAATAATAATTGTTGTAGTTTGCAAGTGGAGTTTCTTTTTATTTCTGCAAGAAACATGCCACCAACTGCTACAGTTTTGCCTCTTCATCATGTGCTATACATTTTCAATAGAATACAGAGCTGGACTAACTGCGGACCAGTCAAGCTCACACACTCTTGTAGTGTGTAAAGAATGAGGCCATAGCGTTGTCTTCCTGTAATCCTGAATAAAAAAACTAATCTGACCACTGCAGCCATTTCCACTGTATTTAAGCCCATCTGAAACTAGCTTGGTTCATGCATAGCTTTTTCTTTGCTCAATAGATTTCAGAACAAGAGGAAATACTCAAATGACCTGTATGTCTGATCCTATTAATAAATGAATTAAAATGTATTAAAAACTATTTTGCTTGCATCCGAATGAATAGTACACTTTAAAAGTTTACTACTACATTAAACTCTTATTTTAAAAAATAAGAGAAAATTCTGTTTTGGGGCCTTCAATATCAGTCATGGGTTGAATATGTTTTTATATTTATCTTTTTGTCTTTTTATAGCAGTCTTTACTACTGCTAAACATTTCTGCATAATAAGGTATTACAATGTTCAGGAAAACCCACCTGCAGAGTTTACTTACAAACCAGAAGAAGTCTGACTGTTCTGGCTAATTAAGATCTTCAGGAGAAACAGTTCAGATGGCCTAAAAGTTTTTTAAACTTAATTCTGCAGGATTACTGGTTTCTGGGGTGCTGACCTGCGTTTTCTCTCCTTGACTACCATGCAAGTCATCTCCTGGATGGATTGAGCTCGGTAGTTCTCATAATGGGTTTCTCGTGTCACATCCTTTAGGTCCTGCATATGTGTGCGAATCAGCATGTTCCTCAACTTCAGGAAGTCAGAGTGGGATGGGTTCTCCACTGAAACAATAAATTCACAATCAGTATTACACAGTGCCATTAAAATGGACCATTTAGCTATGAAATTAGCTCATGATTAAATTTTGTCTGATTGAGCAGCCATTAAACAAAGTCTGGCAATATGATCTACTTTTATTTAAATTCTGGGAAATGACTTTCATGCTAAGGAATCTTGATTAATATTTAGTTGAACAATGTGTGTTAAAGCCCCAAGAGTCATTTAATATAATTTAAGGAGTACTCAGGAGAATGGAAAAAGCATAAAGTGTCTAAGTACCTTCCACCACACCCCAAGGATACATACGGCCCCGGAACTTCCTGCCTTTGCTTTCCACCATAATATTACTGCCCACCACAGCAAAGGGAATACTGTTCTTTGGAGGAGAAAGAACAATTTTCAAGCACTGGAACCCACTGCAAAAGGCTTTTTAACAAATATTCTGGGAGTACTTTAGAGCAGTGGTCACCAAGCCTACTTTCTTGCAGAGTTTAGCTCCAGTCTAACATGCTGTCTGTCCTCCCTTTACCTGAAACAAATTAATTTGATCTAACCAATCAAGTACTTCTGCAGAAGTTAATTAGATGGAGTATGTGTTGAAAATTGGAACTACGTACTTCGCAGCAAGGTGAATCACCACTGCTTTATGACCACTGTTTCTTTTTTTGTGTTACAAAGCATTTTATTTTCATTAGCTTCACCATTAACAAAACTGTCTTAAATTGAGTTGAAACTTCATAGTTCCAAGTGAAAATAATGTCACTAAACCCTATTATATCACTAATAACAGCACCAGAATATAAACTAAAATGGAACGCCGGTGTGTTCACAGCTTTTTTTCAGGAAAATGACTAAAGCACTCTACTAAGCTAAGCTAAGCTAACTGCAATGTGACTAGCATTTAGCATGTAGCTTCTACAGGGCAAGTGTTGTGTGTTTTTGAAAACACAATAAGTTTTGATTCTATATGGGATTATAAATTAAATTTCAGTCAGTACAGCAAGTGTTAAGTGTTAGCTAATTTGTCAGGACACTCTTCACAGTTCACTAATCCATCACATTTGTTGGGTTATTGTAATGATGCTAACTTTCAGCTCTTGATCCTGCAGTTTGAATTCTTCATCCTCATCAGAGTCACAGTCAGGAAACTGATAGATATTGATCCCAAATGTCTCAATCTCCTCTCGAATCTAGAGAGCAACAAATACAAAAAGGCTCTACTAACTTGTTCTGAAGTATAAACTTACTTTTAATTATGACATATACAAACATGATGTATAATGCATATTACAACTGGCACCTGTATTTTCTTCTGTCTTAGTTCTGTTGCTGTGAGGCAGTCTGCTTTAGCCAGAACAGGCACAATGTTAACCTTCTCATGTAGCGCCTTCATAAACTCTACATCAATAGGTCTGAGACTAAAAAAACATAGGACAGTAGAAAACCAATCACTTCTTAACACGTTCATAAACAATTAATACAGTCTTTCATTAGAAAGCTATTTGAAAACATTATTTTGTTTTTACCCATGACCATAAGGTGAGATGAAGTAGAGACAGCAGTGCACTCTGTTGTCCTGAATGTTCTTGCGGTTCAAGCCACTCTCATCTCTGAAGTACTGCTCAAACTGCTGGTCAATGTAATCCACCACTGGCTTCCAACTATTTAAAATATACACGTAAACTATGATTATAATATGTTCTTCGATTCTGAAGCCCTGAAAAACCTTCACAAGGACATTGTGTATTTTAAAAACATTTTCACCACCTCTCTGTGTTGTTGACAGCATCGCCGAAACCTGGTGTGTCCACAATGGTGAGTTTGAGTTTGACTCCCTTCTCCTCAATGCCAACTGTATGTTTGATGATTGCCACTGTCTGGGTGATCCTCTCTATGGGCAGTGCAAAAAAATTGCTGTTAGGGTTTGGTGTGCTCTTTCAATGTTGAGGTAATAGGTACCATCATGCCTCGATTTACAAAACTCTCTAATCCATTTAGAAAATGGGTTTCAGATTCCTGTGAGGATGGCAAGGTATTTTAAAAAGTATATATAAATAAATCCATTGTAAGGAAAACCATTTAGATTAAGAGTGAATTTCAAATCACTGCTGATTTGTATGGGACTAGCTGCCTCAACATATTCAGAGCAGGCTGTGTGGTGCAAAAAGAAATCTCTATTTCATTATGGGACTGATGCAGGTAACTCTTGCAGCTACTGGTGTGAAAGTGCACACATCTACAATTAGAAAAAGAGAAGGTAGAAGGTGAAAGGTGTGCAAGGAAAAGTCTGTAGTCCTTGATTCCGCTAAGAATTCTGCATAATTTCAAGAACTGCTTTAAGATCATTTGAAGCTATTTGTTCAAGCATTGAAGTTCAACTAAAGATGGGCCATCAAGAAATGACTCAACATTAGAGCAAGAGGGTCTGTGTTGAATTAAACATTTTGCATTGGATTAAAAAAGGGCAGTACATGCAAGAAAATCTCAAACACCCTGAACTCAGCTGAAAGAATTCTGAATGAAAGAGGGAACAAAATAAGTTTTGGTGTGTGGAGTGCCTGGCATGAACTGTCAACCTGTATTTGGTGATATTTTTCCATTCACGCTATGATCTCTGGTGTAGGCCTCAATTATAATATAATATAATATAATATAATATAATATAATATAATATAATATATAATATAATATAATATAATATAATATAATTCATTTAGATAATTTAAAATGTTTTACAATTTAGAATATTAAAAACACAGTGAACAAGGAGATAATATTTATATTTGAAAACAGAGTGTTTTTTTTTATTTTGTTGAACCACCTTTTGCTTTAAAAGCCTGGACTCAGTTGGTTATACTGGAATTGACCAACTTTGCACATCTATATTGAACAATATTTGCCCACTTTTCTTTACAGAACTGTTCCAAGTTCAGTCGAAATTCTTCAAATCAGATTTTCAATATGAATTTGGTATGGACTCTGACTGTGCAAGACAAGGACATTCACTTTTTCTCCTTCAGCCACTGTGTGGTTAATTTTGCTATTTGCTTTGGGTTGTTGTAGTGTTGAAAGGTAAACATTCTGCCCATCTTTAACTTTTTAGGAGAGTAGATTTTTCTCAAGAATTTGACAGTATTTGCCCCATCCATTTTTCCTTCTACCCTAATGAGAGGCCTAGGCCCTGTGGAAGAGAAACACTCCTACCACAGGTTGCCACCACCTCCATGCTTTACTGTATGTATGGTAAGCTGCATAAAATTTCCACCAGGTGTACCATTGGATCAATGTTGGGCTCATCTGGCCAAAAATACTTTTTTTCCATTTGAAATCAGTATCTTTAAAGTTCAAATAAATATTAATGTGGACTTTTTTTTTTTTTAGCTTTTTTCCTGTGACCCTCTCGATCAAACCACAATTGTGGAGTGCTTCTGTTGTTGTCACATGCACACTCTTGCCATTAAATCTGTGTAACTCCTTCAAAGTGGCCATTGGCCTCTTTCTTACCAGTTTCCTCCTTGCTCCTTGAAGGGAAGGAGGGATCCAGGGAGGGTCCTAGCAATACTAAACACTCGCCACTTCTTTATTATGGATTTTACTGTGCTTCTTGGAATTGATTAAACCTTTAAGATTTTTTTGTATCTATCTCCTGCCTTATGTCTATATCACTAAGATCTTCTGAAAGTGGCTGTACCACTCATAGTAGCAGTTGCACTACCAAGCAAGGGAATGTTCCAGGAACAGCTGTTTTTATGCTTCACTAATCAAACTGATTCCAATCAATCACAGGTGGAAGCCATATATATATCAGTATCGTCCCATACAGGAACTTTCAGACTTACCTTCAGCATTTAGCATTATTCTGTCCTTGTAGAGGTCCGTTAGAAAAAGGCTGTTGATTAATGTAGACTTTCCTAAACCAGACTCTCCTAGTCACAAAATAGAAATAGCTGAATTAGAAGAAACACAACAACATTTCAATGCAATAAAAGCTTTGTTCTTTCTCAAACATGAACTGTCAGAAGCAACAAGCTTACCAGCGACCATAAGTGTGAAGGCAAAGCCCTTTTTCACAGATTTTCTGTGGACTTGGTTAGGAAGTGTTGCGAAGCCCACATATTCCTTATCTTGGTCCTGAAAATAAATACAGATATGAGAATGTTTCACTAACATAGACCATGCCTCAACTTTTGATGTTAAACCACAAAAAGAGGTCATATCTGAGTCATCCCATAAATAATTCCAAAAACCTTTAGCAACAACTACAATGCTAGATTTACTTTTTTGTTACACTTACAGCTACAGACCTTGACTTCGAATTATGATTATTACTAGTAATATAAAACACAAATTCTGGATTGAAAATGTAATTAAGCTGTTACATGAAAAGATGAACACATCAATTGTATTTTATAATTAAGGCATTTGTATTTTATGTGAGCAATAATTACTTACAGAGATTTTACCAGTTTGATGGTTATACTGTCTGTAAAACCAGTGTAATGCCTTACAGTGGGTTGAATGTTAAATACAACCTTGAGTAGTTTACCACTTTAAAGAAATATTCCACCAAAATGATATACACACAATTTACTCTTTACCCCATATGTAGTCCATCAGCCACAGCATGTTTGGCATCTGAGCTTTGCTTCTTAAATTTTGCACTGATGAGGCTCCTTTTGCTAATAAGTAGTGAATGTATCTCTCATTAACTACATTGTGATAAAGATGGAAAAAAATATTTAATAAGTCTGTGGATAATAATTTTAAGACAACGACATCCATAACTGACTAAACAAAAAGCCTATTTCACATTCTGACAGATTCAGATTACCTCAATTGAGTCATAAGGATCAAATCTGCTCCATGGGCTTCTGGGCTGTGAGGGACTCAGGGGAGACTCCAGTGAGCTGGTGGAGCTGAGCTGGCAGCGATGCAGCAGCTCTGGCTCGGAGCCCAGCAGGTTTCTTCTTACTGGACGCATAAAGGGGGGTGTCCCAGGGGTGTGAGGTTGGATGTTGCTGTCCACCAGCGGTGTCTCTCGACCCGGGAATGTGTGACCTGCCCTGGGGGGCAAATCCCTCATGGTGTAGCCCAGCTCTGCATCCGCAGGATCCTCTATAGCTAAACTAGACAACTGATGCAAGGAGCAGATTGTATAAGATTTTGACTGTTGGGTCTGTATTAAGGAAGAACGAGGAAAAAAAGCTCCATTGGCAAAACTGCAACAAATAGTATCTTACTGTAAGTGTCCAAACAATTTAAAAGGGTCATTATAAAGAAAGGTCATATAAAAGAGTGATAAACATTTTTTTGCAGTCCATTGATGATAATCAGTGAAAACAATGAATAACTTTTGTTTGTCCTATTGTAAGTTTAATAAAGGTTCAATAGAATTAGCAAATCACATGTTCTTGTTTTAACTGAATTTTATGAAATGTCCCAACTTTTTGGAAACGTATTTTGCACAATTTTGTTATCTATTAATGGCCATTATCAACATAAACATTTTGAAGGCTGTTTTTCAATCTCTAGAATTCATTAGGAACAATACTGAGACTTGCAGTGTACATCACTGCATTATGTACTTATCTAACTGTGTGGGTCAGAAACAGCTTGAATCCTGAAGACGCATGTAGTTTCCCGGGTCATTGTGATTATTAATGTGGCTATATTTATATTTTAGACATTGCAACCATGCTCAGTCCATGTTAAGAAATTCAAGCTGATAAATCTGAAGACCAAGACCAACTAAATGTCCATATATATCAGTGCTTCTCAAATAGTGGGGCGCGCACCCCCTCCGTCAAGGGGGGCGCGTTTGACCTCGGGGAACATGCTTTTTAATTTTTTTACTGTGCTAGAATAAAGTGCAATACCACTACACTACATTAAGTGGCAGTGGCGC
>JBBIGC010000024.1:3283022-3293089 GCA_037576955.1 Lepidarchus adonis
CAGGTACAGCACCAACACCAGGGAATCCACCTGCTCCAGGTACAGCACCAACACCAGGGATTCCACCTGCTCCAGGTACAGCACCAACACCAGGGAATCCACCTGCTCCAGGTACAGCACCAAATCCAGGTATGCCTCCAGTTCCTACTGCAAGATTGATAATTCTCTGAATATCTTCAAAGCTGTGAAATATTTTTTTTCTCAATCTTTCAGCATGAAATCATTGACTTACTGTATTTAGCAGCTTTAGCCTGGGATTTTGCTAGACCAGCTCCTGAAAGAGATTTAAAGTGAAATAAGCAGAAAGAAAGTGTAGATACATCCAACGTTTAGTGCCCAGAGTCCATTGACAGTTTAAATAAATGAAAACAACAACAAACTAGTTGTGCAAAATTGCAAATCATTTATGTCTCATGTATACCATTCAGTTCTACATTATTACTGATAGGATTAGAAGGCAGTATAATACCTCCAGACTTTGGCGAAATGAGTGGGTATCCACGAAACACCCCTGGTAATTGTTGACCCGCAAAGCTCCCACGACCACCTGTTTAAAAAGTAACCCTTTGTTCAGATATGTCCAAACCTCTTACAGTTTCCTTTTAAATTATATCATTAATATATTCACCATTGGTTCCTTGTGCACCTTGACCAAGCTGAGCTACAGGAATGAAAATCATAATCAGATGATAATGGGTTACTTAGCTGATTTCAAAGCTGAAACTGATTCAAACTTACTTGTTTGAGTTCCTGTAGCTACACCTGGCAGAACTCCTTGGCCACCAAAACCTGTTTGAGAGAATTTGCTCTAAATGTCTCTTTAAGGAAGAAATGTCAGAAATATCAACTACTTCAGCCATGCACTCACCTTGTCCAGGGACAATACCACCCTGGTACAAACCAGGAACACCAATACCTAATAAAAACCAACAAAAACCAACAATCAAATGCATTTTCAGTTTTTCATTTATAATAAGTTCTGTTATGCTAAATTAAGCAGATACATAACTACCTGGCACCGGAGCTTTCCCAGGTTTGCCAATTTTGCGCCCAGTCCCTGCCAGTCCAGTTTGTGGGAGTACAGGGGCTAAAGAGACAAAAATAAGAGAGGACCAAATTCAATACATAAATGCAATAATAAGCCATACATTTGTACAAGAAGCATGTTCTTGAAGATACCTCCAGCAGCACCAGCTCCATCTCTACCTGGGCCAACTCCTACACCACCAGGGCTGAGTCCAGCTCCACCTGGGCCAATTCCTACACCACCAGGGCTAATTCCAGCTCCACCTGGGGCAACTCCTACACCACCAGGGCCAACTCCAGCTACACCTGGGCCAACTCCCACTCCACCAATGCTGATTCCAGCTCCACCTGTGCCACTTCCAGCTCCACCAGAAGTAACACCTCTGCCACCAGCTCCAACCCCTGTACTTCCAGGACCGTATCCAGTTCCACCAAGGGTTCCTCCGTATCCTAATGTAAATTTGTATTAGTTTATTTGCATTTAATTTATTAGCATGCGTTAAATGTTAAAGAGTTCACTTCTTTCATATTACAAGAATCTCACAAGCACCAAGAAATGGAATTAAGACCAATGTCAATTTAATCTCATACCTGTTTTTGGTGGTTTTAGACCAGCTCCAGGGTATAGGCCTCCAGGACCAGCAAAGCTGCCAAATCCTCCATAACCACCTGAAAGCGGCAAAACAATTCCCTTGTTCAATTCAATTCTTCTGTAACACAGTTTGAGGTATGCATGGCAAGGCTTCAAGAAGAAGGCCACTGATCTCCAAAAAGAAAAAATCTATGAAAGCCAAAACGTTTTGGATTGATGGCGCTAAAATATAATTTAAAATGAGAAGCACAGAGCATGGAATTATTGAGAATGGAATTATTACTATTTGATTTGAGCCTGTCATTATTGATGCATAACTTTTTATTAACTGAATCACAAAGAGAAAATGAGACAAACCAGGCAATATTTTTATTGTGAAAAATGAGCCAAAATGTACAAATATATGAAATACTTTTGATTTCTCTTACTTTTGCCACTTACTACATATATGTAGCATTAGACCACGGACTTCAATAAATAAAGGGCCAAGTATAAAATTTTTGTCTCATTTGGTAAACTGAGATGTCTTTATTTAGATCGTTTAGCAGTAGTGAAAATCGGATGAGGTCATATTTTGAACATAAACAGAAAATTCCAGTTTACTACATCTATTTTATGTCCATAATTTTCTTTAATTAAATAAATTAAATTCTGATGAAATGAAAAGCTAGGCCAACTCCACCTGGACCAACTGCACTTGGACCAACTCCACCTGGACCAACTCCACCTGGACCAACTCCACCCGGACCAACTCCACCTGGACCAACTCCACTTGGACCAACTCCACCTGGACCAACTCCACCTGGACCAACTCCACCCGGACCAACTCCACCTGGACCAATCCCTCCTGGACCAACTCCACCTGGACCAATCCCTCCTGATCTAATTCCTGTGCCACCTCCTCCTGGTCCAATTCCGCTCTGACCCAAACCTCCACCAACACAAATTGCAATATATTTAAAATACGTAACAGTATATTCTGTTTATACATACAGAGATCAGCCATATAATTAAATATTATATATATAAAGGTAAAGTATATTACCTAAAAGTGGAACACTGAGATACTTTTTAGTTTTAATGTCTTTAGTTTTAATCATTCTCTCCTTGACTATAATATACAGTGGGTAAAATAATTAATAAGTATAAGTAAATATATTTTTAAAGATGCTATTGACACAAAATTCTCCCCAGATGTCAGTAACAACCCACCCAGCCCACACAGGCAAAAGAAAGCCATACCATAGATGCCCATACATTAAGTTAGTTGTTATAAAATGGAATGATGCAGGGGGAAATGATTGAAGACGCCTACTGAAACTATTTGCCTGCATTGCTTGTGGGCCCCTTCTTTGAACTCTGAGCTTTAGTTCTTTCCATAGATTTTCTACAGAATTCGGGTCAGTTGATTGGCTGATCCTTTCCAGCAACTTTATTTTCTTTATCTGAAACCAATTGAGAATTTCCTTGGTTGTGTATTTGGGATCATTGTGTTGCTGAAAGTTCACCCCCGTTTCATCCTCATCCTGGTAGATTTGATCAAGAATCTCTATGTACATTTTTCCATTCATTCTTCCTTCAGTTATATGAGGTGTGTCAGTGCCGTATGCCAAAAAACAGTCCCCCACCATGATGTTTTCACCTCCAAACTTCACTGTTGGTAAAGTGTTTTCAGGGTGCAGTGCCTATTGACCTTTAACATGGTGTGTATTGTGGGAAGAGTTCAATCTAACCAGACTATATTCTCCCAGTATTTCACAGGCTTGTCTAAATGTTGGTCAGCAAACTTTAAATACAATTCAGCAATGGAGTCTTGTGTGCATATAGGCCATGGTGGTTGAGTTCCTTACTTATTGTTTTCTCCAGATCTTTATAAAGCTTTCCACAAATGGTCTTTGGCTCTTGGGCAACACTTCTTATATTTCTTTTCACTCCTCTGTCTGAAATCTTGTGGGGAGCACCTAGTCATGGCTGGATTATTATGAAATTATGTTCTTTCCACTTTTGCATTATGGCTCCCACAGTGCTCACTGGAACCTTCACTGGAACCTTCCTAACCCTAACCCTAACCCTAACCCTAACCCTAGTTTAAAAATTCTTCTGTGACCATTGCAATCAATATGTTTTGCAACACTAAGGTTGTGAAGGTCTTGAGAAAGCTCTTTGGTTTTTCCCATCATGAGATGTTTCTTGTGTGACATCTTGGTAATGAGATGCCTTTTATAGGTGTCAGTTGAAACTGAACCAGATGATATTAATTTGCACTAAATGGTAGGATTGCTTTCTAATTACTGATACATTTCAGCTGGTGTCATGACTTTCCAGCCTTTTTGCACCATCCATCCTAATGTGTTTTTTCATGTGTCATTCCATTTTATCACACATAATTTAATGTATGGACATGTATGATTCGTTTTCTTTGCACGTGTGGATTGGCTGGGTTGTTACTGACATCTGGTGAGAATCTTATGTCAGTAGCACCATTAGAAATATATTTACTTAGAAAACTGCAAATGTGTTCAATACTGTATTGTGTCTTAAAATATGAGCAGAGTCTTACATCTACAACTCACCTGTTTTTGGAGGTTTCACACCAATACCTAAAAACAGAAACAATAACAGTCGAGAAACAATAATGAATATTGCAAAGAAACAGTTTTACAGGTTTACCCCAGTGGTAAAACCCTGTAACACAAAGAGTAGATAGAGAAAACTATAGTACTACACTACAGTCTTCTAAGGTTTAATTTGGAAATCTTTGGAAGGCTACTGGAAAATCTTTTTTGCTTTAAATGAGAAGCACAGTGCTTGGAGAAAGGAAAACTCTTATTTTTGCATATTTTGCTACAGTCTGTCATTATTGATGTATAACTGTCTATGCATTGAATCACAAACAGAGAGTGAGACATTGTAAGACAACTAAAATATTATACTTGGCAAAAAAAATTGTGATAAATGAGCCAAAAATTCTGTAAATGAGTGGCCAACTTTTGATTTTTGATTATGTTTTATTTCTCTTTCTTTTGCCACTTACTACATATATGTAATACTGGACCATATTCTTTAATAAATAAAGATCCAAGTATAACATTTTGTCTTATTTGGTTAACTGAGATGTCTCTATTTACTTTTAGTAGTCTGATGAGGTCATATTTTTTAACATAAGCAGAAAATTCTAAAGGGTTCACAAACATTCAAGCACTGAATGTTGATTCTCACTGCATAAATTTCAGATTTTTTTTTACAGATTTGATCGTTTTTTTCCAATTTACCACACCCATTTAATGTTCATAATTTTCTTTAATATAATACATTTATTTCTTAACTGCTCCTACACGATTGGAATGAAAACCTAGGCCAGCTCTACCTGGACCAAAGCCTCCTGGACCAACTCCACCTGGACCAAAGCCTCCTGGACCAACTCCACCTCGACCAAAGCCTCCTGGACCAACTCCACCTGGACCAACTCCACCTGGAACAAACCCTCCTGGACCAACTCCACCTGGACCAACTCCACCTGGACCAACTCCACCTGGACCAACTCCTCCTGGACCAACTCCTCCTGGACCAAACCCTCCTGGACCAACTCCACCTGGACCAACTCCACCTGGACCAAACCCTCCTGGTCTAATTCCGCTCTGATCCAAACCTCCACCAACACAAATTGCAATATATTTAAAATACATAACAGTATATTCTGGTTATACATACAGTGATCAGCCATATCTTGAAACATTATATGTACATTTTAAAGTATATTACCTAAAAAGAGAAACACAGAGATGATTTAAAGTTAATTAATATTCGTTATGATCTCCTTTACTATGATAAATTGTGTGAGCACAGTCTTACATCTACAACTGACCTGTTTTTGGAGGTTTCCCACCAAAACCTAAAACAGAAACAATAGCAGTAGAAAAACAATAATGTATATTGCAAAGAAACAGTTTAAAAACATACAACAGTGTTAAAACACCATGAGTAGATGAACAAAAACTATGATGCTGCACTACATTTCACTCCTAGTCTTTTAAAGATGTAGTCAATACAGTCTAATTTATCTCATAATATTCATTATTAATATTTTAGACACAAATTCAAATTAGCACTGAATGTGCTAAAAAATATATAAAAATATTTGAAACAGGAAAAGAAATCAGTCTGTCTGAGAATTGATCACTACTCACAAAATGCTCAAACACTGACAGTCCATCTTGGTGACAATGCATTTATTTTTATTAAAATTGTGCTTTTTTTCTCCTGAAATTATACTAGAGTCTATTCTATTTTGGAATATTCATGGGTAGGATATCACATCAACATTGCTAACCTCTTCCAAATCCACCAGGGCTGATCCCACCACCTCCAAAACCACCAGGTCCCACTCCTCCTTGGCCAACCCCACCAAGACCTGCTCCTCCCTGTCCAGCCACACCAGGAACACCACCTGTTCCAAGAGTGCTAGGCACTCCACCAGCAGGGCCTAGTCCACCAGGACCTAATCCAGTGCCCAAGCCTACAACTCTTCCTCCATATCCTGTTAAGCAAAAAGGCATATTATTTTAGGGTTGTCTAACATAAAAAACTATATACACATAACAGCAAATAAAACATCAGCTATTCATGTGACAAGAGTATTTCTCACCTGTCTTTCCAGGTTTAATAATTCCTGTTCAAATGCAATAACACAAAGTTTAATGATAAGTAACATCACAAAAAATTAAAATAAACCTAAATTATTTTTTCTATGCCAGTGTTTTCCTACCTTGTCCAAGACCCCCTTGCCCTACGCCAATGCTGGTGCCTGGAGCAATAACACCAAGCCCCCCAGGTCCTGCAACTCCAGACCCAACTCCTCCTGGTCTGAGTCCAGGGCCTCCTAGAGCACCAGTGCCAGGTCCACCAGTACCAATCCTCTGACCACCATATCCTAGGCCTAGAGATAACATTGATTTATAAACAAGAATAATACTCTTATAATATATTGTGCAATCATTACAGCACATCATGACATAATCTGCTGAAATGCGTTAGATTTGGTATTTGGGATATTTGGAAATATGAGATGGATTCCTGTGGTTTTGTCTGGTCTCACCTGTTTTAGGAGGTTTAATAGCAGCTCCTGTTTAAAATAAGCAAAAATTGCAGAGTGTTAAAAAAGGAAAATACTCTACTCAATGGTACCTACATAAAGGTTCAAATCAAACACTGACAGTTTGGTGAACATTAATCATGGTTTATCCTATCAGAATACTGAGTAATGCATTGAGAATATTGAGTCAAATGGATAAGATCATGATGCTTTGGTGAAGACTTCTAGTGAAAACAAATTTAGTTTGGATTAGTATTTCTGCTTAATAGAATGTTTTGAATGGTAGTTTGAAGAAAACCAACAGTTCTGTTTTACTGTACATATCCCTATGCCTTGCTAATAAGCTACTGCTGAGATAACGTCAACCGGCCTGCAATGCAAACAAAGCAAAATGCACAATGTGTAAAATGGACAAAATGCACAATGTGTAAATATATTTCAATGAAGTCTTTATTGAATATTGAATAATTGTTTAAATAATTAAATCATATTTAATAATTATTTAATGAATGATGTCAGTCAGGCAATTTCCCCTTATCTGTATCTTATCAATGCTCATACCTGATCCAAGGCCACCAGTACCACCAGGTACAAGTCCAGCAGGACTAATTCCTCCAGGTCTGATTCCTCCAGGACCAATACCTCCAGGCACAAATCCTCCAGGGCCAACTCCTTGTATTCCGGTGCTCCCTGGACCAAAGCCTCCTGGTCCAATGCCTCCTGGACCAACTCCTCCTGGTCCAATGCCTCCTGGACCAACTCCTCCTGGTCTAATTCCTCCTGGACCAACTCCTCCTGGTCCAATGCCTCCTGGACCAACTCCTCCTGGACTAACTCCTCCTGGTCCAAAGCCTCCTGGACCAACTGGTCCTGGTCCAATGCCTCCTGGACCAACTCCTCCTGGTCCAATGCCTCCTGGTCCAATGCCTCCTGGACCAACTCCTCCAGATCCAAGGCCAGTACCTACACCACCAGGTCCAAATCCAACACGCCCTGTAATATAACATTATCTCTTAATGCTGTAGAATTTTTGCTGATTCATAGTTACTATTTTTATACTAAACTGTTCAAAGTTGATCTGCTGATTACAGTTACAATTAGTTACAAACCTAATTTTGAGGGCTTTCCACCAGGACCTGTGAACATGAAGCAACAATAAGGATCCATTAGAGGAATTTTCCAGATGTTTATTTATACATAATACTTAAGATATTACCACCATACCTGCTCCAAAGCCCGCAGTGCCCAACCCACCAACACCGAGACCAAGACCTGTTCCAGGGCCTGCACCATAACTACCTAGCCCAGTTTGTCCTGTGCCAAGACCAGGGCCAAATGCTCCAGTTCCATCTCTTGTCCCTCCAAATCCAGTCCCTACTGTACCAGCACCTACAACACACAACCTCCATAAATGAGTAATGGTGTCTTAATTTTGTAAATGTATTTGGCTATTGTTTTTTAAAACGGTCCCGAATCGTTAAGATAATTTGTGATGTGATGTGTTTCTCACCTCCAGTCTTTCCTGGCTTGTAACCAAGAATACTGCCTGGTATTACTGATAAAATGAAAGGAAAATATAATAGCTTATTTACACCATCTTCAGTACAATTATTTTAAAATATTTCAGGTAAATGTTTCTTCATGCAGTTGAAAAATCCTGATGGTGCTTCAACAGAGCACTTTCAGTCATTGGCTAATCTTTCATAACTACAGGACTGAACAGCCTCCATCAGACTACTTAATGCACAATAATGCATGTGGAAAGAAGCTAGACTTACAAACCTTTTAAATTATCTGCTTTTTCTTTATTAATCTCATTTTATATCATTTTAGATTTGTCATTTTATATTTATTTAGTACTCATTTACTTTTTTTTTTTTTTTTTTTACTAATTTGCTCTTTTTACAACTGTTTGTGTGGAGATGCGAAGGTGCTGAATAAAGTAATTTCCTGTAAATGATAAATAAAGTATTTATCTATTTATATCACAGTGTTTAACAAGTATGTATGTGCTAAATAAACTCTTACATCATAATTATTTAAAATGTTTATATGTGAAAATATTTATGTTTTCGCATGTGTACATTGCAATATCTACTCCATACTGTTCATTAGACAATAAAATATATATCACCTCCTGGCCCAATTCCAACTCCTGGTCCAGTTCCAGGTCCAGTCCCAGGACCAGCACCCAGGACTGGACGGACTCCACTCCCTGCACCTGCAGGACCAAGCCCTGTTCCAATACCCCCTGCAGGACCAGTTCCAATACCAAGTCCAGCTCCAAGACCACCTGCTAGACCTGTCCCAGTACCAAGTCCAACTCCAGGTGCGAAGCCAGTCCCTAATCCAGCACCAGCTCCCCCTCCTGCAGCTGGTATGTAGACTCCTTCAAAACGGGACAACAGGCTTTATAGCATTGCTTGAAAAGGAATTCAGGGTGATGATGAATGACATGGAATCTCCTCCCTTACATATAGAGTTTGTGAGATCATCTAAAATCTCATTATATCTTTGAACCTCATTATTGCTAAAGCCATTTTTCCCCAAAACTCCGAACTGCAAACCATCAATATTCTGAAAATTATGAAAAAGATGTATGTCAATGCATGTTTATTGGTCTTCTTTTATGTTTTGTTAGTGATTCCACTGCATGCATGGCATACTAAATCAAATAAGTTGAAAATGTCTTTAGTTTTATGGAGGAATAGTTAGTTAGAACTAGTTTAAAGGTTAGTTTGTATTTATATAAAAGCACTAAATCAACTGGCAAAACTGAAAATCCCATATATAGATTAAACAAAATGTTACAGTCCTGCTTGGGCTCTGTCCTCTGATCTGTCCTCTAAAATCTAGAACTGCAGAACGCACTTTTATTTTAAAGCTCCTGAAAAACAGCAGACTGAAACTAATTCTTTCGACATTACAAAAATACTTGAAAAATATTTGAAATTATTTTACCATGTCCCGTAATCTGAAATTGAGTAAGAAAATACATAAATAAAGGTATAGGTGGCCTGAATTTTGGAAAAGGAGGTGAACTTCATAAAAATGAGCTACTGAGAGCTGTTACAAGAGGATACTGTGAAGATGTAGAAGGATACTGCTTACCTCCTTGAAGTGAGGGTCCGCACAGGGCCAGCAGGACAAATCCATGCAAAAGCAGCACACCCTTCCCCCTTGCCATCCTGCTCTGCAATACCCTACTGCTCTCCCATCCTGGGGGTTTTATCCCCCAGAACCTCAGAGCTGTACACTCATGTTTTGAAAAAAGGGAAGAAATGGGAGTGGTGTGTGTGTAAGTGTGTGTGTGTGTGTGGGGGGGGGGGGGGGGGGGGGGGGGGGGGGGGGGGGGGG
>JBBIGC010000024.1:3362893-3375012 GCA_037576955.1 Lepidarchus adonis
ATCTATCTATCTATCTATCTATCTATCTATCTATCTATCTATCTATCTATCTATCTATCTATCTATCTATCTGTCCTAGCTATCTATTTATCCTTCTATCCTAGCTATCTATCTATCTATCCTTTTATCCTATCTATCTATCTATCTATCTATCTATCCATCTATCCATCTATCCTATCTATCTATTTATCCACCCACCCACACAATCCACCCACCCACACAATCCACCCACCCACACACACATGTATGTATGTTCCTGAAGTCCCTGTCCTGTATATTTAAATGTTTTCTCACCTCCTGCAGAGACACTTCTGCAACCATCATCAGCCACTCTCCCAGCAGCAGCTACGACACTTCGGTAGAGGCACGCATCCAGAAGGAGGAGGAGGAGATCTTGATGGCCAACCGACGCTGCCTGGATATGGAGAGCCGCATAAAGAATCTGCATGCACAAATTATTGAGAAGGACGCCATGATCAAGGTTCTGCACCAGCGATCACGGAAGGAGACCAGCAGTAAGGCCGATGGCCCATCTACCATGCGCCCTTCCAAGTCCCTCATGTCCATTGCTACAGGCACGGGCAGCTCTAGCGGCTCCGGCCTGCTCTCACACTCGCTGGGCCTTACAGGGAACAGCCCCATCACTGAGGAGCGCAGAGAAGACCGCAGCTGGAAAGGGAGTCTAGGTATGAATATATTTGGTTGATAGTGGGCATGGTCATTTTAACCTATTGTGCTCTTTGAACAGTGTTATAATATTATGAAAAAATTTAAGCACATTTGTTGTGTAGCCAGCAAAAGAGATTAAAGTGCTTAATTTTAATTACTTTAAACTCTAAAAGAAAGTTATACATGTAAATTAGTTTAACTGAGTAACTTGTGGCTACTAAATAACAGAAGTTACTGAAAACAATAGAGCAGTTACTGAAAAATAAAGTTAAAAAGAGAAATCATGGTGGTTACTAAAAAAACTAATAAAATCAGTTTATTAAAACTAATAAAAATTAAGTAAATAAATTATAATAATGGTTACTGAAGGCTAAAGCAGTATGTAAAGTATTGAGTAGTTACTGAAAAAAACATTTGCTTAAAAAATATGGTTTCTGAAAAAATTATAGTAGTTACTGAAGAAATAGATCAGTTAATGTTAATATTTTGTTATTGAAATATGACTGAAAATTCACAGTGGTTAACAAGGCAGAATAGCTCAAAAGTCTTTTCTGAAACCTCTCTTAGATTTTGTCATGTTGCTCTGTGTGAGGGACAGTACCAGCTGTTTGTATTGTCATGGGATTTACATTTATTCATTTGGCTGACGCTTTTGTCCAAAGTGACTTCCAGCTACAGAAACAGACAATTATTTCATTTGCATGTGAAAGGACTGATGGTAGAAATTCAAAACATTACTTTTAGTCATTAAAGACAGGCGGCAAGTGCTTTAACATGAACTATAAGTGGTGCAATACTATCTGGGAGTGCTTGAAAGAGTTCAACACATTTCTCTTCATCATTAAATGCTATTAACTAGTCTAGTGCATTGAATATGCAAAACTCAGACAAAACACAGAATCCCTCACTAATAAGCACATTTTCATTGTGAGTGTTTTACCTGAACTACAAACTGCATTATTAAAATACCTAATTAAGAAAACGAAGACTAAGATGATGTACGTACATGATTATATTTCATCAATGCCAATTACAAAATGATGGCAACAGCAGAAATTGACAGGAAGGAACAATGTGATGCTTTGTCTATTGAGCTGAAGCCATAGTAACTCTTGTAGAACCTCTTTCCCTGCTTATTAAGTTGTTAAGCCCCTCATACTCTCCCTTACTGGTTTCAGGTGTGCTACTTGGACCAGAGTTTCGAGGTGACTCTCTGAGGACAGAGTCCATCTCCTCCTCTCCGTCTCCTGTGTTGCCCTCCACTCCTATGCCAGCTGCCACCCACTCTAAGACAGGCAGCCGGGACAGTTGCACCCAGACGGATAAGGGCCAGGAGATGAGTAAGCCCAGCACACCAGCACTACAGAGTGTAGCAAACAACCGCATTAGCAGCCCCAGTCCGGTGTACATCCCTGACCGCATAGCAGGTAACACATGAACATTTATACACACTATTCACAAAGCTTGGCTCATGCAAACCTATTTACATGTACAACCTTTTTTACCGTTATTTTAAGTCTTTTCCTTTTTTTGATATTTGTGACAATGTGAGCAATTAATAAGTATAGAGATAAAAATAAGCAAAAATTATGATTATTTTAGGTTCATCGTTCAGCATCAAAGGTGAGAATTTGAACAATTGCTTCTTTGGTACACTAGGTGGCACTGTGCACCTTTTAATTGCCAATTAGGAAGGCAGACCTCCCAACTATCCCCTAGCAACAGCACAAACTGAGTAAAAGAGTTGGCTAGCTAGCAAATTCAGTGTTGAAATTGTGAATAGAAGAAACAAGCTTAAGCAAAACATCTCAAAATTAGGAAATTGTGTTTTTAAAAAAAAATCTAAAAGTTATTTACATCAGTTTATTTGGCTTTATTCCAACTCTTGTTGCCTTTTTAAGAGCAGTTATATAAACGTGCAGTAAAAGTGTTCAAAATATAGATTATGTATTACACCAAATTAGGTTTTTTTTATCATTGAAAAATAACAATACAGAGTTTCTGTTAGTATCTATTAGGATATAATAGTGTATACACTGCTCAAAAAAATAAAGGGAACACAAAAATAAGACATGCTAGATCTGAATGAATGAAATATTCTTATTAAATACTTTGTTCTTGTGCGGACAGCAAAATTCCACAAAGATTAGCAATGGAAATCAAGTTTATCAACCCATGGAGGTCTGGATTTGAAGTCAGACTCATAATTAAAGTGGAAAAACACACCACAGGCTGATCCAACTTTAATGTAATGTCTTTAACAAGTCAGAATTAGTCTCAATACTGTTTGTGGCCTCCACGTGCCTGTATGACCTCCCTACAATGCCTAGGCATGCTCCTGGTGGTGGTGGTGGATGGACTCCTGAGGGATCTCCTCCCAGACCTGGACTTAAGCATCCACCAACTCCTGGACAGACTGTGGTGCAACGTGGTGTTGGTGGATGGAGCGAGACATGATGTCCCAGATGTGCTCAATTGGATTCAGGTCTGGGGAACGGGCGGCCAGTCCATAGTATCAATGCCTTCATCTTGCAGGAACTGCTGACACACTCCATCCATAGGAGGTTATGCATTGTCTTGCATTAGGAGGAACCCAGGGCCAACCGCACCAGCAAATGGTCTCACAAGAGGTTTGAGAATCTCATCTCGGTACATAATGACAGTCAAGCGACCTCTGCCGAGCACATGGAGGGCTGTACAGCCCCTAACGAAATGCCACCCCACACCATTACTGACCCACTGCCAAACCGGTCATGCTGGAGGATGTTGCAGGCAGCAGAACAGACTCTGACTCTGTCACATCTGTTTTCATCTGTGAAGAGCACAGGGCGCCAGTGGTGAATTTGCCAATCTTGGTGTTCACTGGCAATTGCCAAATGCCCTGCACGGTGTTGGGCTGCAAGTATAACCCCCCACCTGTGGACGTAGGGCCCTCATACCACCCTCATAGAGTCTGTTTCTGACCGTTGGAGCAGACACATGCACATTTTTGGCCCGTTGGAGATCATTGTGCAGGGCTCTAACAGTGCTCCTTCGGACACAGCAAACCTTCTTGCCACAGCTCGCATTGATGTGCCATCCTGGATGAGCTGCACTATCTGAGCCACTCGTGTGGGTTGTAGACTCCGTCTCATGCTACCACTAGAGTGAAAGCACCGCAAGCATTCAAAAGTGACCAAAACATCAGCCAGAAAGTATAGGAACTGAAAAGTGGTCTGTGTACCACCCGCAGAACCACTGCTTTATTGGTGATGTTTTGCTAATTGCCTTTAATTTCCACCTGTTGTCTATTCCATTTGCACAACTGCATGTGAAACTGATTGTCAATCAGTGTTGTTTCCTAAGTGGACAGTTTGATTTCACAGAAGTGTGATTGATTTGCAGTTACATTGTGTTGTGTTCCCTTTATTTTTTTTGAGCAGTGTAGAATGGATATCACATGGTAGTGACAGCACAGTTTGCTTCCAAAACAAAACTGAAGAATCATAAGTTATGTTCACTACTTGTAATCAGCTGATGTATACGATGGATTTTGTTGTTGCAGATGTTCCAGTCTTTCACAGCAGCACTCTAGAGAGAAGAGCTCCGGTACAGTCTCTTCCTCAACAACCTCTGCCTCAAACACTGCCACAGCAGGATGTGGACAATGAGATGGTGGAAATCCTCATCTAAACTGTAATACACGTACACACAGGAAGAATATATACACAAGGTGAAGGATTCCTTTATTCCACAGTAGGCTCTTCTGTCCAGTCCATATTGGGGGATGGTAATGGTGTGTTGAAATGCACTATGTTTTGAGTGAGATTTTATGCCTTGTACAGAACTAAAGCCTCAGTATATGATGTCATTTTATGATAACTAACTTTATGTACAGTATTCTCCGGTGGTGTTTTCTTCCACCACAGTTTAGGACCAAATGTATTGGCTACCAATTTTTGCATTTATTGCACTACTTTTTCATTTTAGCTTCCAATGTAATTTGACTAGATAAATTTTTGTTTAGTGCACATATACCAATGTTACAATCTTGGCACTTGAGTATACGATGGTATGGTAACTAGCAGAACAAATGTTACATATAAATACTGTATCTAGATACTGTAAAACACATGTAAGATGTAAGATATTAATGTATAGTGCCTTGTGAATTCAAACAGGCACTGCGACTGTAGGAAGGAAGTGTTGACGAGAACTGACCCATGCTCTGCCCACAAATGCATTCTTTCATGAGAACTTGGTCAAACTTTACAGAGCACTGACCAAAACCCCATTTGAACTAATGCGAATGCTACGTTAAGGAAGCATTACTGTGACACTGACATGCTACATGCTAATATTAGCTTTATTATTAAAAAAAACTTCTAACAAGGTTTTCCATTTTGCAGACAAAACAAATTATGTACACAATCTATTTTAAGGGAAAAAATGCTTTAAAAAAACAAGAAATCATATTAAATGGGGTTTTTGCAGGTGTTCTATAAAGTATGTTTTAGCTCAGCAACAGAAAAAACTGAAGCCTGCATTATTGGGCAGAGCACAGACCGGTCTACTGGACCAACACTATGGTTTTGTGGTCCAGAAACTTTGCTGTTTTTTTTTTTAAAAAAAAGATCAAATGACCCAACTGGCTTTGGGTTTGTTTGTGTAAGTGTGTGATATGAGAGAAGTCTGGGTTGGGGGGAGGGGGTGGGACAGTAAACCAGCACTGTAAAGTGTCCTTCATTCCACTTAAGCTCAGCCTTACTGCACCGTTAACAAAAATCACCTTTTTATGTGGTGGATGTAATGGGTCACTTTTTATATTGTGCTTTGCAAAGTCTGTAGCGATTTTGTCTTATTTTAACATGACGATTCCTATATGTCCTGTGAATGGTAAGGTTGGGTATGAGAGCTCGCAGCTTATTTCAGTGTTTCACTTTCTCCATTTTCCAGGGAATGCATAATATGTTCAGCTTTTGACCAAAGGTTACAAAAACATAAAGGTAAAAAAAAAAAAACACCACATGTCAAAGTAAAAGTCAACCAGTGCACATGCAGAATGTGTCATTAATGGGCAAAGAGCTATTCGTCATTGAGCATAATGAGATTTATAATGCATGTCTGCCAAATGGAACAGGAAAGGCTGTGATACAGAATCAGTATTGTTTCTTGAACATAAAAATAATGTTGAAATTTGACACTGGGTTGTCAATCTGCTTGGGAAGTCTTAGAAAGCATTCATTGTTAAAAACCAATTCAAAAATGTGATATTTTTTGGTCAAAATGATCAACATTTTGCATTATTTATGCTTTTTTACAGCCTCTAAAAACATACCATCAGTGTTTAATCTGTATTCAGCCTTTCCACTTCTAACGCACTTGTAAAAATGACTCTTTAAACATTTCAACATTTTTGAAATACCTCTCCCTTATTGTGCATATTAATTTCAAAAAGAAATGCAAGAGTATTTTTAGCCATAAGCAGTGCCTTACATCTGCATAACCTTAGGAAGAGTTTGCCAGATTTCAAATATTTCCTGTAAGTGTTCAATCTAGAGATCAGTCCAGATTTATCTGGAAATGTTATAATACCCAATCATACCATTTGATCACATCAGGGGCCAGTTACCAAGACCTGAGCTGAGACTAAAAAGACTTTAACAGCGATTCACCATTTTGCTTAATCCATGTCTGCAATACCCGAAAGGTATCCAGTGTTCTTTGGCAAGAAGAGGATGTCTGTGATATAACTGACTCGCCTTAATAATTAAAGACACTAAAACATATGTAAATCTGTTATAATTAAGTTTCTAATCTAGATATGAGTTGATTATTTCAATCGATTTATTCCCACCTGAAGATGACTGCAAGATGTAACTGTACTGTTTAAGTTATGTACATTTAATTTAATATTTTTCATTAATTGATGGAAGGAACTGGTCAGTAAATGGGTTCTGAAGTCGATGACCCCCTGTCTTTGTTACTCAAACTGGTACTTGACATTTCCTGCGCAAATTTCTCCTCCAGTTTACATGTCCCATGAGCACAAGATTTCTCTCCTCCATTCCAAATCTGCCTCACAGCTTTTTTAGATGCTAAACACAAACGTTTCCTCTTAACATTCAGTACAGAAACAGGACAATAGACCCGAGAGCTGCTGATTGAGTCTTGGGTGGGACTAGTGACTTCAAGCACATGTATTACTGCATATATAGTGTTTATAGCAATTAGCATAGCAGAAAACAAAAACCATGTTGCTTTCAAGAAAAGTGCCTTACTGTTCTGGAATTTCAAAGCCATCTTCCATTACAAACGCTCCTGTAAGCCTCCAGCATAAATGATCTTGACATTAGCTGCTACCACTTTAAATGGAGGTCAATATAAAGTGTGCTCTGGTCACTTGATGGAAGTCTTCACCGCATTATTCTTTCTGTTGTCCCATCTAAAATTCACTCACTGCTATCTGACTTGATGGTCTTGCTACATTTGTTTTTCATAACAATATTAAAGTTTCAAAAGGGGAATGCGTTATTGTCCAGCTCAGGACAATCTAGGGAAGTGTGCTATTGTTCCTCCCATTCTCCTAGTGAGGAACGTTTCCTTCATTTTAGTAGTATTTGTCCTTCACAAAAGTGTGTAACTCTAGTTGCTGCTTGACAATTTTATTACTGTACAATCATGATTCATTTTAATTCAATTGTATTAATCAAATATGTTTTACAAAGTTCATCTCATGCAGTTGTCATTTTGCAAATTTGATTTTTTGTTTATATTCCTGAACTTTTTGGACAAAATTTAATTTAATTTTTCAATAAATAAATATAGTGAGCAACTCATGTTTTTTTTTTTTTAAACAGCTATTACATGTGTTCAGAAAGAAGGCATGCGACATCAAAGACACGGCACAGTACTTTCCAACATAACCCGAAAAAAGAGCCTGCGCAGTACAGACAGTGCAACAAGCTGAAATAGAAATGGTAAACTTAACGCATGGATATAAAAACAGTGTATTTCTTTCTGAGACAAAACCTGTTTACGCAAACGCCAAAAAAACAAAACATTCAAGGCCTTTAACATATTCATATCTTATATGGTTCATATTTTATGAAGTATGCAAATGATAATTACATTTTGGTGCCTCTCTGCAACATCTCACTCAGTCACTTTCATTTATACAGCATCTGGTAAAAAATCAAAGTAAATCACAGAGCCAATCATTACATTCACTGTCCAGTATGGCTTTGCAAAAAAAAAGAAAAAAAAATTATACTGCGATAATGTCTTTTTTTCTTTCTTTAACAATATCTTGATTTAGAAAATAGACTGTTTCTGTGAGGAAGGATTATGTTTAGCCTTTTTGTGAAATTCATTTCAGAAATTTGTTCCTGTAGATGTTGCAGTAGGTACTTTAAACTGCTGTTGGCATTTCTGGAAAAGTGTACAACAGAGGTGCCCAGATGTGGTACTGATGTCATTACCAGGTGGAATAGTGCACATGACCTGCTGGAGTGTTTTTATCAGTGTGTTTGATCATGAGCTAATACCATAGAAAATACATTTGAAATTTAATTCTGAGTTATGCTGTTATGACAAAATTGTTCTGCTGAATTATAAATATGATGCAATTTCAGCTCTGCTTTTACAGATTGAGGGAACTATGCCGAATATCGCAAAATGCAAAGTATCACAATGTATCGTGATTATAATCGTATCATGACCCTTATAGCGTCTTAGTGTTGTATTCACCGGTTAGCCATCACATTTAAATCACTTGCCTCATATTGTATAGGTCTTTGTCATTGTCCCAAAACAGCTCTAACTGTGATGCACTGTATGATCTGACACCCTGAGATCATCATCACTCTCTTTTTTAATCAATCAGTGCTATAGTAGCTCTTATGTGGGACTGGATCACATGGAATAGCCTTTGCTTCTCATGTGCATCAATGCTTTTTTGCCAATTGTCCTTCCGAGTAACTATTGGTAGTAACTAACTACTACATTCCAAAATATGCTGTTGAAGATAATCTGCCTCACCTAACATCATAATTTTGCCTTTGTCAAAGTCATACAGATCCTTACACCCTTGCCCCATTCTGTTTCCAACACATCGACTTGAAGAACTTACTATTTACTTGCTGCCTAATATATCACACCCCTTGAGATGGTGTCACTGTAACAATAGTGTATAGCTGAATAGTGTATAGTCTGTGCTGTTGTAGAAACTCCTAAATGCTTCTTTTCACTCTACATTTCAGACACTAATAACGTAGAACCTGTTTGTGCTTCTATAGTGGATACCAGCAGAAAAACTCACCCTCACCCAATACTGCTGTATTTCAGCTCAAACCTCCCTCATGTTACAGTGCAGTCATATGCTACGTACTGTAGAAGTGCCTGGTTTAGTAGCAGGGCTTCTTGTCTGAACCCCGTTAGAGTCGAAAAGTCTGGTGTCAATCAGCCAGGGTTATCTTCGGATCCACAGCCATCCATTAAGAAGGCAGGCTGACAACAGCAAGGAGAAAAGCACCAATTCGTTCTGCCTGCGTTCAGCATTCTGCCTCTCCAGCCCCGCTATCCGTCTGCTCATCTTCATCATCTGCCAGAAGAATGGGAGGAACTCACATTGGTTTTAAGGCAAAAGAACTGAAGAGTTGTTTTTTAGGCTTCCGCCATCAGCAGATCACAACGAGTTGGACTCTAGCACCCTCTTCTGGTTATTGTATGAATCACAAGACCAAAACCACCCCCTCGCTTTCCACTCTGGTTAAGACTATTGTAGTGAATGGAAACGTCAACAGTTTGAAGACGTCTTGCTTTCCTAAAAATAAGTAACGCTTGATTTTCATTGCTGAAAGAAGTGGAATCTTATACCCACCAATAGACTCATTATGTGTTTCATGATGCAATTAATGTTTTCAATTTGCAATTGAGCACAGACTGGCCAGATGAAGCATATACAAATTACACAGGCTATTTATTACTGTTAAGCTAGAAAATATTGTGTAACATCTTTGACATTGTTGCATGCCGTTGCAACAGATGCAGTGTGCGGTTTAGCACTGTTCTTGTTGAAATATTAAAGGCTTTCACTGGAAAAGACACTGTCTGGATGGGAACATATGTTGCTCTAAAACCTGCATATACCGTTCAGCATTGATGGTGTCAATCTTGAAGTGCAAGGTGACCTCCATAAACTGATTGTTGATAAGCTACATGGTCCCTCTCCTTTATTTTTGGGCCTAGCCTGTATTTTTTCCAGAAAAGAACTTCCCATTTCAATTTATCTGAACAGTTTTCCACTCTTTTATCCCCCACATTGTTCATTTTAAATAAAAACAGTTTTCTCTGCATGATGGAGCTTTAGTCAGCAGTTATGAATGGCACAGCTAACTGTGCTTACAGACTATTTCTGTGTGTACTTGAACCCAAGTAATGTTTTATGGCACTAATAATTTAAGCATGCATTGCTAAATAGTGTCTACTCTTACATTACGTATTAGCTATATGAGCCTTGTAACTCAGATGCAAAACCAAAGCGGCTTCAAACATGCAGAATAACTGCCTTTACAGCATTTAATATGAAAATGTTATATGAAATATGAAATTGTTCCATAATTCATTGACAGATGTGAATCTCTTCCCATATTAATTTCAAAGAGACTCTTTAAGATGCTCTTCTTTTACTCATTATACTGACCTGTTCGTTTTAGAACCCCTAAATTTTCCAGGCCTTTTGTTGTCCTGCCCCAATTTTTTGATGAGTTATCACTGTAACGGTCACCAACTTGTCATGTAATAGTAACATCATATAATTATGTTCTATTATTAAGACTTGAAAATCCTGACATAACACCAAATAAGGTTTTTTGGACTGACCTGCCTGCGAAGCACAATGAATTCGACTGCAGTTCCGGTCTCGTCCTCAGGGCTGAGCCACGACTCCTGCAAGGTGCTGAGAGAAAAGCAAGAAAGACAATCTCATCAGGTCAGAGCCCAACTCCACTCGAATTCTACTGCCCGTCATGATGAACAAACTACGCGATGTGCAGAAAACCAAGTATATGACTACAAATAGAAATGACAAACCACAAAACGTCAACAACAGACAACAAAGAAGCTCCACAGCTGTCATCTAGAGAGAAGTAGCACTAACAGCTGTCTAGCTGTTAACGGTCTACAAGTTCTATTGTAACTTTAACTATGTACTAGATTTTGTCAATATTTTCATACAAAAATATGTCAATCTGTGTGAACATTGTTAGGAAGTCTGAAATGACATCAGGTTACATGATGTTTGAACTGATGTTGCATGTATTTAGCCTGCATTGCTAAATAACGTAGTATAATCTCCCATTACTAATTAGCTGAATGAGCTTAGAGTTCAGCCACCAAACAAAAATAAAAAAAATAATTGCATTTGAGGTCAGAGGAAATTGCATCTTTTAGACCAATGCTTTAGGAAAAACAATAAGAAAAATTAAACAACACATAAATTCATCTATTTATCAACAAACAAAACCAAAAACCTCCATCACCTTTTCCTGGTCTGATCAGTGTGGACCTCAACTGGCTGAGGTGGAGGGTTTTCTGGGAAACCAAACCTTCAAATAAAAGAGACAGACCAGGGCCCACAGAAATGGGCTTTTATTGAATTCACAAGATTTAACCAAAAGCTCTTGCAAACAGGAAACGGGGTTAGCTACCAAGCTAATCTGCACAAAGTCTTAGTGGGACAGTGGGAATGAACTGGGTAAACACAGAAAAAGCAAGTGATCACCCAGAAGCATGAAAGAAAGTGTGGTGAAAAACCCAAACAAAAAAAACAACAAATTTTCATTAAAACCAGATGTAGTCAATCAGCCAAGACATGTTTGGACAAGATAAGCTAAGAACAAGAAGGCTAATGCTGCAGTCAAAAACAGCAACAGTCTAAATAAATAAAAACTAGTAAAAATATACATTAAAAAAAAGGAAAACTCCACCATATTTAAAAACGAAAAAATTAACTATAAACACACACTTTTAGTGAAATAGGACAGAAATAAATAAAAATAAATAAATATTTATATATATAACTATGTATATATATATATTTTTAATATATTAAAATAAAATAAAATAAAATATATATATATATATATATAAAATTAATTAAGGGCACACTAACTTGATAATATTGAACTCTATATAGACTCTCTGCCACTTTATTATAACAAGAAGGCTAATGCTGCAGTCAAAAACAGCAACAGTCACCCAAGTTTTTCTCTCACCATGATTAAACTATGTCCAGCTCTTTGCTATAAAAACAATAGGGATTGTTTTCACAGACCAACTCAGGAGTAGTAGGACTGAACTAAAATCAGTTTAGTTGACAATGATGATCACAAACACAGTCCCCCTTTTAACTATCAGCCATGGTGGAGTCTGAAATGGCTGCCTGTAGTGATTAAGTTTTCTTATATATA
>JBBIGC010000024.1:3376819-3388530 GCA_037576955.1 Lepidarchus adonis
CATACATACATACATACATACATACATACATACATACATAAATAAATAAATAAATATATACACACACAATTTTATATATATATATATATATATATATATATATATATAAATAAAATATACACACACACACACATATACATACATGTGTATGTGTGTGTGTATATGTATATATATATATATATATATATAATTAATTAAGGGCACACTAACTTGATAATATTGAACTCTGTATTTGTATTAGAACAGTATCTGTAATATATGTTCACAAAATAAAATAAGGGAACCTTCCATCAGGGTAACCGCTAAATTGCTTCTTGTGCTGCTAACTTACACAGAAGGAGAGTGCAGTGCTTGTTTGGAGTGTGTTGGGGTTCCAGGTGGGGTTCTACCAAAAGTCTGATCGCTGTATGATCTGCGTAGTGGACTCTGTAGGGAGTAAGGCAGACTTAAACCAGATAACAGGCACATCTCTAAACTTTACAATACAGTAATACAGTATATGGGCTTTTTGTCTTGTACCTGGTCTGAACAATGAGCTTATCACCTTATAACTGGAACACAGTGGATAATTAGCAGATAAACAACAGCAAGCAAATACTGTCAACCTTACAAACAACTCTTATCAGACACAAGACACTGGCTTATTGTATCCAGACATTCTTGCCACAAAATCACCAAGCAAAAACAAAGATCTTTATCTTTGCAGGGTTTGATGCATCTGTGCCTCTAGAGGGTTGAATTAAGACAAGGTGTAGCCAAGAGGAGCTTTGCTAATATTTGCTAAGTCAGGTTACCTGAACGGGCTCACGCATGTATGCTTCCTTATCCCAGGTTCCACGCTGCAGGTCCCACAGTGATGTGGCACTCTGTTTGGAGAACATTGGTCGTGGACTGAGGTCAGGAGCATCTGTGGACATTGAACACATTTTAATACTCTAAATACTACAGCTATACATCTCTAAATTCCCAACAATTCATTTCAATTATGATTTCTGCAGAGTTCCTGAATAATTTAAAGCTAAAGTTAAACATTTCAGATCACAAAATGGTGTTACTATTCAGAATTATTTGTAAAAATACATCTCATCAAAAGAACCGTTTATACAGTAGTATAGTATAGTATAATATAGTATTAGTATAGTAATCAGCCCATTAGGAATTGCATAACATTAACATAATTCTTCAATCATAAATATTTAAATATTTATAAATATTTATGAATATAAAATATAAATATGCATAAATATTATTCTTTTTAAACATTTGAATGCTTTAATTTTTTGTAAAAATCTGTCAGGTTGTTAAAAAAATTAGTTAAAGAAAAAACGTCACTAATTGGATATGATAACTTGCCAATAGTGTCTTTTGCCAAGTTTAGGGCCCAGACCAATAAGTGCGAGCTAACAGTTTATACAGTAGTATAGTATAGTATAGTAAAGTATAGTATAGTATAGTAGTGGAGTAAAGTAAAAACAATGCAATTATATGCTTAATTTTAGCTAAAAGTGTAATTGTTTAGTTCAGTTTTATGGGTTAACAGAACTATGAAGTGTGCTGGATAAGAAGAGTCCGTAAACTCAGCAGTAAGAACAGGACATATATGGAATGAATACAAAAATATTTTAAAAGATTAACAAAAGGGCCTGATACTCAAGGTATTTATGCACCAAAATGAAAGAATGTGTTTGAATGAAGGGGTTGAGATGTAAAATGCAATATATAAAAGTGCTACTAGTGCACCCAACAATACATTAGCACATTAGGTTCAGTACTAGACAAAAAGTAGGTAATACATGCAGCGTAAAACAGGAGGGGGTATGAATTGGAGAAGTTTAACAGAGAAAGGAAAGTATGACAAATATGAAAAAAACATTGTGTACCCCAGTATTGCACATTACTCTAAATCAGTGTGTCCATGAATGTGAGATAAAAAAAAGTGTAAAATGCAACGTGTGAAAAGTGACCAGTACATTCAACAATATTGCACTGAGCAAAATGCTAAACTCGCCAACCTCGCCATGAAAGGCTGCAGAACAGATTTCCTTCCATGTGATTTACCTTGTTAAGTCCTAACCTCTCCCCAACCAAGACGCTCGAGTGCACAGCGTTGTTTTCGTTAGCCTCGATTCTGAGTTTGCACACAAGTTTGTGAATTAGACCCAAAATGTCTGGTAAACAAAAGTTGCATTCTCTGAATGGTGAGCAAAAAAAAGAAATCTGAATCTATTACGGCAATAACTTGAGAAAGACGCATGATTACACTTACATTTTTACTTCTCGATTTCATCAGCCCATTAGGAATTGCATAACATTAACATATAATTATTCCATCATAAATATTTTAATATTTATAAATATTTATAAATCATAAATATTATTTGTTTTAAACATTTGAATGCTTTAATTTTATTGTAAAAATCGGTCAAATAGGTTGTTAAAAAATTAGTTAAAAAAACAAATGTCCCTAATTGGTTACGATAACTCACCAACAGTGTATTTTGCCAAGTTTAGGGCCCAGACCAATAAGTGCGAGCTAACAGGGTATGACTGTATTAAGGGGACAGTGTGTAGTCTCAAATTATGAGCTCAGGATCCTGATAGCCTAGTAATGTATTAAATTTGCATTGTATTTTTAATAAATTATTACTAGAAATAAAAAATAAATAAATACAAATACTGTTAAATCACCCTCTTTTAGCATCACTACATAACTTGACTTGAGTTTTCCTATGCTGTCTCCTTCATGATCAGTCTTGATATTTTTTTAATGCATGTTAATCCTTTAAAAGGTGCATTGCATTGATTTTCCATAATTGAATCATTAAAACAAAGTAATTTAGAGTGATTTGATGTTCTGTTCATATGAAACAGCAAATTAGAATTGTTTGACACCCAGAAAAGCATTTAAAGCTCCTCAAATCTACATTACAGAATATTATGAAGTAAAATGGTTACAGTTCTGTGGTCAGATGCTAAAGCATTTTATTATAGATATTAATTAATTGCAAAGAGATACATGAAGGACATTCTAAGCCAAATCATCTCCCAAAGGAAACTTCAGATTTACCCCCATTTTACCATTATCAGCCTTGCATATATTCAGAAGCAGAATGTTCAAGTCCCAACCCAGGCACCACTGAGGTAACTCTTGACAAAGGTCCCATCCCTCCTTCTCATAGTTGTACGTGTTTGTGATGGTGTATACACAATGACGATAAAGCCACTTTCATACCTGTCCTTGCCTTACCTGTTAAGGCCAGTCTGTCTGGTATGTGCATGCTGTAGACAGGAAGTAGATCCTCAGATTTCTTTTCCTCACTCAAGCTGCCCTGGCCGACCCTCAGCCGCTCTGGCACTCGCATCCTCTGGCTGATGATCTCTGTGAAGTACGGGTCACCACCACGAACGTGTGAGCTCTCGCCCATATACACTGGAGAGGCCATGATGTCACCACACCCTGAGAACCAGCCATTCAAATCCATTTGATATATGTAGCACTTTTTGGACTAGACTTCATCACAAAGACACTTTACAGAAAGAAGCAAGCCATGCTGGCAAAAAAACAATTCAGAAGAGCTTTAGGAAGAACCACAAATAAAGAGTAGAACGTATACTGCTCAGATGTAAAACTGTGATATTACATATCACAGTACATAGTCACACTTGAGATTTTAACCTTATATGACATTTTAGCTTATGACAAGTTTAGCTTGATTATGAACTATTCTGCCCCCTGCTGGCAGCTTTACACTTAACAATAAGCAACAGGTTAACTGCATACTGTGGCTGTACTACAAACCTAATAAACAGCATCTGCAGTAGAAGGGAATGCTGTGCTAAGAAATAGTAGCAGTCCCTGTCACTGTTGTATTTTACTATGTTTTAAGGCAGGTTAAAAGTGTAAAAAGCACCACACTATTCTAATAACTTTGGATTAAAAGTGACAGCTGCTTGAGAAGTAATCACTGAAATCTGTATCACAACATTTTAAAGACAGATGGGTGCAACGTATGATGTCATTGGTTTGTAACTTTGAGTCAGTGTGCATGAATTGCGGATTAAAGGCTTTTAAGCCGGGTAGGTGACAGGCCACCATATGTCAGAACAACAAATGCTATTAGCAGGGCAGAAGGTCATGATCCTGACTGAGAGTGATATTAGAGTCTAACACCAATTTCGCTGTCAACTTTGCTAAAAGCGGAAATCCGACCTGCAACGTTGTTGCAGAGGAGCTGAAGAATTAGCCAGTGACACTTCTACGCGTTGCGACAAACCTGGCGCTTTAGGCGGCGCACGCTGATGACGAAACTGTTACATGAAGTTAGAGGGTCACCAGTATGCGCATGCGCAGAGCCCAAAAACTAATTAGTTACCGTTAAAACTGCATTTAAATGCAATGTGGAAGAACCAGACGCAGAATTATTTAGTGTAGTCATTCTAGTTATTTCACTTAGTTCGCCTTCACAGATAAAAGGAAGGACTGACAAGACAGACAGACAGACTGAAACTTTACAAGCGCCACCAAGCTCGATACGAACATTACACACTTCTGGACAGTACCAGACTCTTCACTAGACCCAACCCAACAATTACACATTCACAAACACTAATATACACTCCGTCTCTGACCGTGAAACAAACCTTCGTCCACTTCGCCTTGCGACCGGTCAACGACAGTCCAGGTCACGTGATAGACAGGTTCACGGCAAAAAGGAGGCGCGACCGTGCACTCACCAGCCAATCAGGAGAGGGATAATGCTGCGTGAAAACATGTCCGTTTAAAGTTAAAATTTATTTTCTGAATGTTTACATTTTCTTAGAGTCACGCATTCAATAACTTCACCGAGTCTGTTAAAAACCCATGGCTAAAAAGGTAAAATTCAGCTTTTAAGGTGTCATATTAATTCTAGTCTTTTTGTCACGTGACTTCACGTGAATTAAAAATAAAGTGTAATCAAGCACAATTATAATTAAAGGTATAACTGTAAAATTACATCACATTTAACCAAGCAGAACAAGCGTGTCTTTGTGATTTTCCCTTATCGCACTGGACAAGAATGGGTTATTACTGGTGTAATAAAGAGTAAACATAAACAGTGTGGTTCACTCGTTTAATAGTCGCGAAGAATATAGTGCTTTCACGAACAGGACATTTTGGCACTTAAAAACAGATTGTTGATGTGTGAATGGGGGCATCACCAGTAACCCTGGCCAGTTGTGCACTTGTGGTCCACTGACCTGGCGTTAGCATTGCTTTGGAGCGTCGTGGCAGGAGGTAAATCATGGAATAAAAGTATATTTTGTCAATTTCCAATCCCAACAGAGATTTTGTACCAATGCTGACTGTTAGATCTAAAGACAGAAGAAAAAAAAACACCCTGACTACAGTCCACTGCAGAAGCAACTTAAAAATAGAAAAAAGTACATGTTGCAATTACTGAGACGTTACACAAACATAATGTCATATTTTTAACAGGTTAAGTTATATGGTATCTGTTTATAAGCCAGTCTTACTGGAAGCTCTGTAAAGAGGTAAACATTAGAGAGAAAGAGAAAGGGTGGGGGGGACGGGGGGGACTTGAGGGAAGACTATAACAATTTCTTTTTGTTTCTCAAGTCACCAAAATTGGTAAAAAAAAAAAAATATATGACATGGTGATCATCTTAATTTTCTTTGGATGAGCTTCTTCACTGACCAGCTGATTGCAAATTGCTATCATGAGCCCTCTGTATGTGAAGCAGTCTACGTTTGCACAAAAACAATAAAGTTTAACTTAAGTGAGTAAGCGAAAGCCAAAGAAATTAATATTCATGCAATGGTGGCCAATGGCTGGTGAGCACTATATACTTAAATATAAGTTCTGTAAATACATAGATATATGGGTAAGCAAAAATAGTATGTCTATGTGAAATGGAGAATGATGGGTGATATATTTCATACATGTTCACACCTACACAAATGTACAGTTTGATCATATTACATAAATATGTATTACAATTTCAACAGCACTTCCACTGATTTAAAAAAGTGTTTAAATAGGTGTAACCAGTACATGAAGATACAATATATACTGAGCCTCAGTAAAAATGTAGACATAATTTTAAATCTTAAAAAATAAGACATTCTTATAAACAAATGAGAAAAAAAAAACACATCATGCAATTAGGCTGAGCAGAAGAACAAAGGTGCACACAAGTTTTGCCATTTGATCCATGACACACATGTGAAAGAAAAACCTGTGGCTCCAGTGGCACATTCTAGGTAGGCTGGTGGAGAAACAGACACACACTCCTAAACACATTCGCTCTCACAACTATCCTCGTACCCCAACACACACACACAGGAGATTACAGACAACGCACACAATGGGGTTACATTAGAAGCCTATGGGTATAGCACTTTGATCATAATCCATAGCAGTTTTTCAGCTATAGTGTTCTTCCAACTTCATCCACACTCTGCCAAGGTCAGCCTCCCCTCTTTCACCCATCAATCTTCCAATAAACATGGCCACAAACTGACCTTAGATCAGCAGGTTTCAAGCATCAATGCAGTCAGTTTATTCCCCAGAGCTTGGTCACCGCAAAAGCTGTCAAGCTACCATCCTTCACAATTCCTTCATCAGTCATTTTGGAGGCTCGAGTGACATGATCAGAGGCTCAGTCACAGCAGCAGAGTCACTAAAGCAGCAGGGCCATGCCTTCCTCCATGTTCAGAGGTCACAAAATCTAATTTTGACTAATTCAAGTTGTGTATAATCTAATTTAGCTTGATGGTTTAGAATCATTTCTAGCTTCTGGATGATGTTTCATACTGAGGTTGTCTTTTCCAGTGGTATGTTTCTTGGAATCTTTGGAGTGGAAATCCACCCAAATGCTTTAAGCAGTGCTAGCTGTCAAGCTAAACCCCCAGCTTAACTATCAGAGCAGCACTGGAGTCACTGGGATGGACCTACAGTGATTAGCATAGGATGCTACATCATGATGACACACTACTTTTGCTGCATTGTACCTGGATCTGCTGTAACACTTTGTGCACACTCATTTTCAGGCTGCATCAGCTTTGGTGTGTATCTTTTGGGCAGTCACACTTGCCACACTGCCCCTGTAATATCTACTGCAATACTTTTACGGTGCAGCTATATTACATTTAGTGTGTCTTCTGCTATTCTTCAACACTGAACACCTTTGTACACGAGGCTCTATGTTAATCTGAATGCAATGCTGATTTTCAGTACCACTCAAAAATGTAGCATTTAATGCATCGCCCCACGACCCATTCCACCCATTGGCTGGCAGTGAGAGATTATTTACATATTTACTGTAAAAGGCGGCAGTTCATTGGCTTAAACCTGAGCTGGAAAACACTGTTCAAGCGCATGTTAATGGAAGGGCAGTTTGGCCTAATCCTTAGAGCCAAGAGTCACAGACAGTGCGTGAAGAACCAAAGGACGTGAGGACAAGCAGCATTATACTACATTATAGCACCCGGTGAGGTCAAAAAAGCCACATAATGCTTTGTACAAATTCACACAGTTTGCTTTTTGTATGCCATTATAAAAAGAGTAACAAAAGCTGTAAACAGTCAGAAAACGGAGGGAAGAAAGAAAACTAAAGGAGTATTTGGGGGTCTGGAATGTTACATTACCCTGTAATTGTGCTCTCAGTGGGTTATGGGTTTTTGTGTATGTTGCAGTAGTCTCTTGGAAAGGGGGGTGTGTGTGTGAGTATAGTATTGGGAGTAGAATCTCACAAGATTGGTGAAATCGCTGGCAGCAATACTGCTGAATAGTCAGACAGACTGATTGACTATTGATCATTACATGCAATTAAGGCCAGTGTGAATTTTGTATTCAGATGGTAGGAGGGATAGTATGTGCTGAATAAAAATGTGCAGCAAAATGATCTACTAGTCCTTTCTGCATGCATGCATTTCTAACCACAGATTTTTTTTTTCCTTACATGGTGTGCCTTATTATTTGCATATCATTTTAAAGTGATTCAAAGCCACTTTATCTAGGGTCTGGTCTTTGAGTCTCCTTTCTCTGACATTACGGTATTGTACTAATTGTGAGGATATCTGATTTACAGGTCTGAAGGACTATTTTGGTGTTCTTCCACAGTGGACCTAGTCTAGTCAACCACTCCAGTTACAATACAAATGAGATGGCAAAAAGTGAAACACAACCTGTTTAAACATGTTACCCAGCCACTCTATCATGTTACATGAAATAGTTCAGGTGAATCGTTCAGACCGTTAAGTTCCTTTGTGTGTGTGCTCTTGTTGTCCATCCAGTATGCGGATTTTATCCCCGTACCTTTCACAGCTATTCCTTTCGGAAACCACATTCATAAGAAGTGTTGCGTATGGTACCAGAGGTCAAAGAAGAAAGGAGATGACAGATGAAGCTCTGGAACAGGATGAGAAGGAACAGTGAGAATTCCCGTCTACATAGCATGTGCCATCTTTAGAAGAATTGACTTCGGGGACACAACTTCACGACCTCCACATTTGAGAATAGTGGGCCCACGCATCCACAAGATCCACGGGACAACTCAAGAGGTCAAAAAGGCAGCTGGCAAGAGCAAGACACGCATTACAACAAGCGCTCAAGATGGAGCGCTTCCCCAAAGTGACCGTGACTGAAGGTTTTGCATCTCTTCTACGCTCGTCTCTCACTTTTCCTTGACTATCTCCTCGTATTTGGGAGGCGGGTCAGTGTAAGGAGCCGTGGTCTCATCGCTGCTACTCTCCAAGTGGCCTGTCACTTCTTCATAGGAAGGAGGAGGAGTAGCCCCAGACAGACGTGAAGCCACAGATGCTGATGAATCCTGGACGTAGAGGCCACGCCCATTTGGAGCTTGATTACCATGATTGGAGGAGTCTGGATTGGCTGTGACTCCACTCCCTCTTTCCGCGGCACTGCTGACCACTACACTGGGCCGGTCATGGGAGCTGTCTGTGTGTGAGGGACAGTCACGGTGAACAAGAATTCTGGGAAGGCTGCGAGTATTGCGGTTAGCCAGGTAGCGGTTCTGCGTGTAGGCGGGACGCCGGCGTGTGGCCTTCTGCAGTTGGCAGCGCCATATAAGGAAGAGCGCGATGATGATGAGGAGAGCCACGCCCAGCAGTGGAACCACCATGTATACGGTGTCCGCTCGCTCCGACCGCGATTCGGCATTGCTGTTCACTGAGTTGACACTGCGCGTCTTCCAAAACTCCATCTGCAGTCGAGAAGAAGTGGAATGTACTGTCAACAGGCTCAACTATTATTAATATCTTCAACTATTAATTAAAATAAGTAAAACAACTGATTCATTACTAACTACTATAAAACTAGCACGCACGTTATATTATAAGAGTGAGGTATTAATATATTGGCCCACATACATGCCCTGGAGTTTAAAGTTTCTAAAAATAAAATGCAGTATGAACTTGATTTAATTAAGACCGTATCTATCTATTTACTCAAACTCAACAGCAATTAATTAAAAAATATTTGAGTTTCATATTTTAATTAAAATGTTTGGAACTGTTACACCAAATTTACTTTTTATACAACAAAAATACAGAAACGCCTAAAGATTCTTAGCACATCTGTTTTAGTTTTTGAAATGGTAATGCTTACTGTTTTTTCCTTGTTCTCAAACACCTCATTGGCCTCCTCGAAACTGCAGCTCTCTTCCATACACTCCCTCTCGATGTTGCCCTGACGAAACTCCTCCAGGAATCCATTAGCCCGTGGAAAACGCTTGAGGAGAGAGTGTGCATCCTTATCATCTAGGAATGCTGTGTAAAAAAGAAGGAGACAAAAATGAAAGAGGATGAGAGAAAGGATCAGAGACACAAAGAGACAGATAAAAAGATACATAGAGAGAGAGAGAGCTGCAGAGAGTGACAGAGAGAGAGAAATTTGTGTCGAGGACAAAGGTGATGTCACAACAAGAGACAAGCAGATGGAAACAATCAGGAGTCCATCACAGCGCCTGAGACGGTGCTGTGTCATTGCCTCTGTGACTGTGCTTTTTTTTATTTTTTTATCCTGAATTATCTCAGGACAAAAAAACAAACTTACAGAACCAAGAAAATGATCCTGACTGTGAGAACGGCTTTGTACATAAGAATTCACTCTTTTTTTCTTTCTCATGCAATTTACTGTAGGTTATGTTAAGATTCTTACTGCATGCAGGAAGTTACATAATAGATAAAATAAGTATTGAACATGACAACAATTATCTAGCTAAATATATTTCTAATTGCCATGAAATTCTCACTAGATCTCAGTTACGACCCATCCAATCCACACATGCAAAGAATTCACACCATACATGTCCATATATTAAGTTATGTGTAATAAAATTGAATGACACAGGGAAAATGTATTGAACACATGAAGAAAGGAAAGTGCAAAAAAGCTGGAAAGTCATAACACCAGATGAAATCTATCAATAATTAGAAAGCAATCCTACCATTTAGTGCAAATTAATATCAGCTGATTCAGTCCCGATTGATGGCCTATAAAAAGATGTCTCGCCACCAAGAAACATCTCATGATAGTAAAACCAAAGAGCTCTCCAAAGACCTTCACATTGTTAGTGTTGCAAAATATACTGATGGCACTGGTCACAGAAGAATTTCTAAACTACTGAAGGTTCCAGTGAGCACCATTGGAGCCATAATGGAGAAGGGGAAAAACGTAATTTCAACAGAAACTGGCCATGACCAGGTGCTCTCCTTTCAGACAGTAGAGTGAAAAGAATTATGAGAAGAGTTGTCCTTGAGCTAAAAACCACTTTTGGAGAGCTTCATAAAGATCTGGAGTTAGCAGGTACAATTGTTTCAAAGAAAACAATAAGTAATGCACTCAACCGCAATGGCCTATATGCGTGCTCACCACGCAAAACCCCATTACTGAAGAAAAAAGTATGTTGAAGTGTGTTTAAAGTTTGCTGACCAACAGTCTGGTCAGATGAGACCAAATTTAAATCCTTGGATCCCATAATACACACCATGTTTGGAGGTCAACAGTCACTGCACCCCAAAAACACCACATCAACAGTGAAGCCTGAAAGTAGGAACATCATGGTGGGGGACTGTTTTTTGGCATACAGCATATAACTGAAGGAGGGATGAATGGAAAAATATACATAGATATTCTTGATCAAAAACTTTTGCCATCTACCAGGATGATGAAGATGAAACGTGGATGTACATTTCAACAAGGCAATGATCTCAAACACCCGACTAAGAAAATTCTCAGTTGGTTTCGAAGAAAGAAAATAAACCTGAACTAAAGTTCAGAGTTTGTAGAAGGAGTCCAAAGAACCTTCAGTATTTGAAGACTGTTTGTGTGGAACAATGGGCCAAAATACAGGAGGCGTCTTGAAGCTTGAAGGATGCAAATGCTTTTTCATGAAGTAATAAATACATATCAGTAAGTGGCTTCAATTGTATTTCCCTGTGTCATTTGATTTTATATTTAATGTAACATAACTTAATGTATTGACACCTGTGGTTTGATCTCTCTTAGCACGTGTGGGTTGGATGAGTTGTTACAAACATCTGGTGAGAATTTAATATTTACTTCTAAAGTATTTAGAAAATTGGTGACATGTTCCAATACCGTATATGTACTAATAATAGCCTGTTTCTTTTAGTCGCCCGTTTCCATTAAACGCCGGGATCGAAAGATAAAAATAGAAATAAACGC
>JBBIGC010000024.1:3406176-3422171 GCA_037576955.1 Lepidarchus adonis
CTTTGCAGCTCTGGCTGTTGATGGTCATAAATGTACATCACTGCATTGAGCCAAACATGTTCATGCTGCTATGCAATGTAAGCAATCTATATTTTAAATATAAAGTAAACTCTCTCCCTGTGTGTGTGTGTGTATATAATTCTTTTTCGCAAGCCAAAAAAGTTTGAGCACCCCTGGTCTAAGTGATAGGAATTCAAGAGTTACCGTTCAATGTTGACATCTGTATCGAGTTGTTGGAGTAGCAGGCTGTGGAGTTGTCTCTGTCCCTCAGTCTCCTGTTCCTCAGGAACTGGGCCATCATCACAAACTTTACGAGTGACACTGCAGAAATAAAAAAAAAGAATAAATAATTTTAAATTAGAATGCTCATGAACGCATGTGGAGAACACAAGGGGTGTAAATCTTTGTGATATGTCCAAATCTAAGTGATATGTCTCTCCAGAGTAAGGGTGGGAAATATGATATTACCATTATTACAAAATATATTGTCACATTGTCACAAGAACCTATTCTTTGCTAACTTTGTTTTAGCATTATTCATTAAAAAGATCATAATTAGATTTGATTAACTTGATAAAGTGCTGGGTTTTATGTATTAATGGCTCATGTAGAACTACTGGTTTATATTTGTCTGTTCCAACTTAAGCAAATATATACTAAATAAATTAAATACTGTGATGCATAACACATACTGAGAAAAATTCTTGTATAATAATTAATCAGCCAAAACATTAAAGCTATCTGTCAAATATTGTATAAGGTCCCCCTTGTGTCACCAAAACAGCTTGACCAATTGAGGCATGGATTCCACAAGACCCCTGAAGGTGTGCTGTGATATCACGTTCCTCAAACCATTTATGAACAGCTTTTTGCAATGTGGGAGGGCACATTATCTTGCTAAAAGAGGCTGCCACAATTAGGGAATACTATTGCCATGAAGGGGTCAGCCTAATCTGTAATTATGTTTATGTCAAAGCAACATTGATGCAAATGCCAAGACCAAATGTTTCCCAGTAGAACATTGACCAGAGCATCACACTACCTCACTTTCTGTCCTAAGTGCATCCTGGTGCCAATTCTTCCCCAGGTAAGCAATGCACACACACTGTTCTTATTATGTAAAAGAAAACATGATTCATCACACCAGGCCAACCTATTGTATTCCTCTATTGTCCAGTTCTGATGCTCATCAGTTGGGAACCATTGCAGGATCAGAATAGGCACTCTGAATGGTCCAAGACTACCCAGTCCCATACGCAGCTATTATGCACTGTGTGTAACAGCGGTTCTTGGCCAGTATGGACATTTGCAGAGCTTTGTGCTTTAGCTTGTTTGTGAGTTCACTTGCTGTAATATATTCAAAGTGCCTTTGTAATGAAATAAGCAATGTTATTCACTACATCTGTAAGTAGATTTAATGCTATAGTTGAACAGTATATTTTAAACCTATATTATACAACCCTAATTTTAAATAATTCAGACATTGTAACATGCAAATGAAAACAGTACAATGATGTGAAAATCTCATAAAACCATATTTTGTTGACAACAGCACAAAAACAGAAAAAAACATGGTTAAATGGTCTCAGTCTGAGAGACTGAGGAGGGAAAGCCAGAAAACGTCATTGCCAAAGAAGCTGGCTGTTCACAGAGTGCTATATCTAAGCATATTCATAGAGAGTTGAGTGGAAGGAAAAAGTGTGGTAGAAAAAAAGTGCACCAGCAACAGTCTTGAGAGGATTACCAAGCAAAGTCCATTCAAGAATTTGGGGGAGCTGGAGTCAGTGAATCATTTTAAGATGTACCTATATTAGTATTAAATGAAAACGATTAGTTAATTTTGAATATGATGGCAGCAAAACTGAAAAAAACAACAACAAAAAAAAGAGTAAAAAAACTGCTGGTGGGACATTTTGCACCTAAATATGCTCAACAGGTCAGTAATTGGGAATAAAGGAGCATTTTAGAGAGACAGAGTCTCAAATCTTCTGTTTCTGTTCTTATTCTACAATAAGTTTATTTGAAGGTATAAACTGCTTGGTCACACAAGACAATGGCATTTTCGATGCTTAGGTGATTATCTGTTTCTCTTAACTCTTTTCAAGGCCACAGAGCCAGTTCCAGTCTGATTTTCTGTGTCAAGATTGTTCTATATCCTGGGAACTCTGTCTGTTTTACTCCCTTTTTACGTTGATAATGTATAAAAACTGCTGGACACACACAATTTGTTCTATTCGGCCAAACTACATTGCACTCTGTGAACTTTAAAATCAGAAATAATTGCCTGTGAATACCATTCACATATGCAGATTAAAGCTCTATCATTTAAAGAAGAAGACATATGTGAACATGATCTAAAAATGCTAAATGCAAAGCTCATTTAAAATGGATTGAGGAAAAGGGAAAAACTGTTCTGTGGTCAGACAGATCTAAATCTGAAATTCTTTGTGATGGACATCACAGACTGGAGGGGTGAGGTATCAGTGCTCAGTTCAAAAGCTTTTAGGGAAGACCTGGCATTATTCAGGACACATTGCTTAACAACATACTAAACAAAAAATACAACAAATATGACCCAGGACTGTTAAGCAGCTAAAAAGACTCTTAATAAAGCCTGAAATTTCAGATTAACAAACTGTGGCCAGTTGAAAGCCTATCTCCAATGGCAGAACTTAAAAGTCACTCTGAAACGTAATGTTTACTTTTTAGGCGTATCCTAATTTATATTGCAGTCAGGCTCTATACAGAAGCCTGTATCTAGTATAATTCAATACATTTTTCAACTATTACATAGTGACAGGAAATAATCACTGTATTTTAACTGAATGGGAGAGGACCGTGGCACACCTATCTCACCTGTCGCCATGCCACTCACACACCCACTGACTAAGTGAAACTGTGAATACTATAAATGTCATGTAGATCTGTTCTGACTTGCTTAGAAACGGCTGGTTCATACAGATCATCCACCCAAAGGTGCTGTAGTTTTGCCAAAACATAACTGACCACAGTAATCTTGCCATAAGGGGCTGAGTATATGGATGTTGAGGATGGAGATGCCAGGCAAGGTGAGAAGAGGAAGGCCAAAGGAGAGGGCTATGGATTTGGTGAGAGAGGATATACGGGTGGTTGGTGTGAGAGAGGAAGAAGCAGAGGACAGAAAGAAATGGAAACATATGCTCTGCTGTGGCGTCCAGCTGGAGGTTCTCCCTCAGGGCCACTTTAGTGCCATGTTTTTTCTCCATCTACTCTACCCAGAGTGTTTTAAGTATGGTGATTTACAGACTTATGCTAAAGTTTTAGCACCCCTTTATAAACAACAGATTTTGGTGATTTTGTATTTGAAAAGATGTTAAGACAAAATACACAATATTTTCAGCAAACATTGATACATAGTTACTTTTTATGCCATAAATTGAACAAAAATAAAAAATAAAAACATTATTATGGCACTGGGTTAAAGTTTAGGCACCCTAAGAGTTCCAAAGTCTCAGATTCTTTTTACAATGTTTCAGACCTTAATCAGCTCGTTATATCTGATGTATGGCAACAGATGTCATTTCAAAGCTTTACAAATACTCTCACTCTTCCAACCTTGTGCACACACTTGTGGACACTCAACAACCATGCACTCCTCTAAGCAGCTGTGTAAGACTCTGAAAATAAAAGTTTTTGATGCCCACAAAGCAGGAGAAGGCTACAAGAAGATAGCAAAGCGTTGTCAGCTTGCAGGTTCCACAGTGAGAAATGTAACACCTCATAATCCACCATGGACGACTTTAAGAGATGCAAGCTGAAGATTTGGAATGGCCATCACAGTCCCCTGATTTAAACATCATTGAAATTTCCTGGGTAGATATTAAAAGAGTTGTGCATGCAAGATGACCACAGAATATTACAGAACTAGAAGCCTTTTACAAAGAAGAAAAAATCCCAAGTACTACTTTAGCTAGTTTGCAAGCTGTGATATCTGCCAGAGGAGGTGTTACTATGTAATGATTATGTAGGGTGCACAAAATTTTGCACAGTGCCATAATAATGTTTTCAGTTTTTATTTTTGTTTAATTTATGGCATAAAAAGTAACTATGCATCAATGTTTACTGAAAATATTGTGCATTTTTTCCATGTCATAGACAGACTCTTAACATCTTTTTATTCATCAAGAGGTGCCCAAACCTTTGCATAAGACTGTATATGGTTCAGAAAGCCAGAAGCAGGACCTGCCAGAGATCAGAGATGCCATTATTCTTCTACTTTCATAGAGTAGATATGGGCAGGATCACAATACTTATCACAATTATACCATAATATGCATTTCAGATTATAAAACTGACATTGATTGCATGCAAAAAAAAAAATTGTACACTTTTTGAGCATTTTTAAGATGTAGCACCATTGTTTTCTTTATTACCATCCATCCATTCTGGGCAGTGAGGAAGCTGGAGCCAATCCCAGCTGACTACTTGGCCAGCACTCTACATTGTACTCATGCCAGTTTGTTGAAATTACAAGTGACTCATGTCTTTACAAAGAAAACATGAGTCAAATTGCAATACCCATAAAAAAGCACTGAGAACAAGACACTCTGGAGGAGTTTAAGTCTAAGGTCTCAATGCAAAGCCTTTGATGGCGATCCCATCCCCGAGCTGCAGAGCAGTTCAGATTAGTGCATCATCCATTACTTTTGTGATGAGTTGGAGTAGCACTACAAACAGCATCTGAGTTTAAACTCATTAAAGCTCTAATAGATGAATACAATCAAACCTTTGCAGCAATGTACCATTACGTAGTGTAAAGCCATCCCAGAAGAATAGAAGCTGCTGCAGTAGTAAAAAGGGGACAATCTACACATCACAACTAGTAACGAATACTTGTCTAGAAGTAGTGCACATCCAGAAAATTACTGCAAAGGCTACTCAAAGCCAAACCCCACACAGGCTGCGTGTAAGCCAGTTTATAAACTTATAATTAACATAAATAAGGCTTAAATAATACTCCAGCCACTGAAGCTGACCTGGGCTAAGAAATGCAGCTTCACGAACCCTCCCAGCAAGTTGTCAGGAAGGGTAAGTCTGCAGTAAAATACTCAATACTCAAATGCACGACATTTCACAGAGTGAAGCGCTGTAGATGATTAGATGTTTAGCCAGATATGTTTTGTAGAGGAGTGCGCGCGCGTCTGTTGTTTCTCAAATCGAATAACTCTCACTTCGGCGTTATCTGTACTGCGCTGCAAAAAGATGTTTAAAGTGTTCGATTTTGCAATACACAGAAATAACCTTGAACAAAAGAAATAGATTTTCAGCATATTTAGTTACCAAGACGTAAGATATAAAACATAGTTTTTATCTTACCGTTTCATATTTACCAAAACACAACCACTTCCTGTTCGCACCGGAAGTGTTATTGTTAAAACAAAGCACTCTGGGATATGTAGTTGAAGTGGTCTATAGTAGTAGTAGTAGTAGTATCTATATTATAATCTATATTTTTGTCACAGTATAATATTTCTGTCTTCTTTAAATAATTAATGGTATTGTGTAGTAAACTATTTAACCATTTTAAGGGTTAAATGAAATAAAAAACACCTCTGACAGCTTAAATTATATGTACCTGGATTTCTAACATCTGTGAAATCCAGCAATTGTGAATTGTCTGAATTTGTCTGCACATGACATCACTGATGTGAGTGCTAAAAAGAAATTCAACACATTGCTTTTAGTTATCATATACAGATGCAAACACTACAATGTGAATTATAAGTGGTACATTAGTATCTGTGAGTGCTAGAAAGAGTCACAAGAGTCCAGGACATTCCTCTTTATCATTAAACGTTACAAACAAGTCTAGTACTTAGTAGTCTAGTATACTTAATAGTATTGCATTTTGTCCACTTTACACATGGTCCATTTTACTAATTTACTTGGTTCATCAACCTGTGACACCAAATTAAAGTTTTAAAAAGTTTGCTTTCTGTTATGTTAGCTAGATAACAGGAGAGTGAATCACAAGTTTGCTGTTTTAATTTGCTCATTGTGTCAAATCCTTTCAGGAAGAGGTCAGTTTACCAAATTGATTTCAAAGATTTTATTAGACAGAGAGAAAAATTACAGTTACAAGTTAAAAGTTTTGTGGAAAGTCAGAGAGAGAGAGAGATGGATTTGCAGTCTGAGTCTAGGTGGAAAAAAGGGTGTGGTGGGCATATAAGATTAATGGGTGTATAATGGGTTTGTCAATGGGTGTGTTATGGGAGTGTGAATGGGTGCGTTCAGAGCCATGTGACACGACGCACACTGACGCATGTTGATGTGTTTAAGTGCCGTTTGTTTGTTGCATGCTCCTGTTTTGTGTGTGTGTGCTCTTATCTGTTTTTGTGTCCTTCATAGAAACAATTTTTTTGTTTATGATAACACAATGCTGTGATGTGTTGGAGACACTATGTGTCAGATTTAGAGCTTACAGTGATTTGCTGGTGTGTCCAGTTCTGTGACCCCAAAAACAAGAAGTTTCATCACGATTTGATCATTCATCCATTATTTTAGCAACTTTACAGTGATATGATTCAGTACTGTAGTCAGTGTCACAAAAAATACTTCACACTATCTGCTACATTTCCATGAACTAACATTTTATTATTAAATAAGCAAAAGCAATTGCCCAGCACAAAACACTGCACACTGTAAAACTATAGTAAAATTAACTATGGGATGAACACACATAGACTTTTTGTGCACTATTTCGGCCGATGCATTGATACATTGATCGATTCATTGTTACACCCCTACAGGTTAATCTTCATTTATGTGCAATAAAACTATATAAGATTTTGTTTTAACGCGAGAAGCCCAAGAGTTAATTAACTTTATTATTGCAAACTATAAATATAGTCTCATGATATATTCGAAAAATGTTGTATTAGATTTTGGCCACTTTCAGGTGCAGCAACGCTGCTCACGGTCTAGTAAGCGAAAGAACATCCGGTGCGTGCTGACGTCAGTAGGTGAGGCAGAAAACCGTGCAGGGAAAGAGAAAAAAATACAGAGAGAAAAACATGGCGTTGATGTTGAAAAGCTGCGAACAGGCAAAGGTTGAGTTGAGGAGAGCAGGGTGCTACTGCTGCTGGTCCGAGCGGCTCTGCAGCCTCTGACTGACGGCGCGGAGGGGTGGGGACGCAGGGTGGGGTCAGAGGCAGGGGAGAGGCGGAGGAGAGACGGAGAGCCTGAGAGCCCAACCCTGAACACGGCAACAACACACACTCACTCTCTCTCACACACACCCACACCCAAAGACGCTTGGGGGGGAGGAAAGAGGATTTTTTTCGATGATACATACGACAACCAGCATTTTTTTCTGCAAAAATTGATCAGAAAGGTGGTCGACATTATTGAAACACACCCTCCACTCCACCCCTTTTAACCACCGCACCCGCTTAGCTACCGAGATGCACACGGAGAATCAAAACCAGAAAGTAAGTCCATTTTTATTACTGTTATTGACCTGTCAGATTAGCACTGCTAGCCTCCGCTAGCTTTTGGCCCGGTGGAAATGTCAGCTGTTTCTGTGCCAACAAACAAACCGAACAAGTGCTCCTTCCTTCCTTCCTGCGGACTGTCGCCGACCTCACACGCTGCTAGGGCCGCGAACGTTAGCGAGGAGCCCCGCTGAAGACCGGCTCAGAACCGCAGCTGCAGCTCGTTGACTTTACCCGTTAGCTCGAGCCTCATATTCACTCCCCTCCCCTCACCGTTAGTTTAAAGTCAGAGAGAGCGACCAGCCATCTCCACGAAGGTTGAACCGGTGCTCGTCCTTTGGTTCTCGGGGCAGAGCAGAGTTTGAAGTGGGAAGGCAGGAAGGAAACTGCAGCTAGCTAGTAAGGCACCATCTTAGCTTCTTAAAGCGACAGGGACCTTAAAGAAATAGAGGAAATGTTCAGGTCTGTGGTGTGTCACTTTTTTTTGCATCACCCACAAGCTCTTTTGGCTCGCCGAGGTGAAACAGTGCAGTTAGCTGTCTCCCCATTTCCTGTTGTTGGCTGCCTGCCCTGTAAGTCTGTATTTGGGTCTTGAGGTAGTAAGTCAATGGCTGAAAAATGAGCAGGCTCCAGGAGAGTCAACTGTCACAGGTGTGCTGCCATGAGGGTTTGGCCAGCCCACATACACACATGTAGGCTTAAGGGAATATGAAAAGTATTGGGGCTGTGGCATCTCCTGATAAATGTGGTTCTACAAGGAACACCTCTAAACCCACCATCTATTGTGCAGATCTCAGTTAAGGTAGGGCTGCGCACAATAACAACCAAACAGGTATTTGCTTTGTTCCATTTGTAAGTGCAACACCTTTATCCCTATTAAAATAGGCTGACTTCAGGGGTGTAGGCCTTAAAAAAGTGGAGACGCTGCAGCAGTACCTGACTTTGGCGGAGCCAGGGTGGTAAGCTGCCATTGGAGGAACTGGGACTGCCCTGGCCTGGGTGTGCCCAACAGCTGGCAATCATTAACCGCTGTGGACAAACTTTGGTCAAACTAGTTAAACACTCAGGGCCCGTCTGCTGGTCCCAACCTTTGGGTGTTGTCATGGAGACATCATGCTGGGGTGATGTCATGGGTTGAAGTTTCTGCTTTAAGAGGTTTAGGAGGTTACTATAGGGGTTTGTTATAAAGGGGGAGGCTGTTTTAAGCATTGAGACAGTCCGGGTCGGTCACTGTCCTAGAGTGGACAGGCTATTTTTAGGAGCCGGTGCCATGTCTTGTTTACAGTGCCATTCTCGCTGGGTGTGACCAAGGTTGTGTTTTTGCAGGGAGGTGATGGTGCAGACTGAGGGCTTTAAGCCACACCTTGCAGTTTTCTCATTCTCCCTCCCTCCCTCTTCTATTTTGTTTGTATTTTCAGTTTCTCAGCCACACCCCTAACATATGCACAAGCTTGGTTTATTGACATGAATCGCATTTTGAAAAATAAATGCGCCAAGAGAGATTTTTTTCTAATGATGCCATAGAATACCTGGTTTCAAAAACTTTTATTCTGTCAAAGCCAGTTTGCTCACTCCCCATTATCTCGCCAGAATTCCTTCCATGTTATTTACCTCGTTAAGTTGCCAACCTCGCCCCTCGCCATAATGTGCAAAGTGTCAGGTGCATGTATTTCTCCCTCAATAATTTGCCAAACTTAGGTCTGCGTTAGTGCTGTAGCCTAGAACACAGTCAGTCTTGTTAATTCTGTAGGTCGAGTGCTGCTGTTGGTGGGTGGGCGACGTTAATGTATGCAATGTGGCAATTCGTGGTCATATACGGTAGTAGAATGCAGTTGAACGTAGACTAAATGCTTAATTAGAATACGGGACTGCCATGAGAGAGACTGTTATATGTGTGCTACTTGTTCATGCATGTTGCCAGGTGTTCAATAAACCCCCGCAGCATCATTACATGCATGAGTTACATAGAAATTTGCATCCATCATGGCAATAACTTGACAGAAGCAGCAGGATACCGCTGATGTTTTTAATGCTCAATTTCATCACCCTGTTAGTCAGCGTACATCACTAATCTCTTTAGCGTGCCGCCCCACCTCTCACCAAATTTAGGGCCTGGACCAATAGGAGCAGGCTAACGGGGTTTGACTGTAAATCTATATTTTCCTAATTAGAAACATTGTATAAACTGGTTTTCTGTATGGAACACTGCACTACTCCATACTTATGCTCTGTGGGTTAGTAGATCCATCTATTCTGCTGACCGAGAGCTTTTTCAACACAGTGTCTTAGTAGGTCTGAAAAAATACCTTTAGACCATAAATGGTGTTGAGGTGTGTTTCTTCCTCTTCAGAGACTGTATGCATAATGGCATTACAAATAGGGGCCGGAGGGAAATGTGTAGCAGTCTCCCTTGTTTGAAACAGTATTTTCAATATGTGTGAAATTCAGGCCTCCATTTTATGATCAGGTAATACCAAGTCATAAAAGATAAAAGGTTTTCACACCTTGTTGAGTGTAAAACCTCCTTACTTCCATGCAAAGTGCAGCCTGGGGTCAGGTTTTACGCCTGCAAATCTGAAGTTATTGTTTACTGCATAATGTCGCGAAGATTTATTTGTACTATCTATAAATGGAAAATTTTAATTTACATATATTCACTTAGTTAGCCTACAGCTGTTTCACTCTGCCCCCTCACATTAAAGTTATAAAATGTGTTTCTGTCCAAACTTCTTTTAAAATAAGGCACAATGCTGGGCAATGAATTAGAATTTTTTCCCCAAAAGTCTATAATATGTTAATTAATGTGAACCTTTAATTAACTGATAAAAAGAAACAACAAAATAGACACGCTTGTGAAAAATATGAGCAAATTTAGAATTTGATTTCTGCAACACGTTCAACAAAATCTGGTTGTTAAAATGTTAAAATAGGTTTGAAAGGTGAATTTGTTAGAGAATTGTTCATTAGTCTTTAATATTGTACATAATATTGTGAAAAGATTCAGAGAATTTCAGTGCATCTCAGTGTGGATAGGCAATGTCAGAATTTACTGTGGATCTGCATTATAAAATAATAATAAATATATAGAAAGAATATTGCTACTGTCACAAATACTGCCACCCAGGCTTGGAGCACTTCAGAAATCCTGTCTGTCTGTTGCTGCATTAAGAAATGCAACTTGACATTGTGTGGCATGGAGGAAGCTATACATAAACTCTATGCAGAACTGCAGGCAAGTTCTCTGGATCTCAGATGAACCGAGTGTGTGTCGTGGGCAGGTGAGTCCAAATTTCTACTTGTTTTTTGGAAAAACAGGCATAAAGTTCAGTCCATTCCAAAAATTAAAATGACCATCGCTTGTTTTCAGTGAAAAGTTTGAAAGCCTGCATCTGTGATGGTATGGGGAGCCATCAGTGCATTCATTGACTGAGGCATATATTGACATCAAGGTGACTTCTCTTTCTGGGTCCATGCTTCTCTTGGCCGGATAATTCCAGACAACATTTCATAGACAGATTGTCTGCTTCTATGTCCCATTGAAAGTGTGAGGTGCATCAAGAAGAGGAGAACCAGACAACAGTGACCATAGACTATTTATTATCCCTTATAGTAAGTTAGAAAGAGAAATTTATTCTCTGCATTTAACACATCACACGTGGAGCAGTGGGCTGGCATCAATAGAGGCGCCCGGGCAACAGTGAACGGGGATGGTACATTGCTCAAGGGAACCTCTGTGGTGCCCAGACTGGGACTTGAACCCAGACTGCGACCTTCTGATCCCAGGGGCAAAGTCCTAACCACTACGCCACCACTGCTCATGGCAAAACTTTTTTTTTTTAAACAACAATTTTATTTTCAAGTATTGTATATATTGGCACAACATTCAAATGTACCATTATGACCAGAGCATATCAAGAAAAGAAATCCCATGATGAGTAGTTAATAATATAAATAATGTAAAACAGATAAATATAAATAAGTAAATGATAATTAAAAAGGAAAGAAAAAAAATAATAATAAAAAAATAAAATTAAAATAATAAATAGTCTATAGTCTATAATAGTCTATAGTCATGCAAAACTTTACACAATGGAATGGAAATCATGCAGCTTTCCCAACTTTTGTTGAATGTATTGCAGTCATAAAATTAAAAAAAAAACATTTAGACAATAAACTATTGTAAATATATTCTTTATAATTTAATCAGTCAATATAGGTTCACATAAATTAATTTATGGCAGATTCTTATCATTTTTTTGCCATTTATACAATTTTCCCATTGCCTAAATGTGGATGATCAGCCAAGACATTCAGATTTCAAATTTTGCTTTAATTTAGGACTGGAATGAAGAGGCTACCATCACCTCAGTATATATAGTGACAATATATGCCTCAGTCTATGAATGCACTGATGGCTCCCTATACCATCACAGATCCAGGCTTTTTCACTGAAAACAATTTTAATTTTTGGCACAGAAATCTTTTTTTCAAAAACGTTCAGAAATTTGGACTCACCTGCCCACGGCACACACTGTAGTCTTTCGGTTCAGAGAATTTGCCTGCAGTTCTGCATCGAGTTTATGTATAGCTTCCTCCATGCATAATACAATGTCAAGTTGCATTTCTTGTTAACAAACAAGTGAACAGTCACAGAAATTATTTTCATAAATACATCTGCAAAACTTACATGGCACTTTCAGATGTGAGGTTAAGTGAGATTTCTCTTTAATAATGTGCAGTTAAGTACTTGAAAGTATATATTCATATATCATTTTGTCCATGTCTTACGTATTGTGATGATAGTGTGTGTTTTGGTTCATATGAAAGTGCATGGGAATTGAAATGACTGAACAATCTGCAATTGCTGTTGAGCATTAAGTGTACAGACTGATGCGAGAGCTGCAGAAAGTGCCTTGTAATTGAGTATCGACAGGTAAATGGCATTTAATGATAACAATTCTGTTGTTTTTTGACATCAGGTCTGAGGATTCTCCCTCAGGTGCATGTGGGTGTGTGGTTGAGGTTGCAATCTTCCTCAACGTTCAGCTTTTGTTTAATAAACGGCTACCATTTTGGAGTACACACACGTCAGTCACTGTCACCAAGTGCAAACCTATGATGCCTCAGCGTTGATCAGAGACAACGAAGGAGTTATGCTGAAACCAGAAGAGGGTTTTTGTGTCTTAGGCTTAGTTTTGTGTAGTAAAATAGTGTTTATATTAAAGCCACTCTGTCAAAAGTAGAAGCCCTTGCTTGAGTGGGCGTTTCCCTGTTAATGCTGGTAACCGTGATGGTCATTAAGACTACTTTGTATGCAGGAGTCCTTTTTTTGAAAGCCTCTTCGTTTCAGGCCTGTGTTTCCTTGCAGACTGTAGAGTGGCTGAAGGCGGAAACGACGAACATACAGGAGATATGATCAAGGACTGTAGCGTTTGCTTTGTAGGAGCCGCCTGAGGTGGGGTGTCTGTGTGTGTGTGTGTGTGTGTGCCTGTGCTAAGGCTTTTTCAAAAGCACATTTCAGGCTGAAGGAAGTGTAGGAGAGGTTAAAGGAGCTTTGGTGTGTTATGTGGTTTAAAGGAAGTGTGTAACCCCCCCCCCCCCCTCCTCTTTTCCCTGGTGTTGGAATGGGTGGGGCTGTATCTTAGGTGGGTGGGGGCTGTAGAACTGAAAGCCAGTAGGTGTGTGTCTATGTGTGTGTGTGTGTGTGTGTGTGTGTGTGTGTGTATTGGGGGCGGTATTGTCCATGTCTCCCCAGATTAGAGGCGATGTGACAGAATGACCCCCTACCATTGCAGCACAATCATTAACCAGGGAAAGAATCTCGTCCCCATAGCAACCCCTGCAGTTCTGCCAAACTGGCTCCAAGGAGGGAAAATAGGGAGCGGAGGTGGAGGGGGTGGGGTGCTCAAGGGTGGAGAGGGTGTGTCTGACTATGTGTGGGTGTGGGTGTATGTGCATGCGCACAGCTATTGATGTTGGACACAGCTCGCAGCATACAGCTGAGTTTTTGAGGCCAAGTGAGTTGCTAATTTAGACCCTGGTTCAGTTTGTGTGGCCTTTCTCATATGAACGCAAGCTGCTTTCACAGGCCTTATGTTATATAGGCCTAAAGTTCCTAAAGTATGCAAAGGTTTTTGTACACTTTGCAATTTCTTGTTCAACACAGTGGTCATAAGCCTCTATATGCCATTAAAATACATGTTGTGTATTTGTCTTTCTAGACAAATTAGATCCACTGAAGAATAATAGAACAATAAAACAGCAACAGAAGAATAAGGTTTGGTTCCCAAAGAAGCTTTCTACTTTTTTGGTGAAAAAAAATAGCTTTTTAAATGGCGAATTCACAGTTTTTAACCAGCAAATTCACATTGTAGTAATTAGGTTAAAATGAAAGTGACTGTTTGTCATTGTGAACACACTCCCTCACACAGTGCACCACATCAAAATGTGACTTTGCATTTAATGCAGCGGCACTCAAACCTGCAGCCTAAGATCCTGACCACTAGGCTAGTACTGCTCACTAAATAGTCAGGTAAGACATTAATGGAGACTGTTTTAGTGCTTAAAACTAGAGAAATATGACTGAAATTTTTTTTATTATGACTAATCACATCACTATCCCTATACAGTATATATTTTTAATATTCTGGCTATTGTTAATATGTAAATAACCATGGTCATGTTTTATAATGGAGGGTGTAGCTTGACATAGAAATGGGATACATTTCCAAATGAATAGTCATTTCTTGGAGCTGATGTCCTGGAAGCTGGGAAAACAGGGAAGCATAAGGATCTGAACTAGAGCTGGGCGATAAATCGATAATTACAACAATATAACATTTCTTAATTTCAATGTAAGACATAGTTGATATAATGTTGATAAAACTCATTATATTGTTGTCCATGTTTTCCATCCATGTTTTGACAGATAACACAAAAAGCCAAAGATAATGAGACTAGCACTGCGCTGAACCAATCATATGGCTGGAGGGAAATGACAACAGAAAATTTGAACAGCGTTTCTAAAGACCGGTCAATTGACACGGCCCAAAGATTTTAAAAAGTTGACATTTTTTGAGTAAGATTAGAGGAAGTGTGGAGATATTTTGGCTGGGTACTATCCGAAGCAGAGCAGCGCACATCTGACACTGTCTAAAGCATGTTCCCACAAAGACGTGTAAAACAGCTAATATTTTACTATTACTTAGAATTGTAAGACTATTCTCGTTCATATGGTGGTATATTGATATAGACTGAAAAAAAATCGTCTTATGGTTTCTTTCCATATTGCCTAGCTCTAATCTGAACCACTTTACAAGGGTCATATTGTGATGGCTGGAGGACAGCGAGTCTTTCGGAGTGTTCCAAAAGTGATCCGAGGAAGAACAAGCAGCAGGGTAATGGATGACCAAAGCTCACCAATGTGCAATAAAGGTTCAAGCACCTGGTCCAATCCTGCAGAACAGCTACTGTAGCACAAAAAAACATGGTAGAAAGGGTCCAGGACGCACAGTGAACCACAGTCTGAGCTGTTTTGCCAACATGAGCGACATCTACATGGTTTTATGCAGACAGTGTTCATTTAATGGCTGATTGGTGTATACAGATGTTTTTAAAGGTGGTATTGCCATGCTGTACCATGATGTCATGATGGGCAGGGTTTGCTAAGAAAATACATTCCACATCTAAAATGGGAAGAAGTTGTTTTTTCTTCAGAAAGGCAGAGAAAAAGAATCAAATGGATTGCTACAATTTGCAGAAACTACTGCCTTTTGACTGCGGAGACATGATCTGAAAGTGACAACAGTGCATAATAAAATAGGAGAGCATAATTTTTTCCTGTTAATGCAGTGGGTATGGAAAGTATTCAAACTTCCTTTTTCACTCTTTGTTATATTGCAGCCATTTGCTAAAATCATTCAAGTTCATTTTTTCTTCATTAATGTACACTCAGCACTCCATATTGACAGAAAAACACAGAATTGTTGACATTTTTGCAGATTTATTTAAAAAGAAAAACTGAAACATCACATTGTCATAAGTATTCAGACCCTTTGCTGTGACTCTCATATATTTAACTCATGTGCTGTCCATTTCTTCTGATCATGCTTGAGATGGTTCTACACCTTCATTTGAGCACAGTGGCCTTAAATGGAAGACGTTTGGGATGAGCAGAACCTTTCCTAAAGCTGGCCACCCGGTCAAACTGATCTATCGGGAGAGAAGAGCCTTGGTGAAAAAGAAGAACCCAATGATCACTGTGGCTGAGCTCCAGAGATGCAGTCAGGAGATGGGAGAAAATTGTAATAAGTCAACCATCACTGCAGAACCTCCACCAGTATGGCAGAGTGGCTCGACGGAAGCCTCTCCTCAGTGCAAGACACATGAAAGCCCACATGGAGTTTGCTAAAAAAAACACCTGATGGACTCCAAGATGGTGAGAAATAAGATTCTCTGGTCTGATGAGGCCAAGATGGAACTTTTTGGCCTTAATTCTAAGGGGTATGTGTGGAGAAAACCAGG
>JBBIGC010000024.1:3446837-3465118 GCA_037576955.1 Lepidarchus adonis
TGAGTGTGTGCAAGTGTGCTGATCATAAATCAAAGTCATCTTTAAAACAACAAAAGTCAAAATCATAGGTATTTTATATTGAATGCAGTAACTTATGGGCCAGTACTATATTACTCAGTGCAATGCAGTTATCATTATAATTAAACAAGTAATTAATGTTATTTCTTTTGTATTTGTACAGAACAAATGTGTAAAGATCAGCGAGGCAAACACAAGCTTTTTGATACTGTGAGAAATGGTGTTAAAAGTAAGTCTCCCCTGTACAGTTGTGATTATCCGCTCCTTTTATAGAATAAAATGTTTTTGGTGCAGATGGCGGTGTCCTTCTTTCACATTTGTGACCCATGATCAATGAGTATTGTCCTGCAGCTTTAGCGTCACTTTTGATGAGTAATGAAATATGAACTAAAATCAATCTTAGCTAAAACTATTCAAAGACTAAAACAGATCTGTTTTCATTTTCTGGAGGTGGGTTTGGTCTTCATGTTTTTTCTTTATTTCCTCAAACAGATGACATAATATATTTTATATTGACATTTGACACATTATTATTTATTAGTGAAATATGAATGAGGAAATGTCACACATTGATGGGTGTCAGTATTTATTAGATTCATATGGATAAAAATGACATATGAATGCACTTTAATAATGTAAAATGTAATTTGCTAAATATAGACTATTACTTTAGCATGATGAGTCACATTCACAGGTTCATTCTCTACATAAATGTGTTGAATTTTACAGTATATTATTTTAGTAATTACTTGATTTTCTTAAAAAACATATATTGAAATATATATTCATATATTGAAACATTAAAATACTAAGCTGATTTGAAGTATTCATTATTTCAAAAGGTTCACACTTCCAACAGCCATTTTTTCAACTTGAGCTGTTTTTTAAAATGTCTTTTACCTTTTTCTCATTATGTGTTGTTTGTTTGTTTTTTTAAACAATTCTGGAAATCTCTCAATTCTTTCACTGCTAGAAAATATTGTACATGTCACTATACTCACCACAAGAGGGAGTAAGAGTTCCACCTGTGGCTTTATTGGGGATTCAGCTGGAGATTCCAGCTTTAGTCTCAGTTCAATTTTTGTTGTTTTGTCTGCTGTATGTGAATGTGGTCAGATCTGCCTGTGAAATGGTCTTAATTTCATCTGTGGATCTTGTTTTTTCACCAAAACACACACACACACACACACACACACACACACACACACACACACACACACACACACACACACACACACACACAGGTACTTCTCAAAAATATACAATAATATCAATATCTCTTGAGAAAGAAATGATTATTTCTTTCAGAAAGTGAAATCTATATATTATATAGATTCATTACACACAGAGTGAAATATGTCAAGCCAATGATTATGGCTTACAGATAATAAAACCAAAAATCCACTCTTTCTGTCTCAGAAAATTAGAATATTGTAAAAAAGTTCAATCTTCAAGCTGCATTGATGCAGAAACAACCAAGTATTGAGAGCATAGGAATTAACATACTTTTCAAAAGCCTGACATTTCTGTTTAAAATATAATTTTTTATTGATCTTATGTGATATTCATATTTTCAGAGAGACTGAATTTTGGGTTTTTATTATCTGTAAACTATAATGATCATATTTCCAAGAAATAAATGCTTGGCATTTTTCACTCCATGTGTAATGAACTTGTATAATATATGGATTTCACTTTTTAAAAGGAATGTCCGGAAATATTGAACATTTTCACAATATTCAAATTTTTTAGAAGTCAGAAGTTTGGACACACTTTCCCATTCATTTGGTATATTCTATAACTGCAGTACGAATCACAACATATTGTCATGTCATGTTCTGAACTGATCCTGTAGTATTTTAGACAATACTACTACTACTACTAATAATAATAACAATAATATGATAAATGGCTCTGGGGCAATAAGGAAAAGGTACTTTATGAACATAGCTCATAAAGGTTCATTGTCCCAAATCCAACATAAGAAGGAGGCTGTAGGAGAATCATTAACATGTATTATGGCTCATTAAGAACATAAATCAGTCTGAAGAGGAAAATAGCTGTTTGTCATACAATTATGCAGAAGATCTTTGGTAAACATTATGAATGGAAGTGAATGATCGTCTATTATTAAGATCTATGCATGCACTACTGTGTAAATGTTTTAGACAGCTGAGAAAATTACACCCTTTAACAAAACTGTCAATCCAGGCAGCGTGTGTTTATTTGTTTAGCCATATCACTGATCCATCGACTGTTCTTAAGATATTACTTTTTAAATTCCACTCACACAGTTTTCATGAAGATTCTGACGTGTTTTCATATTTGGGATATATGTGATATAAGTGCTGACATAATTATTGGTTATGAATCTGACATAAGAACCTTTGTCAAGAAAACCAATCCATTAATCCATTAATATTATAATAAAATATCAATACCATTAGCAAAGACTGATCTGATAAAAGCCAAAAAAGATCTGTCTATCTAAAGATGTCCTCACATTGTTGGTATTTATCATCACAGTTTGGCTTATTAATGTTTCATTTAAGGACCGACACCTGGAGATCGATTTACCAAAAACAGATGCAAATCATTTTTAAATTATTTCAACCTCTTTTTATCACTAACAATTACACAGGCTGTTAATGATACTGTGCCTTTAAGACTGATTATATGTAAACAACCTCTTATCTGATTGGCTGTCTTGTTTTGGGCCTAATTCATAAACCAGCCCAGGATGAGCATGTGAAGGTTTTACATACAGGTGCTGGTCATAAAATTAGAATATAGTGAAAAAGTTCAATATTTCTTGACATTCCTTTCAGAAAGTGAAATCCATATATTATATAGATTCATTACACATGGAGTGAAATATATTAAGCCTTTATTTCTTAGAATTTTGATGATTATAGCTTATAGTTAATAAAATCCAAAATTCGGTCTCAGAAAATTAGAATATTGTGAACAAGTTCAATCTTGGAAAGTCATGATGTGACATCCTAATCCTCTAATTATCTCAAAACACCTGCAAAGGTCTCCTGAGCCTTTAAATGGTCCCAGTCTGGGTCAGGAGGCTACATAATCATGGTGAAGACTGTTGACTTGACAGATGTCCTGAAGACAGTCATTGACACCCTCCACAAGGAGGGTAAGCCACAAAAGGTCATTGCTAAAGAAGCTGGTTGTTGACAGAGTGCTGTATTCAAGCACATTCATAGACATTTGAGTGTATGGAAAAAGTGTGGTAAGAAAAGGTGCACCAGCAACAGGGACAACCACAGCCTTGAGAGGATATAGGGGAGCTTCCCAAAGAGTGGGCTGAGGCTGGAATCAACGCATCCTGAGCCAGAGACAACGTTAGAAGCGTCTTAATTGGGCTAATGAGAAAAATAACTGGACTGTTGCTTAGTGGTCCAAAGTCATCTTATCGGCTGAATGTAAATTTTGGAAATCAAGGTCCCAGAGTCTGGAGAAAGAGTGGAGAAGCTCAGAATCCATGTTGCTTGAAGTCCAGTGTGAAGTTTCCACAGTCAGTGATGATGTGGGGTCATGTCATCTGCTGGTGTTGGTCACTGTGTTTTCTGAAGTCCACAGTCAACGCAGCATCTACCAGGAAATCTTAGGGCACTTCATGCTTCCTTCTGCTGACAAGCTTTATGGAGATGCTGATTTCATCTTCCAGCAGGATGTGGCACCTGCCCACACTGCCAAAGGAACCAAAAGCTGATTCAACTACCAGGGTGTTACTGTGCTTGATTGGCCAGTAAACTCACCTGACCTGAACCCCATAGAGAATCTATGGCGTATTATTAAGAGGAAGATGAAACACCAGACCCAACAATGCAGACAAACAGAAGGCTGAGATCAAAGCAACCTGGGCTTCCACTGCACCTCAGCAGCGCTGATCACCTCCACACCTCATTATTTCAGTAATTCATGCAAAAGGAGGAACAACCAAGTATTGAGTGCATAGGAATGAGCATACTTTTCAGAAGCCTGACATTTCTGCTTAAAATATCATATTTTTTTGACCTTATGTAATATTCTAATTTTTTGAGACAGTGATTTTTGGGTTTTCTTATCTGAAAGCCATACTCTTTGAAATTCCAAGAAATAAAGGCTTAATATATTTCACTCTATGTGTAATAAATCAATATAATATATGAATTTCACTTTCTGAAAGAAATATCAAGAAATATTGAACTTTTTCACAATATTCTAATTTTATGACTATGTCCATTTATTGAGTCCCACCGCCTCACACATTCACACTGAATTTAAATGAGTGTTTTATTCAGAATGAGGCTTAATCAGAAGAGGTCATGTATGTGTCCGTAAATACCATTAGGTTTTGTGACGTTATTAAAAGGCTGTTTTAGCTGCTTCATTTTCATATTATGACTGTATGGGTTAAACAATATATGGTAGACGATGCTTTGAAAGCTTATTGCTGTTTCAACTCTATTACTCCACAAAAGTGGGGAAAACATGTTTTCGGCAGCGTTTATCTTGAAGGTAAATCAGGTTTGCTACTGCTGGAATTTAACAAAGCCATGCAGTAGCTTGAGGCATCAAGGAGAACCTCATTTTTTAAACCAGCTCACAAGAAACATCTTCTTTTGTGAAAATAAGAAATGCTTGTTACTTTTTAAAACATGTGTCTGTTTGCGTGATTCCCCCCAATGTTCAAAGGTATATGTCAAGCAAAAGACACAAAAAAGGGCTTTAAGAAGTTTGCTTCTGCATTTCTTGGGAGGCTTTGGTCAAGATAATCATAGGACCCTGTTGTTGAAAGCACATATACATATCTCTGTTTAGAATAAACTAATTTCCCCTTTACTCCTCTGTGCACCGAAGCTCATCCATGAGGAAGAGTCAGGCAAGTTTTAACTGGACTCGTGTTCTGTGCTAATCGCTTATGAGGCCACAGGAATGAGCAATGAAGAGTTTTTCACTCATCCCTCAGGAGATGCCATGAAGAGCTTTAATCCCCCTTTCAGAAATAAATGCATGGGTTAAGATACATATTTGTTAGAAACATTTGTTCAATCACATTGTTCAAACCCAAAAAACAGCATATGTTAAATGTGCACATGCTACAGTGTATCGCCATAACAACAAGGGTGGATCCTCACTTAAGTAATTGCTTTTCATTGTTTGGGGGATCTGGCTTGTACACGATTTTGGCAGACAGAGTAATTATTATTTTCAATATGCGCTAATCCCTGTCCCACCCAGTATTATTTTCAAACTGCTGCTTTTTTCTTGGATATTTAAGGCTTTTACTCTCCAGAGGAAGCTGAATAGACAAGCAAGCTGTATTTTGTGTCATCTTACATATTTATTTAGAGCCAATTTAAATATGACTGTATTCTGTAAAATAAAAAAACAGGCCTAAAGAATAAACCCCACTAGATCATCAAATAGCACAGACTGGAACAAATATATTTAAAAACTGAAGTCAAGGTTATGGTAATAATTAACTTCAGCTGGTTTCTACTTGAGGGCAATCAATCAGTCTTTTAATGCCTCACCAAGTTTGCGAAGAAATGATTGCAGGACAATGCCAATTCTTTCAAAAATACGACATACGTCAACAAAGAGCTTTATTGTCTTGGTTCCAAAGAAACGTTAAATGTTAAATGAATCTCTTGACACAAACTGAGACATGGATGGACAATAAGGAAGTTTAAGTGTGAAGCAATAAACTTACACATGCTAGAAATAAAGGGCAGTCTTGTGAGAATATTTGATTTGTTTTTATTCTGATTTTCCATATTCAAACGATAAAATACAAAAAAAGAGATTTTGTTGCTTTCACTGATGCATTTGACAAACTTGGACAAACCCATTCAAAACAAATCCCATTTGTTCACAATAAAAATAAAATCAAAAGAAAGGGAAAAACAAACATATTTACAGGCTAGTTAAGTACATTATGTACAATACCTCATGGTACATCGGTTCCCTCCATACAGTTTGGGAAGGAAATGTACACAGGCACACAGAGAACTTTCAGTTGTGAGCAAGAAGTGCTTACAAATTGCCATCAGGAAAAAAACTGCATAGGTACTAAAAGTGATCCTTGAGGCACACCTTTTAAAGGCAGGTGGAATGAATGTGAAATTAGCTCCTTAGAGAAGTGGTTTTGTTCTTTGATACTGGTGAGATTTAACTGAAGGTCAATATATTTATCTTTTTCGACATTAGCAACAACTGTCCTATACGTGCTTCCTTTTCGCGATGCATTTGCATTTCTAACCAAACTTTCTTAGTTTTTTTTGGCACAGATTTTGTGAGAAGTGGGAGACATTTTGTGGAGTTTGATGGGAGATGAACTATAAACAGCAAGAAGAATGTTTTGAAATAATTGGTGGAGACCTTTATCGTTAAAGCTGTACAGTTAACTGATATTCGGGCAGTGTCAGGTTCATCTTTAATGTTTGGCTGACTTTATCAGAGTAAAATGTGGCGAAAATGTGTTCTTCAAAGAGGTGAATATTCATTTACTTCCTGGGATGCATTGTAAATGTGGAATCTGGAGAAGTATGGTGTCATGCAAGACACTGCTAGAAGTTGGCTTAAACCCTGGACGTAGTTCCTTTAGTACAAAGTGAGACGAACTGCCAGTTGGAGATCAGAGCGAGCGATACTTATTACTCAAGCTTCCCATAAAAAGATTTGTTTCCATGGATACAGACCTCTGAAGAAAACAAACATTACTCAACTCTCTATCTTAAGTCCTTAGCAAACAATTTGAGATTCTTATTTGAAAGGGAGAAGCAAATTCATATGAATAATGTAGGATAACACACACTGCCATCTAGTACAATGGCCTGGCTTATCAGGGGGGGACATGATTAAGTCAAAAGATTTCCAAAACCAACCAACCGATGATAGGATCTCCTTCCCAAACAGGACAGTTACTCCTGTGAAGTAGTCCTTCTAGATTGCAGAAGATCTGAAAATGCACAATACAGGGAGCACATACAAACATAACCATATATACAGTTGTCCACAGATATTAAAAAATGATATCTGTTGTGGGTGACACTCGAAAAGATGTTCAGTCCATGTTCTACAGGCCTGGAGCTGACGCTGGTCACATGGAATTGGCAGCTCTTTTTGAAGGTAATGATGATTTGATCAGTGTTGAAATACATACATACTTAATAATAAAAATATTACAAAAAGTTGAAAAAAAGGAGGGAAAACAGTCTCTTAGTTTTGGTGACGCTTCATGTGGAGCGCCAAGTGGTCTGAGCGGGAGAAGCATCGGTTGCATGCGACACATTTGAATGGCTTGGCTCCTGTGTGTTTCCGGTAATGGCGTGTGAGCTCATCAGAACGTGCAAAACGCCAGTCACATCCTTCCCAAGTGCACCGGTAAGGCTTCTCACCTGAAATACACACAAACACACACACCATTACACTTTCATCAGACTAGTAGCATAGACTATGATCTATCTGGGGCGTGTTTCACAAAACAGGATTTCTCTAACTTAAGCCATATATTATGCAAGTCCAGCAGACTAGGCATTATGAAGGAATATTAACCCTCTTCTTTATATACCTGCTATCACATTGTCTGTGTTTGTAAGTGGTGTGTGATCCCATTGGGCCAAAACCCCTGGTAAGAAATAGCGAATCACCTGCTGGGTACAGCATAATTCTAGAAATCCTGCTTTGTCAAACAGGTTGCTCCCCTCCACAGCAATAATTAAATAACCTCGTCATCACTGTCATCAATTCTCATACCACGTTTAAAAGCTCAGACCATGTCTTATGCTAATGTTAATGCCAGTTGATTACATTATAAAGATGCAACATTTGAAACAAAAGCTGTGTAGCGTACAAGCTAATATGCTAGTTCACGGTAGCTACGAGCTAACACGGTAGCCACAATACAATACAATATGTTGTAAGCAGTGGGGGTTGGGTCACACATGAGGAACTGGGATGATCCCAAGAGCCCGGCATTGCCAGGGTTTCCCCAGAGAAAAGTTATTGAAAACTTGCACCGCAAAATACAATTGTTAGCTAGCTAGTCAATATTTAGACTAGCATGCTTTGTATTAAGTGGGTACTGTCTTTGTGCCCCCTTTTTATTACTACTAAATTTTAATCAACCACTGCTACTACTCCTTCCAAAGCATTGTACCTCTCATACACTCATATCTCTGACCGTCAATACATCCGTGGTCAGTGACAACAGGAAAAGTATGAGAGTTAACACTAACAAACTAGCAAACTAGCGTTCTCGGTCTACAGATGATTAGAGACTGGTGTCTGATGGATTTTCAAGGCTAATGGACGATTTAGGTTTACAGTCTTTCACAGGACCCAACATTTCTAGTGGAAGGCTAAAAGCCTCAAGAAATCTTTCACTTTCAAAATGTCAAAAAAAATGTAGTATATGTCATCACTCTCATAGTGAGCTTTTGGAAATAAAATGTGGGGATTCCCACTAGTACACTGATTCAGATTCAGAAACAGAAACAAATATTTCAAAAGAATAACCACCACTTGTTCATAACCATTACAGAAAGCAAAAAAAGGTCTTAATTTAACTAGGGTGCTGTGAACAGGCCCAGTACAGACATGTATTGGTGGGAAAAAGGCAAATGAAAGTACATCAAGCTATTTAAATGCAACAGGTGTTATATGAAAGTGCTTGTGGTTTTGAGAGCAACACACCTCCCTTATATAAACACAAGAGTCATTTCAATGGCTGATAAGCTGTCGAATGGAACAGTTTGTCATAGCGCTGGTGATTCCTAAAAAGTTACCACAACGTTCTCCCATTTGCACACCAATAATATGGGTTCTACATTAAGACGCAAAAAACCTTGACATTAGTATGAGCGAGAGAGTGACTCAAGCGTCCACGTGTGGTCAGTCTCTTACGCTATCACAATGAAAAGCTAATCTCAGCTTGCTCATTATTTACTCATAGGTTGTATATGACAGAATCCAAGCGATACGTTGACCTTTCATCAGATTAATACTCATATTTTCAGCTACAGTAAAGACTCTTGTCATCTGGGTGTAACTAGTAAATATTAGCAGCTCCTTTAGTACCTCATTCATGGCATGGGCCAGCATTCATTGGCTGATTGCAAATATTTATTATGAGATAATTCCTAAAGAGCATAAACTAAATTACAATTTATGTCACACAGCAGCCATTTTAAAAAGTTTCACCAGAGAAGTAACAGCTGTTGTTAGCAGGTGTATTTGTTTAAATCCTGCTCAAAAGTATGACCCTCTCTAACACACCTCAAGTGGAACCACCATCAAGAAGGTGCAATAAGCTGAATCTGGTGAAATATCGATGTGGTGGTTCTTACTGACCTCTTCAGCGTTTGATATCTGCACTCAAAGGCCACGTTTGTAGAAACAATAGAGAAAGTATGACATTATTTGCTTAGGAGACAGTTGTGCAATGGTTGATTTATTATCGCGAGACATTTTACTGCTCAGGTTGGTGCACCGGTACAAGTAAAACATAGACATTTAAAATGCTTTGTGGCATAGTAGAGACAATATCAATAAAGTCCTCTTTGAAATTCACATATGATATAAAACTATATAACATTTGTCACTTTTATGAACGTCTGTTGGAGGTTTTACTCAAACAAAACACACTTACACAGACGCCCATAAAAACACAGATGACAATCCAAAGGACTTTAGCAACCACTTCTGTTTGAGGAGGGTGACCAGGAAGCAACGTTGCCAAATAATATAATTTTCTGCGTCACCATACTCATGGTTTCCTTTTTTATGGTACTGTGAAAATAGTTGTAACGTTTGCAAGCGGTGTGATTAAATATGCTCTGAGAAGCCTGGCTGAAATGAGATGTAAGATAACACACTGATAATACAAAAAGATTACTTTATCTTTAGCACTAAGTCACAGGGGCTGGGGTATGTTTAGCTCCTAACTTACTGTAAATTAAACCCAATGTGTCCACCACACTGCATCCCTGTACAAGCCGTTCCGCTTTGTTCAACCATCTGGTTATTAAAGCTCAATTCTTTTGTCAGAATTAAATGTTCTACATCTCCAAAAGGTTTCAGGACCCTCAAGAGATTCTTATGAAACCAGAAACCACCTCATGGATATCTAATTGACCTTCTACTTGAAACTATATGCAATGCAATGGTCAAAAGGTGAGCAGGACCATTGTATGATTACATCTTAAATCCAAATCTTCTACCTCAAAGATGTATGGATCTTCTTGTAAGAACTGGCCTGGTACACAGAATTAAAGAGCTTAAATGATCCGGCCTGATTTGATTCCCTAAAGAACCTTCCGGAGTTGTCCATGAACCATGTAGGAACCTCTATCTTGAAGAGTGAAGACTGTTCGGACTAGCACAGTCATATAGGATCAAGAAGTGCTTGGCTGACGGCTCTGAAATCCCACTTTAACCACAGATAATTGTCTGTACTTAGCAAAGTTCTCTGACTCAGCAAGGCAACGTTTTGGAAAAATGGATAATAGACATGTTTACTCCTTTAGGTGACATTTGGGTGCCCAATAAAAGCATTCAGACAATCTGCAGTGCGTTGCATCTTTGTAATAAGGTTCCTGTGAATCTTACAATGTGAGGCTTTTCACTTCAAAAAATGAAGAGGGACATTATAGCAATTTAAGCAACTTGCTAGTAAAGTATGATATTAGCTACTAGTTTCTGTTATTAGGCAACAGAGCAACAATGCCTTAAGTTAAAAGGGAGTCCTGACATACCACTCCCATATTATTACTAAGAGAGGGGTGGCAGAGACAATAGACTGGGAGGTACTTTGCTGATTCTACACATCACAAGCCATTTCTTCTGGAGCCATTGCTGCTTTATTGGAGTGTTGGGCTGGGGGGCTTCAGCAGGGGCGGTTCAGAGTTAGAGAAATGGTGGGGCGGCTGGGTTTCAGCTTACGGAGAGCTGAGCACGGTGAAACTGCAGCACTCTTTCACTCCTCCCCCCTCAAGGCAGGTACAGAAAAAGCAGGAGGAACAGGTTTTTCCTCCGCCACTTGATGATTTCCCCCTTGGGGAAGCGTGCAGGGCTTGTACGGGCATGCAGACACAATGTGTATAAAAGTGAGAAAAGAGAGTCAATTAATCTCTCCCTCCACCCTTCTGTCCTCATCACCGTTTCCCCTAGGCCATCGTCTCTGTTGGCGCATCTGAGTGCTTTGTGTTGGGGGTACATTGCATGTGGTAAGGCTGTTACAACTGCCTGGAACACAGCTATTCAGTTTTTCGGTTTCTTACCTGTGTGTGTCCTCTGGTGTGCTTTCAAGTGGGAGCTCTTTGTGTAAACTTTGGTGCATCCTGTCAAGAGAAAAAGAAGACCATACAATGAGGGAAGGTATTGAACCACACCTTGCTTGTGTGTACGAAAATAAGTTCCCACTGCAAAAGCATGTCTGGTGCCAACCTGGGAAGTCGCAGTGGTGGATCCTCCTCTTCTCCAGCTCGGGATTATTCCTTCGAGTGTACCTAGGCCCGGTGAGGACCCCCTGCCCATGAGTCATCAACACAGAGTGAGGGGTCACTGATCCCACCTTGAGTCCAACTCTGGAATGGTAGGGTGGGGGTGGTGCAACTGTGTTAATCAGCTCTGCTTGGTTCTCAGGACTAGCTGGCTGTGAGTTGGGCGGCGATGGGGGAAGGCTGTGGGGCTGCGCTTGAGAGTAGAAATGCTCGGGCATCACGAAATCCCCTGATGGGGTGGTGAGGGCCACGGCGTTCAGGTTGAGCATGGTCCGGCCCACTCCGTTGATAGCTTGGCTCTGGGAGAAAGTAATTGAAGTTAGATCACTGCTGCTAACGGGCATCTGGTAGACCTGCGGCTGCTGGGGGCCGATGTGGAGCTCGTCTGTGGCACCCATGTCAGGCTTGATGAACAGGCTGTTGACAGTCTGGGGAACGCTGAATACAGAGGTGAAGTCAGGAAGTGTTTGGATATTGCATGAACTGTCCACCCCAGGCTCAGTTTTGATGTGTGGCACCACAGATTTGGTTGGACGGTACAGCCCTGTGCGGAGGTGTGTGGTGTTGGGTAAAATCACATTGATGTTGAGGCTGTACGGTGCAGGCTTTTCATCTGCAAAATATTCGTCCACGACAGAGGCACTCTCCCGGCGATACTTCTTGTCTGCGATGGTTGGAGATGGCATAGGTCCATTTTGGGGCAAATATTTATCCAACTCCATTGGGGTCTGAAAAAAATGTAAAGAGAAGGAAGTAAGAAATAAATGAAGATCTCGTAGACTGAGGTTGAGCGTTACCAAGTTCCAGCGGAATTATTTTTATGTTTTAAACTTACACTTGCTGTGTAAATATCTTCAGCATGAACCGAAATTAGTGAATGTTCCTTATATTGTCTTGCTGCTCATACAGCTGAACTCTCCTAAAAAGGCCACATTAGACATACCATTCATTTTATTCGAGTCCGCTCCATAAACAATATCAATTAGTGGCAAAAAAGGTCAAAAAGACCTGGTTTCTAGTGATGCCAAGAATGAGGTGCCCTCCCTTTGGCCAGTCTACCATAACATGCATATTTGAAGGAAAGGAGACAGGGAGAAGGTAGCTCAACAATATCCTGTCTCTTTTGGTTTGTAAGGTGATTTGTGACTTTGGTGCCTGGCATGGACCAGCATTTTCTCCCTTAACAAAGCAAAAAAACACTACATCCACCAGATCGGCTACAGAAACCTCACAGGTGTGGTCATCTCAAGGGACTAGAACAAAAAGCAAAACCAAAACAATGACATGCAATAAGAAACTTGCATAAACAATGAATAAATATGGAACAGCAAAAACTACAGCACGTAATAAAAAAAACGTGTTTAGGAGTAACCCCAGTCAGCTGAGGTGATCCCCATCAGCAAGACCTAAATTTAGCATCAACAATTGAGTGAGGAATTGAAATGTGAAGTTGAAATAGTTAAGGATATCTGTAAACAAAATATAAAACAGTTCAGCTCCGTCTTGTATTAAAACGGTCTCATCTGTTTGGTTGATCCATAAAATGTGTTTGAAAAGTATCAGATATGCTACAAAAAAGCCAAAACCCCTTGGATAGCAAACAGCTCATGTCAAAAGACGTGCTGATTGGTTGAAAAGCTATCCAGCTGGCTTCAGTTGTTAGAGTATTGGCAGTCACCATAGTTGTGAATGAGAAGCATTTCAACAGCAGCTTGGTGTACAGATATTCCACCAGTCAACAGTGACCATATTGTTGGTTTCCAGTGTATTTCTTTAGCAACCCACTTATTTCTTGGTTCCACACTAAATCATTCCCCTCTCTGGGCACTGCATGTACCCTAAGGTCAAAGATGTCCAGTTAATGCAGCTGCTGCCACATGTGGGTAATCTACCCATCCCCAATGCCATCAGTTCCAGCAGAGCGGCATTGGAAAGATAAAACCCGCTAACTATTGGAAAATGACTTTTGATTCGTTTTTCAAGGTCTGGCAGGAGTGGTGCTCGTGCTATTAGGCCTGAGTACAAACAAGCCCTGTGTTGTGGTCCTGTTGGCAGCGTGACTGACCTTGGCTGTGCCCCCTTTTGGCCCATGTGCCCGGCTCCCCCTCTGAGCAACATGGCCCGAGGGCTCTATTCATTGTGTCTTTGTGTCAGGAGAATGGAGGGCACCTGAACTCTGGCCCAAGATCCTGCAGGTTAATGATTGGAGAACATTTACAACTGCGCAGTTATGTATGGCAGAGGCTGATAACGAGCGAGAGATGGAGAGCATGAGAATATGGGAGACAGAGCAAGGGAAGGGAATATAGCCGTTGGTATACTGGTAACAATAGATTTCTGTGCCACGTATGTGATCAGCATTAAAAATAAACCCCACAAGGTGCAGGTGCTGCGGTTAATGCTGGATAAGTAGATGCAAATAATGAGTGTAATAATCATTCGTCCATCTTACTGCTGTCAAAAGGTAGAGCCATCTCTCACTCGCTTTTTCCAAACTGGTGACACCCTTATTATCCAAGGATCTCAATTTTAATAGAAATATAAATGTTCTTGTTTCGGTGCTAATGGCATTTTACGTCCAAAAGGAACGCACCTTGTCTTTTAACCTGAGCAATAACGGCTCAAATCATCTATGGAGGGAAAACAAAACCTTTGAGACCAAAAGGATGTTTTATTGCTTCGGGGAAAACAGATAACACATGTTTCGGCTTTTTAAGACATTGCCTCGTAAAGGATTCGCTCAGGCCAATCTTCAGGGCGCCAAGCAATAACGCTGACACCACACTGGCCACTGAGTCCAGACAGGCACTAAATTAATACAGGAGACATGACATAGCTCAGAATAAATACAATGACTCATGAGAGCCATATCATACAGTATATAAATGAAGATATAAGTCTAATAGTGAAAGATAAAACAGTCACATGACTAAAACTACCATTATATTGCAACCACTTTTTGGCTTCTACACTCCAGTTAATGTCTTATTTTTATCTATAATTAATTAAGACTTTGTGTCTTCAAAAGTAACTTTAATGTATATTTATGCAACAATATGTTTGGATTATTTTTTTTTGGTCCTTTCATTATGAAGTATTAAGGGCAGCTGTCATTTTCCAATCATGGTGAAATAAATACATAAATAATAAGCAAATAAAATGAGACCAAAATGAAGATGGCATGACCTGTGTATAAGTGGCCAGGCTATGAGCCATATTTAGCACACACTGAAATACCACAATGACTCAGGTGTTTCGCAGACAGAGGGGACACAATGCTTCAGATCTACTGAAAGAAATGCCACAATGGTTTAAAACCGTGTTTGAACAACAACCAGCAGGTTATTACTAGCATATGTATGTATTATTACCAGGCCACGAATTTAGGACACACTTTTCAACAGGTTTATCCACAGCTCGCTGTGATAAAAGCACGTCAATGAAACTTTTCACCTGCCAGATCATGCAGGATAAACATAAAGTGGAATGTTAGATGGAAGCAACATTTAACAAAAATGGGGATACATTTCCTGAGTATACATGCCTCAACTTCTGTCTCTCAGCAGATCAGCTGATGTCAGGGTACCTCAGAAAGTCATGTGCTGAAACAAAACGTCACTTAGGGTATAATCGTTATAAGTGCAGTATATCTTCACCACAATGAGAGCCTGCTGGTCATGAGCACCATGTTTAAAAAGTTAGCAGGTTTTTACTTGTAGATTATTTTGTCTTTTCCCTGGTAGAATTTTTCTGTGTGTGGAACTAGGAAGAAAGATATACAAGCGTGTAAATACAATTGTTATGACACCATTCTTATCAAAAAGATGTAAAGACAAAAAGCATTTTTGTTGACTGAACCAGGAGATTCAATGCACTAATTTACAAATGAGCTGGCGGCCATTTTCACCAAGAAATAATGTGAACACAACTGCACTATTAGCTTTTTTTTAAATTATCATTTATTATTTTTATTGTAGTAGTAGTACTAACAAAAATAATACAAAAAGTAGTAGAGTTTTTTTATTATGATATTATTGATAACAATCCTGATTATACGACTAATAATACAAATTAGACGACTGAAGAAATTCCATTATTATTATTATTAATGACTGAAAATAATAATAAATTATTATTATTATTATATTGAGGTTGTTAAAATGACTCCAAATATTAAGTGCCTTAATCCAGAAAATTTAGCATCAGCGAGTGAAGCTAATTCAGTGTAGTCACCGCATAATTTCATAACAAACAAGCTAGCTCAGGCTAACTCGACTCTATACTTTTAGCAACTCCTGCGCTTTTCCCCCTTTCTCGGTCCTGATAAACCGGTTATGTTTATGAAGAAGGTCTGGGCCTTGCAGTGTTCTCACCGTGGGCTTTACATCCTCGAACACTGACGAGTCTTCAGCGCCGTCCGTGCTGGACAAGCGAACGGGCTTCAGTTGAGCAAAAACGGCCCTTTCCTCTGTGCTGGAGGCGCTCACGGCCACTCCCATACTCGCCATGTCGACTGAAAAACGTTTTTCCCTTAACTCTCGACCTCGTCTATCGACCGCTAAGGCGCATATAAACGTGGGGGTAAATGACACCGTGTGCTGGTAAATCCCGGCGCTCGGTACATCCACGGCTTTTCTTCTGTCACTTCAGGTAACTCACCTGTAGTGAAGTACCTTACACTACTCCAACAGAAAGTGATGGAAGAAGGCCAACGTCCAATCAGAACAAGACAGATACCCTCGTCCAATCAGAGCTCTTGTAGGTGTGTCTCACCTGTGCACTGAAGAAGCTGGAGGCTTCGCTTCAATCTCTTTTAAAGCAGCACAACAAATGGATTTACAACATTTACCGTATATATTATTGTTTGTTTAATATCTAATAATGCCTTTAGCTTCATGCCTTCTACTGTATTTAATGGATTATTCATTAAATATTTAATAAAGCTCTAGACTGTTGTTATCACATACAGCATACAGCTCCACCAATGATTTTTGTTTTATAAACAAGCAAAGAAACAAACAAGCAAACAAACAAATAAAATAGCCATGAAGAATAAACCTGCTGATAAATATGAAAGGTGCTCCATTCTTGCCATGCAGACAAAGTTCTCACACTCTGGCCTCTGTTTGTTCATAAACAGCACCACTTCATTTGCTCACCTCGCCTCTCGGGTTGGTTGACATTTTTGTGGTTTGCTATTGGTAAATCACATTCAGCTGTGATCCAGAGCTCCAGTAGAGACAAGCAAACAATGAATAAGCTTACGAGAGACAATGATGACAAAATCTAACTTTCACAAGCTGTAGACTCAGCTGTAGCAATCAAGCAACACAAATGAACAAATCTTAGATCATCATAGGGGCAGTATCATTACTGTCTTCGTTTTTTTATGATTCTAAATTTGTAAACATCACTTAAACACAGAAGCAGTGCTTTACATGACACGTTCCTCATGGATGAACCAATGGTGACTTGCAATTAAACGTTTTACATGAACTAACATCACAAGTGGAGAACGTTTGTGTTAAAGCTGCTATTTTTAGAGATACGTGGTCTTTTTGGATAGTGGCAATACGCTGATGTGGGAACAGTTGACAGATACCAAGCTTGACCATCACGTCATTGCTCTGGCAGATGTTCTCCACAGTAGCTGTTAAATGTCACCTCAACTCCCTCCAAAGTTATAACATGTCACATCATCGTAACATCTTTGTGGTAAAAATGTTTCAAATAATCCAGATGAAGCAACACTGAGCTGCATTTTGATGACTGTACTCATGACATGTTGGAAGTTGCAGACAGACATGGAATGCTGACCTCATCAAGCTTATGTTTCTCAGACATTTTCTAGTTTTAGCTTTCGCTGAGAGATTACATTGGTCTTACAAACTCTTAAAAGCTTCCACATCAGGTGAAGGTTGGTGATGTATCCTATGTGGTGGAACTCTACCTTCTGTTTAATCTGCCTGAACAATATCTCAGACTAAATCGGCAAACTCCACCAGACCGAGTGATGCACTTGTAGAACCAAACCAACCAGTTTCATTGGCACTTTTATCAGTTTAGAGCAACAGGTCCCTGGTTTATATATTGTGTCTGTGCACATTCAGTCTAAAGAGCAAATGAAGATTAGCAATATGGAAACGTCTGCTGGACAAATGGAAACTAGATCATCTGCATTCCTAAATTCTTTGTGACAGAAGTTAAAGACCAGGGGGCAAGATTAAAACTGATATGGACAGGTGCAATACCAACCTGTTTGAGGGCGATTGTGTGAAAACATCTTCTATCTTCTATGGTCTAAGGTCAGAGAAGGTCGCAGCACCTGTGTTGACATCAGGACATATCAATTGCTCAAGTTTCACCTTTTGTTTCTAAGTTAAAACTGGCTTGACATCTAATTCCTGCCTCTATGCCTTTCTTCTTTACTATTAGGATGTGGACTTTAGGACTAATAAAAATGCACTGATAAAGGAATTGTGGGCAGAACTTTAATTGATATACAAATCTGCCAATATCAATGTCAATGCTGCTACCTAAATATTATGGAGTGTAACATTATAACATAGAGGTGTAGAGGCTGGAGGTAACTTTTATTTATTTGTTATTTCTGCACTTTGTATTTATAATTATAATTATAATTATAATTATAATTATTTTTATAATTATTTTTATTTTGATTCTTCTTCTTCTTCTTCTTCTTCTTCTTCTTCTTCTTCTTCTTCTTCTTCTTCTTCTTATTATTATTATTATTAT
>JBBIGC010000024.1:3530065-3541179 GCA_037576955.1 Lepidarchus adonis
GAGAGAGAGAGAGAGAGAGAGAGAGAGAGAGAGAGAGAGAGAGAGAGAGAGAGAGAGAGAGAAGCAAGGCCTTCTAACAGGTGCATATCATTTTTGTAGAATGGAAAACATGGAGATTTGGGAGCAGAATTAACACAGAAAGACTGTTTGGAAAATGTGTGTTTTCATTTTGCACTGTTCACACATGCAACTACAGCGTTGCAACACTTTAGTATTAATGTCACATTTTGTCACATGAACAAATGCAGAGATATTACATATTTCAAAACCAAGACAAAGTGATACCATTGTTTGACTCGACATCATAAAAATTGAATCATACAAAGCGCCTGTACTAAGAGCTGAAGAGAGGCGAGTCTCACTCGGCAGAAAAAGGCAAAGAAAGGATATTTCCTCCTGCTTCATGACAGTATGCAAAATTTATACTTGCAAAGAATCAGCTACATTTTTCAGTAAATATTTCAGGTCTTTTTGCTCAAGTAATCTTTCTAACAAAGTGTTCATTCACACTCGACACAAGCACTTGAAATGAACAATTCTACATCAAATTTGAAACACACCTGATGTCTAAAACAAATAAATCATTGTATGTGCTTGCATCACTAAATTTTATGTCACTAACTGAGAGTTGTTCTAAGTACAGATACGGCAAAAAAAATGCTTTAATAACCTCTTGAGTATGTATGAATTTCCTGAATCTGTTGGAAGTTTTGAGACTATAAACGAGAACTTTAGAAGAGAGAAGGGCCTTCTTCACACCTTTCATTTGCATTGTTTTCTATAGCTCCTGACCCTTTGGACAAGTCAAGCTAAGCCCAGCAGGCCTGAGATGAAATGAGTGGACCACGCAAGGGAGTAGAATGTGTCTACCAACTAGCCTTTGTTACTCTATGTTCAAGATGTGTACGAAAAAACAATGCAAAAGAATGAGAAGTAGAGAAAGCATCCAAAGGAATGCAAGCCACAGAAACATGCAGAGAGTGAGCCCTGGAGGATTTCAAAAAAAGAAAAAGAAAAAAAGGAGAGCAGAATAAAAATTCCCTTTACCTTTCCTCATACTCCCACCTCCATTATTTCTCCTGCGTTACTTTCTTCTGAAATCACCCCGAGGCTAAGCACTCTCCTGAGTGGCTCGCCTGGAGCCAGCCTTGTTTTCACACACTAGTAATAATTTCACTGGCGGAGAATGAAGGCTTTTTAAAGATCGTCCCCCACAAGCTCCCTCTTTTCTCAGTCAGGGCTTTTTGGTGTAACTGCATGAGCCTAGCAACATCTGAACTCATCTCTCCAAATTCTGATCAGCCCTCAAGTTGGCCCTTGCCTGCACCATCATCTCTGGCTCTCAGGCAAAGCTTCATTAGTCGCCCTCCTTCACTCCCTGACATAGACAACCAGGACTGCTGGACTAGTGTTCTTCTATTTTCCTGTAAAAAAAGACAGTGAGAAAAGCAAGTAGGCCTGAGGGTGGGGGTGGGGCTGTGGTAGGGTTGGTATTGGGTCTTCTGTGGATTCATGCATTTTATAAAGATGCAGCCCAGTCTGCTGTGCGATTTGAAGCTGCCGCCTTCCGTATGCAGTTTTATGCCTCCGCCTACACTTCGAGTCTTCTCTCCTGACATGATTTTTTAATCTTGCCTTATCAGCCATCCGCTGCAATCTAGGCAGCAGGAGTCTGAGTTTGAGAGACTCGAGTGTTGTGTTCTGGGCTCAAGGCCAATAGCTAATATAGTGGAACAGTGGTTTGGCTGACTTCAGACAAGTGTTTTCCAAGACAAGACAGATAACAAATGATTAAGCTTCTCATATATATTTTTTGCTCAGTCAATGAAACTTTTTTTAAATTTTTTATTTGTAATGGTAGCACAAGGTCCCACCTTATTTAAAAAATGCAGCTTAACACAAGTTTAAAGGTTTGCTCAAACTAATTTAAAGTGACTAACTGTAAGATTAGCAGCAATGGAACAACTTTATTATCTTTTTGAAAATTTGGGAATCTGTTTTAATTTTTTGTTGTCTTGGGACCCACAGCCCTACACAGATTTAGGAATTCTCTGCTCTTGACACATAAAGAGACTGATTAGTAGCCGATGAGTTGGTTTAGGTATGAGGGAGGGGGTTAGGGTGGAATAAATGAGGTTGTATAGGCCAATGGCACCACAGGACTGGTGACTGGGCTTAGCCAATACCCTTAGACCAAAAGACAAAACATCTAGGCAAACACTAAGCATAACCTTGCTGTTGTGTGTTATGAACTGCAATAATAAATAAAAATGACATATTTCAGGAGTACAATGCTCAATGAGAAGCAGTAACAGGACCTGCTTAACACTCCTACCAAATTACTGATATGGAATATATACACCCTAAATAAAAAGTTCCTTTGAGTTTTTGCTTTTCTACAAATCCAACTTTCTCCACAGGGACACTGTGAGACTTAAAGATCATCAGCCAAACATTCTACATTCAGGTGTAGCCACAGGCCATAAAGTGGTGCACTTCGCTCCTCTGTCTGGCTCAGTACATGAGATTATTAGTTTGCTCTGCAGTGAAGGCTACGGTTCTGCTGTGCCTGGTGTCCCAGGCGGTATCAATCAAACCCCAAGAAGGGCGACAAGTACTGGGGGATTGATCACGACTATGATGCAAAGTCGAGTGAACGATATGTGTAACACAAATGCGTATTGATCTCGCTGTCTGTTTTGCGACACAGCCTAGTTGCAGAAGTGGGCAGCCACCGCCATCCTGCCACTGAAAGAAAGATCTTTTATTTAGCCGCTCCTCCAGTCAGCTCCTGCTCATGAATTATGCAGCAGCAGGCCCCTGTAACAAGCTCCAGCTCAACTCTACACCTTGTGTGTGGCTTAAAATATAGATAAAAGCTGAACAGTGAGCTACAAACGCCATGTTTTTTCTCTCCTCAGGACAGAAGAAAGTCAGTGAAGGAAGAGGTCCATAGCAATTAAGGGAGGCTGCTGCACAGTAGGTCTAGATCAGTACTCTCCCCTGTGCACTCTGGAGGGAGGGAGCCAATACACTCACTGAATGAACTGAACAAAATCAACAACAGAGGATTGTGTTGCTGTCCAATGGTGCTGATCACATTATTGTGTGTCTTTGATAATTCACCTTATGTAATGCCCCTGATGTTGCCCATTGTTAATTCAAAAAGAGTGATGCACATAATAGCTCATATGTAGAATTTCGACAATGAGAAGGTTAAACCTTTGAACGACATGTCCCTGCTGTAAGGCCAACAATAAGGATTCTCTACCCATTGTTTGGGAATCATTTGTGGATAGTGAAGCAAGTTAAGAACCAGCTCTTAAAGGGAAAGAAACCATTATGATAGCAATGTGTCCTGAACTCTAACTTACTAGGGCTTCTGGATCAAAGCCTTCTCGTCAAAATGGCTTGGCCATCACCACACAACTAGGAATGAAGACCGACCAACCATCTATAAGATGCTAGATTGACAGAATTGCATTTAATTTCCTGTAATTTCTATTCTTTTAAAAAAGCCAAAGATCCTGGCCTTGTTAACACGCAAGCCCATGTCACTGAGAACTACCTCTTAATGTCATTCCTGGATCTGTATGTGTCCTCAGCTATGTCTCAACGAATGCCCATGGCCTTTTACTAGAAAGCTGCTTGAACAAATCACAAGCTAAACCCACCACATGCAGACTTGTCTCTATCACTTCTCAAACTGGGAAATCATAGATATGCCAAGATAGCTGTTGTCTCCATTGGTATGCTGCCATTGAGAGTGCACTTGAACTCTGAACTTTTACTAAGGAGGACTTGAAGCTGCTCCCAGCAGAGGAATCCCTATACCACAGGGAAAGAAGATCCTGCTAAGTGGTCCAGGTGGGTTGCTGGCAATGCTGCGTAGAAGTATTTCTTTCACTTTTGCCCTGATCACTCATGCAGGGTCAATACATTTGATCCCACAGGAGGAGGTGGCCAAGACAAGGAGACATTCAAGCAAGGTCCCAGTCTGCACAGTTAGGAGGACCCCTGAGTAACATCTGTCACAATTAGGTGTGTTTCAATTGGGGGATCTGGAGGACCTTAACTGATCCATAGTACAAAGCTTTTTGTTTTTTTGTTTTTTTTTTACCTCTTGCCCCTTTTCTTTCTTCCACTTCCCAAACAATCGTATTCAGCTAAGTCTGAGATGGGGTATGGAGTATATGCAAAGTTTTCATGTCCAGCCTGTTCGTAGTTTTGCCCAGAGTCAAGATCCTTGTACCTCCAACTGCTCAGCAGCCCTGAGTAACCAAGGGGATTTACCACGGAAGTACTTCAGATCACTGGGTCACAGCCAGATGTCCATCTGGGTGAGGAGAGGGGTCAAGCAGGGAGTCAGCGAGCACTACCTGGCCTCCAGGTAAGAGATAAAAAGCGATCTTTCGACTACTACACTCTACTACATATCATGGTATGTATGAGATGGGAGTATGAAATGTCATAGGTTTTTCACTGAACCCGTTTGAAAGTCAGACTAAGGGAAAAATGTCAGTAGGTGAAGATCTCCAGAAAGAGAATAACTACCAAAAGCAAATTTCCAGCACTATAATCTGAAAGGCATTTGTTTGACTGTATATTAGTAAGATCTGCAATGTTTTCCCAAATTAAAAATGTCTTTCCATTCAGCAGAAGAAACAAATCTGGTCAGTTTTTAGATGTATTTTGGAATTACAGAACCATATAGTGTTTCTGCACATTTATCGAAGGAAAAGAACTAAGCAGGTAGTAGTTTATTACAAACTATGCGTTTTAGAGTGTAGATGTGACCCAAATAAAATCAGGATCATTTTCCCCCCACTGATCATTCCAATCAACCCTGGACCTCCTGTTTACATAAATGAACCATATAATGAACTCCAAAGATTAATAATACATGGCTAAGCAATGAATCCACACATATCTGATGATGGTTTGCTCATTTATTGATCACCCTGTGTGCTAAAAACAGAGAGAGTTAAATGTCAATCAAACAATATTAGTCCCTTACGTGTACATCAGAGCAAGACATTAATTTCTAAAGAAAGCATGATTCTGTGCCACATAACTAAACATTCATTTTATCAAGAGCACACTGACTTATTTTTGAAAGCACCAACTTACTCCTGAAAAAATATATAAATTAAAATAACATTTCATTAAACCATTAAAGCAGTTAAAATAGCTGTGATGCTATATTAGAAATGTATTTGTAAAAATCAATTAACATTCAATACTGACTCATAGATAGTTGATACTATAATATTATAAAAATGGTACAAAAACAATTATGACTGTTGATTCAACTAGTCTGGTAATAACTGTCAAGATCAAATCAAACAATTGTATGAACAAAGACTTTTGAATCACATCCAGAGCTAAAAAAGAAAAAAAAAAAAAAAGCCAAAAAAATGTAATGGCCCAAAAATGTCCTTTGTTTGAGATTTTATGGCACAGTCCACAAGCCGAAATGAAAGAAGCTTCTAGAGGGAACATGTTGAGCACTCTCAGATCTGTAAAAAGAATTATGAATACATTACCATATTAAAGTACTTTTTCTCAATCTAGCCTGTCCTTCTTCGACTGACACTGATGATGAAATGTGGAGCCATTTCTTCAGTTCCGATCTGATTATGGCGAGTGAGTGTCAGCAGTGCTCCATAAAGAAAATGAACTTCGCTCACTTTGCCAGCGTGACAGAGGAACTCTAGGGAACAGCTGTTCTGGGATGAGGAACACCAACTTGGAAGTCCAGGTTTGCCATTGTCCTCAACATGAAAAGTGTTTTTCTGCTTTGTGCCTCAGTGGGAAGGAGTCCAGATGTGAAACTGCAGCATGGGAATGCTGACCTCAGACCAATCTGTCAAAATGAACGTGTAGTGCCAACAGGGCACAGGGCAAGGCCCAGATTTTCACCCCCGGCTCAGTCGACAGCTGTGATAGACAGAATCCATTAGTCAGGGCCATCTAGAGAAAGAACATTGATGGGTTGGAGAGTCTCAAAAATAAGCATTTGTATTGGACATCTGATATTAATTTTGCGCAATAGCCAGCTTCCCTTATGTCATTTTATTTTTGGCCTACTGGCTATGAAAATCACAATACCATCACCACCACGTTGTGCTCACCCACTGCGTACCACTCACACACCCACACTCTGACCACCCAGCATGCTGTGGTCTAGAGTGGAGGCACGGTCGACTCTGTCACCTGCAGCAACACTACTTGCGTTGAATTATTAATCCTTAATATCATTATGTAGTCACTACTTGTCATAACAATCTAGGCAGGCAGAGAGAAACTCAATCTGCTGAAGCCCGCACAGACAATGCCTATTAATTATTGATATGGACTAATTGGCTACAGGATTTGTGGGGCACAGTTACTTTTGTTCTTCTCACTGCCTGCGCTGCTTCTTCAAGAAACAATATTATCAGAGGCCAACCTCCCCCTCGGCCCCATGTCAGAGAATTAGCAGCCGTGTTGGCCCTCTCCCCCTCCCTCCCCACCCTGTTCCCAAGAATTGATGATACATTTTTTTAGACTTCTGCCCTTTTAGTAAGTGCACCAGTCTGACACTTGATGCTGGATAATTCATGCAAGCTGAGGTGATAATTTTACAGCCCTGTAATGCTAGCTTGCTATGCTAACTACCACCCTCCATTTTCTGAATGGTCTGCATGTTTTTTAGTAGTGGACGGAAACAAATAAGAGTCAAGAAGATTAGTTCAGTAGGATGAAGGTCAATGCCATGTTACTGTAACCCATCAAAGATTGTTTTTTTATTTATCTGAATGAAAATGACGAATGCATCTCCACAGTGGGTTGAACTGCAAGTGAAATTGATCTTTCTGCTCATGTGAGTTCTGCAGTATGGCATACTTGTCCCTGGACATGGCATGAATTCAGAATAAGGGGCAATAAGGGGGCATACAATATTTCTTCACTGGACAGCGAGTGTTCCTAATTAAGAGGCAAATCAAATGCCATGTCACTAAGTGCAAAGAAGACAATGAGTCCATTCTAACCTTTCTTGGCAAATAGACCATTAATTAGTGTAGGGACCAAAACAGATTAAATTTTTTATCTACCAATACCTTCCTCATACTAAAAAACTCTAAGTTCCTCATCCTCATCTTCAAAGCCTTGAGATATTGACCTTTCAGCTCGCCTCACTGAGAAAATAAAGTATTCCACACAATGCTTCCTTTCCTCAACATGGAATTCTCAGTAGCAGCCGACATGACCAGCCTCACCAACCAAGACACCCAAACCAAGAGGGAGCCATTTTCAGTTCTTGGTTATATTGGCTTGGTGCACAAATAGTGTGTCTGTTGGTGCAGGAGAGTGAGAGGCTATTGTTCTAAGGCTTAAATAAATACAGTATCTCTAGAAACAATGTCAGTCAGTTGACCCTGCTCTGTTTTGACTCCTCGCTGAAAGGACTGCATCATTAACCAGTCCTGTATTTGGGTGTCATCCATTTTGCATGACGCTGCAACCCAGATGACACCACTATTTACTCACTGACTTGACAGTGATGTCAGACTAAGTCAAAGTTAAGAGTGTGTGTCTGACGCACTATATGCGGTCACCGGAGGATCAGAGAATGCCTGCTGAGTGACAGTCATCCGGAAGGCCTCAGCGGCTGGAGCTCCACAAGCAGGCAGATGTAGAAAAAGCAGCTGCTGAGCAGAGAACAAAGCAATGCTTCACTGAAAATGTCTCTTTTCCATCCAAGTGTAAGATCATAATATGGTAAAAAGCGAACACGTATTTGACTCCTAACACTTACAATATTTAAAATATTGTTGGCAAAAAGAGAGCGCTTGCAATATTGATGAATTCTTTCTGAAAAATTAAAGCCTGGTACAATGGTGTCGTTGTCCAAGACTTCAGCTATCATCTCGTCACTGCCTTTCCTTTACAACTTCAGTATGAAAAGATTTGCAGAGGAAATAATCAAAAAATGATTCAACTTCATTCACAACCATAAAATCACAGCTCTTTTATAAAAAAACCAAATGGTTTCCAGAGTTAAGAGCCTTTGTCTTCAGCTTTAATAATAACAAAGAACCTGCTTTAGCAGAAACTGAATTTTTAAATATAATAAAGGTTTGTAATTGCATTTTGACTGAATCCACAAGCCATGTATTCGGCTTCTTACACTGTTTTTTTTTCCATTGTTTGTCACTGAACAATTTTAAATGGAGTAATGATGAGACAACATTGCCGGTTCTGTTTAAACATGTCAATGGCATCAGTCCTGTCATGGGACGTCCTATAGGCTGTTTGCCGACTCAGCCTCCCTGAGTGGCTTTCCATGTGACCCCCTCTATAGCCTATTCTATACGTAACCCGCCCCCAGCAGACAGAGGGGACCCACTCAAATGATGTGCAAATTCCACCCCCTGCTCCCCCAATGGAATAACCATGTCACAATAAAGAGCTTCTATCCCTGCTAATCTGCTTTTTAGGAGCCGTCATGAATGCTCATTTCCATAATCAAGTCGACAGGTGTGGAGAGGGTGAAAGAGCACAAGTGAAGGGAAAGAGGAGGAAGGTGAAAACAGGGAGGTGGAGAGAGTGAGGTAGGGGGTGGACAGGAAATGGGCATGAGAGCGATCGCTCCGTTTTCTCAGACCCCCCCAACACACACACACACACACACACACACACACATGAAAAATCGTGGGCTTTGGGCACACAGCCCTGATTGGAGCTGACAGTCACACCTGCCGCCAACCCCTTATCCATCAGCAATTACCACACTGACCTGGGTCCCAAGGACCTGGTCACATTTTAAAAGCCTGGGCCAGCGCTCGCTCTCGCTCTCTCTTTTGCATATGGCATGTCACTCAAAGTGCAACGCGTCAAAGACATTAGAGCTCAGGGCCGAGACCTGAGCCGGCACTCGCATTAGTGGCCGCATGCAGAGTGGGCTCTCGAGCAGCACTCATTCCATCAGGCACTTCCCTGGCCTGCTAATTGAGGCCCCTTTTAGATTCCCTATGAGAACCTCCATGATAATCAAATGCAAGGGTCCATGAGATGTACTCTGGTTCTAATACGGACTGGATTTAGATGTGTGAGGGTAGTTACGCTCCAGGGCAAAGGATCTGCCTTTCTTTCATTCTCCGTCATGAAAATGTTTAAGAGAAAGGTGATTCAGGACACTTTCCAAAAAATTGAAGTGGAGTCTTGTTTTAAAGGCTGTTTCCAATGTCAGACAACTGCTTCTCGGTTGTGTTTAATTGTATGTATCCTGTAAGTACACTGGTTGCATTATTAATCACCACTGTGCTGGAATATACGTTCCCAACTGTTGAAAGCTCATGTGACAGGCTAAACGAATTTCGGTTAATGGTAAGGGTGTCCGAAATGAAGTCTCTGGAGCTCTGAAAAGTTCAAGACAAAATAACCACTCATGAGCGTTGAAGACCTGATGTTCAGCCATAGTACCAATACCACAGCAAGGGAATGACTGTCCTCTAGCTAAACTGTGCTAAAAACTGAGCTTTGACCCTGTCCACTGGCTCTGTTTAGAGGTTAGATGAAGGGGTGGCCCTCTCTGCAGGCTGTGTGCCCACTCTGAGCATCTGCCATCTCAGAGAATTACTTCCCCTCCACGTTCCTGAAGAAACTCGGAGGAACTGGAGGCCTTTCCCAGAGGGACACATTAACAAGCCCATCTAGTTAAATTGAGCTCCTGCATTACCTAATGTGCTCGCCAACTCCATGGGTAGGAGACAGCACATCCATAATTGATCACATGTGCATCTTTTTTTCTGAGGCAGCTCAGGCTAACAGAATGGGTAGCTTTGTTCTGAGCAAGCTAAGTTAAAGAGAGGAATTTTATTTTCTCATTCGTCCTACAAACACAAGGTTTGCATGGATCGATCATCACCCCTGTCAGAGCGCTGGGTGCTGCAGCGCTCATCCCTCTGCAAATGTCAATGTGCTTCATCTTCACTGCAGTTAGAGTGCATTTGCATTTCACACAGGCCACTGGAGATTTGATGAAGTTTCTGTATCCACGAGCTTCTGTACCACCCTCATCTCTAGATGATGCAGCCAAGGCCAGAAAAGCAAAGCTCTTGTGCATTTGGCTGGAAAGAATCTGACTACATTCAGTATTTCTTCACCACACACTAAAACAGAACTGATCTGTTATTCTGGCTTTGATCATGTAAATAGTGGAATTAAAATTTCACAATTTAAGGTTATCTGAAAGCTTATGACAAAGAGCGTTTCAGCTTTCAGATTCAATTTATTTTTATTCTCATACAAACACACACAAACGGGATTTGAAAAAAAAAAGTTAAGGCCTGTAGATTACTTTCAATATAAGTCAGTCATCTTGAAAAATATTATTATTATTATTATTAACTTAACTTTCATACAATTAATATTTGACAATTATAAACTGTAAAAAATGTAATTTGTTATGTTTTACCCAATGTTGCACATATTCTGTGAACAACAAAACATTGTCAATGTATAAATAATGTGCTGTAATACATTTTTCTTTCCTATAAATGTGATCAAAACATCAGACTGGATGCTTTAAAGTCATGTCCATTTGTCTTTCTCGATCAGGAGTGCCCAACTCCAGCCCTGCAGATATCAGATCCAACACACTTGGCTCTTGTATTCAATCATCTGGATCAGGTGCGATAGATTAGGGTTGGAGCTGAAGTCTGGAGGGTGGTAGAAATCCAGGACAGGAGTTGAGCACCACTGTTCTAGATGAATGTATAATTTTCAAAATTTATCTGGAACCATACTCATTTATAAAACAGTGAATCTATCTTTCATGTGAATTTAACTGCCAGTTTTTGTTTTCTAGCTAAAATAAGCAATGTTTCTAAAAAGAAATGGCAAAAAAACATTTGTCTTGATGTACATCACTGCTCAGTACTTCTTGCTATTATTCATTTAATAATACTTTAGACAGTGTATATTATAAGCTAAACAACAAAATGTTTTTAAGATATGAATCAGTATTTTTTGTTGAGAAACTTGAATAAGTTACACACACACACACACACACACACACACACACACACACACACACACACACACACACACCCACACACACACACACA
>JBBIGC010000024.1:3656525-3667270 GCA_037576955.1 Lepidarchus adonis
CAGCCGGGTTCTGCCGCCCCATGCCTGCCGTGGCCTCGCAAGGCATTGCGGGAACATGGCGGCGTGCGAACCTTACATATCCTGAGTATTTTAGAGCGTTACAGAGTATACTTTAAGAAAACAGAAGCCGTAATCACTTCCTGTAGTGTAATACTGTGTGGATCCTGAGTATTTTTAGAGCGTCATAGAGTGTACTTTAAGAAAACAGAAGCAGTATTACAATCGGTGTGTGCTTAATGTGTGAGCATGTGTTGAGCACTTTCTTGACAGAAATCGTGTCCCCCTCCCCCCACACACACTTCCTGTAGTGTTTTACAGTCTTAATAATTCAGCAGAGCTTATGAATGTTAATGTTCGTGTTTAATGAAATAGTGTTGCCCCCTACATTTCCTGTAGTGAACTGCACACTGTCAGAGTGAGGGCGTGTGCTCAGGAAGATGGTAGTGTAATGGGTCATTTCTAACACAAATCACCACTAAAACATTCACTTTAGTGCTGTGGTCAGAAACTGACCATTGATGTAGAACCTGTGCAACAGCGTACGGTTGACCCACAAATGCACTGTGGATGGCTTGTACGCGATATGTGGTCTCTCGCTTCCTTTTGGGAGTGGGGCAGGGTGGGAACGCAGCTCCAGTTTAGCTCCACCATTAAGCAGTACAAGATGGAGAGCTGATTAAATAATGTGATTATTATAAGAATGTGTCTGGGCTTCGCTCCAGACCTTCAACATCAAGGCCATTAAACACTCAATCTTGTTTGCCGCTAATCTCTGAGTGAAAGAGAACGATCTCTGTAATTGTTTCCTGATGGGCTGACGTTCCTCTGAATACGGTCCGGTCTCTGGGAACAGGGTGTATTGGTGTAAATATCCTCTCATGTCTCTGGGTGATGGTGCCTGAGGTCATCTGCCCCTGGCCTCCAACGTTCCTGCTGCCCCTCCACTGAGGGGCTCACGTACCAGAGTGTTAAAATTAGCACTTTGTTTATGGAGAGTAATTTCTGTCACATTCTCAGCATGACTCTGGTTTGCTATGCAGATGTATTGATGAACTGGATGTTCTTCTGTGGTCTTCAGTTCAGCCCTAGCAGTGCCTCCACCCGATCACGTTAACAAGGCACTTTAACACCATAGTTTAGGTCCCTGGTTCATATGCTGTTTAGTTTCAGTTTTTTTCAGTTTCAAAACCACCTCTTAATCCCTTTCCCCTGAACAAGCCAGACCAGAACATGATGTAAAATAAGTGTGACATTCAGTGGGTGAATAATAATAATAATAATGTTCTATTTTTATTGCGCCTTGTATTAGAGGTGCCTCCTAGACTGGAAAGTCTAGTACGAGGAACCAGAGGAAGATTACTACCAGAAGATCTGAGAGAGCATGTGGGAGTGTAAGGAGTCAGTTCAGTAATGGGAGAGAATGTGGAAGATATGAACCGTGTGTTTTGAGTAAGAACTCTGGCAGCAGAGCTTTTAGAGGGACTTGGAAGGGAGACAGATTAACCGAGACTGAGCATCACTGCTGGACAGGAAAGGTCAAACACGAGCAATATTGCGGAGGTGATAAAAAGCAGTTTTGAAGAGGGACTTAAAATGTGACTCAAAGTGAAGAATCAAAAAGGACCAAGATTTCTGATAACCGGTACAGATTTACCTAATACACCATCAATACTGATAGAGAAATATGAGGAGTGAGAGAGTATGAACAAATAGTATCTCAGTTTTATCGCTATTCAGCAGTAAGAAGTTGTCCTGCATCCAGTGCTTTATATGAGTGATGCAGTTAATCAGAGATGGAGGTGGAGAGTCTAGGGGTGAGTGTGTGGAAACGTATAGTTGTATATCATCAGCATAACAGTGGTAGTTGAGACCATGGCTACGTATAATCTGGCCAAGGGGCAGGATGTACACAAGAAAGAGTAGGGGACCCAGAACCGAACCCTGGGGGACCCCAGACCTAACCAGCGAGGTGGAGGATTTACATGGGCCCATTTTAATAAACTGTTGTCTATTAGTGAAATATGATGTAAACCACTGAAGGGCAGTGCCTGATATACCAATAGATGAAAGACGGGAGACGAGTATGTTATGATTTACTGTGTCAAATGCTGCACTTATTCAAGCAGGAGGAGAATATTAAGTAGACCAAGCTCAGCTGATCGGAGCAGAGTGTTAGTGACACGCAGAAGAGCCGTTTCAGTTGTCGTGTATGAAAACCTGACTAAAAGGGGTCATAGTGTGTGTTGGTCATTTAAAAAGGTCTCAAGTTGATTAGCAACTACTCTTTCCATGACCTTGGTGAGAAAAGGAAGATTGGAGATGGGTCTATACCTGGTAAGAGAGGTGGGATCCAGGTGAGGTTTTTTAAGGATGGGGGTAACAACAGCAGTTTTGAGAGCAATAGGGACAGAGCCCAGGAAAAGACAAGTGTTGATTACTTTAGTAATAGGAGTATTAATTCCAGATCGACATGTTTTGAGTAGAGTGGTAGGGGCTGGGTCAAGCTGAAAGGAGGAAGGGTTACTCTGAGCAGTAATCTCAAAAACAGCACCAGAATCAACTGGTGCAAAGCAGCTCAGTTTTATAGCCATGAACATGCATCATGCTAACAATGCAGCTGAACTTGCAACATGCTAACAACGCAGATAACAATGGGACATGCTAACAACATGGCAAACAATGCAACATGCTAACAACTTGGCTAACAATGCGACATGCTAGCAATGTGGCTAACAACAGAGGACGAGCCAATTTTTTACTGGTTCTAGTACGAATGTACTTACAGCCGCTTGTAGAGAATCAGCTGAAGGACAGGTATACATTTTGGCTACTTGTGTTGTAGATGCCGTTGCTATTTTCCTGCTTGAGGGAACACCAGTGCAGCTGATTGGTGGGATAGAACTGAGACGAGCTTTACAGATGAACCGTGGAACTTAAGTTTCTCACATGGTTCCGTTATTTTTCTCGGTCACCATTTTACAATCTGAACTGGAGGAAACGGACACAAACTACCATGTGTGTAACAGTCTAAAAATGATTACCATAGTGCTATGGAAACTCGGTATTACAAAAGTAATGCAGAAATTTCAATAAACTGACTGTGTTCAGGCAAAAGAAGCCATAAAACAGTGTAATTCTGAGTTTGGATATTAAATACTGTATATACATTTCTTAAGTGAGATTTCTTACTGTGGCCCTGATTTCTCAGTGTTGTGTTCTGAATAATAAAGGACAGTTGTCTGTCTGTTTAGCATACTTGTGTTGATTTTAGACATTCTTCAGAAGGAATTGTGATGCGTACCATATTGTTTCCTCTGTAACATGACGTCTTAGTTGAATCAGAGAGATGACCAAGTCCAATACTCTCCTGAAGTGGCCAGACCTCCTCCGTGAATGCATTGACAAACCTTACATCTCGCCTGCTTCTTGTTTGTCTTCCAGGTGAAGAAGTTCCGTATCCACGTGGAAGAGGGCGACATCGTGTACGGCCTCTACATCCGCCAGACCATCATCAAGGTCATCAAGTTCATCCTCATCATCAGCTACACGGTGTACTATGTGCAGTACATCGACTTTAACGTGGCGTGCGAGGTGAACATAGAGCGGCTGACGGGTTACAAGATGTACTTCTGCGCCCATCCGCTGGCCACGCTCTTCAGGATCCTGGCCTGGTTCTACATCTTCCTGGTTATCGTCTACGGCTTCATCTGCATGTACACGCTGTGCTGGATGCTGGGTCGCTCGCTCAAGCTCTACTCGTTCGAGTCCATCCGCGAGGAGAGCAGCTACAGCGACATCCCAGACGTGAAGAACGACTTCGCCTTCATGCTGCACTTGATCGACCAGTACGACCCACTCTACTCCAAGCGTTTTGCCGTCTTCCTGTCCGAGGTCAGTGAGAACAAGCTGAGGCAGCTCAACCTCAACAACGAATGGACGCTGGACAAACTGCGACAGAGGATCACCAAGAACTCGCAGGACAAGTTGGAGCTTCATCTCTTCATGCTCAGCGGCATTCCCGACACTGTCTTTGACCTGCTGGAGCTCGAGGTGGGTGTAGCAGGAAGTGTGCGTGGGTTTTTTCTGCTGTAAGTGTCTGATGCATGAATGCAGACCTAACTGCAGGTAGAAATATTATAGGTGAAGGTGGAGAACTTGCACTGTTGGCCTCTGTCAGGGGGTGGGTGATATTAGGCAGCAAGTGGTCGCATCAGGTCTTGTGGAGTTTTCTAGGTAGGCAGTAGTGTTCTAGGAAGGGACGACTGGTGAATCAGCCACAGGGTCATGGGAACCCAAAGCTCAACGATGGATGCGGGTAGTGTGGTCCAATCCCAAAGAAGAGCTCCTGTTCTACAGAATGTTAATGCCAACTCTGATAAGACCTACCAACGGGGACCTGCTCAATATTGGGCATGTGGTCTTAATGTTCTGACTGAACATTGGCTGCAACAATAATTTGTGGAGGTCAGCCACTTGTTCGGCATTGAACAAAGTCATTCAGAGTTGGTTTGTAGAGAAATGCTTTGTTTTTGAGAAACGTACCAAGTCACATTGGTCGTAAATGGAACCAGGAGGTCGCTCAGATATTTGTTAATCAACGACTGGAACCCGAACTGACCTCTTTAATCCTGTAAGTTATTCATTACTTGGACACCTTTTGACTTGCCCCCTCCAGAGCCAGGATGAGTCAACGCAAATCCATTTGTCTCGTTGGCCAACCTGCAGGACCCACGAGTTGCGGATGAATCCTCGCATGTCCATCGTTGACATTCCTTTCACCCCACTGTCCCCAAGCCAAGAACGTCAATGCTGAACTCCGACATTAGCAGCCCTGCATGTCCAGTTCCCCCCCTCTAGCTTGGTCTACTGTTGGCTTCCTCTCCTCCACCGTGATGAAGAATTACAGCGACCAGACACTACAGATGTGTCTCAACCGTTCGGAAGGATGCACAGTTATCCTCTAAAAGAACATTTCTGTCTGATCTAATAAAGGCTGAATTTCCTGCTCTAGGAGAAGCATTTATCCAAGATGGAAAGTAGAGGAGGAGCAGACTGAAGATGATGTCATTGTAGTATTACAATGTACCTTGGTCCTACAGAAGAAAACGGTTTCCATTGACATGAGAAGTTCATAACATTGAACATGAAAAACCTCTAGATATTTTATTACAGTGGCACCTGTCAGCAGGGCGGGCTATATAGGAGGTTTTTGACTTACCTTAGGGTCAGTCCAACTGATGGACACTCGCCCACCTGAGGCTTTGTTTTGCCCTTTTCTGAGCGTTTTATTATATCTACTTTGTTTTTTTACTCAATGTATGTTCAGTACTATGCAAGTCGAGAACCCCGTATTAGACGGAAAGTGGACAGTCGGTTCAGATGGCCTGAGCATCTCTAGAACAGCAGGTCTTGTGGAGTGTTTCAGGTCTGCAATAGTTAGTATCTACCAACAGTGATCTATAGAAGGACAGGTGGGTCTTGGGCACCCAATTCTCACTGATGGATGTAGGGAGTGTGATTTGATCCCAAAAAGGATCCTGTTGTACTTAATGTTAACGCACACAGTACAGCACAGTCAGAGCTGTTTCAGCAACATGATGGACCTACTCAGTATTAGGCAGGTGGTCTTAATGTTATGGCTGATTGGTGTATGTGGGCAGTAACCTTCTGCTTGTAAAACCACAGGCAATGTTAGAATGAACGCAAACACATGGCATTGGATGTAGCAAATGTTTGACTTTCCCTAGCAGCTTAGCTTAGCTTAGCATTAGCACCTCCACACCATCAGCAGAAAAGTGGGCCAATAGGAGGTCTGACACCTATAGGCTACTGTCCTAACTTGTGGCTCTGTCTCCGCCCCTCAGGTTCTGAAGCTGGAGCTCATCCCAGACATCACCATCCCGCCCATCATCGCCCAGCTGTCCAACCTTAGGGAGATGTGGCTGTACCACACGCCGGCCAAAATCGAGGCTCCTGCCCTGGCCTTCCTGAGGGAGCACCTCAAATCACTCCACATCAAGTTTACAGACATTAAGGAAATACCACTGTGGATCTACAGCCTGAAGAACCTGAGCGAGCTCCATCTCACCGGCAACCTGAGCGCCGACAACAACCGCTACATCGTCATCGACGGCCTGCGCGAACTCAAAAGGCTCAAAGTGCTGAGGCTCAAGAGTAACCTCACCAAGCTGCCTCAGGTCAGAGAAAAGGCTTCAATAAGTAGTCGATTATTGTTGATTATTAAGTTGATTAGGCTTAAAAACCTGGATTATTAAATAGGCTTCATTTGATCTGGCTTAAACCATTTAGCAAAAAAATAAATAGATAATAATTAAAAAATAAATAAATAAATAAATAAAATATATATAGTGTGTTATATGTTTTATTTTTCTTGTATATAATGTTTGTTTAAATTAAATAAGTGGTTTAATTAGGGCTGTGACTAACGATTATTTTAAAAATTGATTAATCTGTCAATTATTTTTTCAGTTAATCGATGAATTAGATAAATGACCAAAAAACACGAAAAGCATTCGTTTCCAACCTTTTATTCAAAAACAGAACTAAAATCTTTAGATTAAACGTGTTGCTCCTCGTGCTGTTAGAATAATAATAAAGCCGAGTGTAACCAGGGTTCAAGGTGCGGATCATTTTAGTGAAGCGTCATCTTCACGACTGAGGCTCATGTCAGTGATGATGTTGAGGAAACTGTCTGTCAGGAGAGCGGTTGCCGTGGTGAACATGATGCATTTCCCATCAAGACGCCGCTCATGGTTTCTGCTTTTTTCTGGAATCAAAAATGAGTGTGTGTAACAGCACAATTTTTACATCAACTATAAATACACACTTTAGTTACTAGATGTGTAAAGATAAGTAACCCAAAGACACACACACACACACACACACACACACACTTTCTCTCAAGTTCACTTGACGCTCATTCATTAAATTATTACCATCAATGTAGTAAGTGCAAGGTTTATTTATACACAACATTTTAAACACAGCTTAAGATACCAAGTGCTATAAAAGAACTTTAAAATTAAATTAAAAAGTACAAAATGCATTAATATATATGTCAATAATAACCTATATGTGACAAAGCACAGAATATATACTGCAAAAAAAAATTTCTAACTTGGCAGTTTTGTCCTGTTTTCAGTCCTAATATCTAAAAAAATCTTAAATCAAGATACATTTACTAGACACATGAAATAGCATAAGAAATTGTCTTGTTTTCAGAAAAAACAACTCAAAACAAAGTAGGGTTGTGTAGTGACTCACCTGCTGTTGAACTCCCTTCCTCGTTTGCATATTTTGCAGTTAACACACTTTCTGTGTATTTAGTGTGAAACACACGGATTTATCTTCCTGTATTCGCTTGTTTAAATGTTTGCTCCGCCCTGTCTGTGAGGCGCTAACTCTGCTAGAATCCGTGCGTGCAAGAGAGAGACAGTGTGCTCCGCGCTCAACTAAAGTTTTAATTTTTTAAAATAATCAAATGTCTCCGCGTCACACGATACAACGAATCGATTATGAAATGCGTTGCCAACTCTTTTAGTAATAGATTTTTATAGATTAAATCGATTCGTTGTTGCAGCCCTAGTTTTAACGATCCATAGTGTAAGAGACTGTTATACACTGCAGGAAGTGTAGGGGGCGATGTGGCTTCTTTTGCTATATTTAAAATGAATGAAGAAGTTTATCAATAACAGAAATAGCCACAATAATGATCAATAATAGATACAACCACAGCAATTAAACCATTCAACACTGAACGTAGGTGGAATGGGAATATTAAATAGTATTAATATGAATATTTCGTTATTTTAAAAAAACTGGGCTTGTGCTGGTTGTGTCCTGTGATGTATATTCTCTTACATTTGTTCAGAACAGTGTATAGAGGGCGCTCTCATGTATTAACACCTCTCCCCTTTGCAGGTGGTGACGGACGTGGGTGTACACCTGCAGAAGCTCTCCATCAATAACGAGGGCACCAAACTGATGGTGCTGAACAGTCTGAAGAAGATGGTGAACCTGACGGAACTGGAGCTAGTGCGCTGTGACCTGGAGCGCATTCCACACTCCATCTTCAGCCTCCACAACCTTCAGGTGATCCTCCACCCGTAACTCCACACGCTTTCTGAGTTTTGAGATGTAATGTTCTCTGACATCCCCACCCTTTCCTCTGCCCTCCATACTTCTAGCGATTCCAGCTCACTGCCCTTAAAATGTCTTTATTCATGGATTCCATCGTTTTAGTGTCGAATCCAGTCGTCTAATCCATTCTGATCCCGTCTTCTGCTGTGTTCTTCCTGTGTGTAGGAGATTGACTTGAAGGACAACAATCTGAAGACCATCGAAGAGATCATCAGCTTCCAGCACCTTCACCGTCTGGTGTGTCTGAAGCTGTGGTACAATCAGATCGCATACATCCCCATCCAGATCGGCACGCTCACCAACCTGGAACGCCTCTACCTAAACCGCAACAAGATCGACAAGATCCCCAGCCAGCTCTTCTTCTGCCGCAAGCTCCGCTTCCTGGACCTCAGCCACAACAACCTGACCAGCATTCATCCAGACATAGGCCTCCTGCAGAACCTGCAGTATTTCGCTGTCACTGCAAACAGGGTGAGATCTTCATCACATGTACATACCCACACACAAACACACACACACACTTGTTTTCATACTTGTTTTCATACTTGTTTGGGACACGAGTTAACATGTTCCATTTGAAGTCATATTATACATTGTAGCCGTCAAAAATCATTCTTATTGGTAGCCGATGGGACAGAGCGGCGGTTGAGCCGTAGCCGATGGGACAGAGTGGCGGTTGTGCCGTAGCCGATGGGACAGAGCGGCGGTTGAGCCGTAGCCGATGGGACAGAACGGCGGTTGTGCCGCAGGCGATGGGACAGAGCGGCGGTTGTGCCGCAGGCGATGGGACAGAGCGGCGGGTTGAGCCGTAGTCGATGGGACAGAGCGGCGGTTGAGCCGTAGTCGATGGGACAGAGCGGCGGTTGAGCCGTAGCCGATGGGACAGAGCTGCGATTGTGCTGTAGGCGATGGGACAGAGCTGCGATTGTGCCGTAGTCGATGGGACAGAGCGGCGGTTGTGCCGTAGCCGATGGGACAGAGCGGCGGTTGTACCGTAGCCGATGGGACACAGAGGCGGTTGTGCCGTAGCCGATGAGACAGAGCGGCCGGTTGTGCCGTAGCCGATGAGACAGAGCGGCCGGTTGAGCCGTAGCCGATGAGACAGAGCGGCGGGTTGAGCCGTAGCCGATGAGACAGAGCGGCGGGTTGAGCCGTAGCCAATGAGAGGGGGTAGATGGGGGGTCTCCCTGCAGTGCTCCCACTGTAATATGGGAGTGAATTTCCCCGGTACTCTCATTAAGAAGTATCGTTATTTCATATTCATAGTGGTAACTTGTTGGTGTTAAATGACTGTAACTACTGGGTGTATGTTATCTGCTCTTAATGTTACTCACTACCTGTAATAAACCAAGATTATCTTGTTTAACTCCTGTATTGATGTTAGGATGTATTAAAGGTAAGAGGAATATTCATCTATCTAAGACTAAATTAATTGTCTTGAGCTCACACAGTAACACACAGTAATATTCTGTCCGGCCTCTGAGTTTTGTTAAGATACAGGAACATGCTGGGTTCCCAGGTTACTCCCTGTAGTCTGAGTAAAGTCTTTGATAAAATGATCTTCAGGAGTTTGATTATAATACAAACCCTAATTGTTCCTCAACCAATACATTCTGAACTCACTGGAATATCTTAATGCAGTGATAAGGTTTGGTGTTGTTACATTATAATAATTCAGTCTAATAATTTCCCTTCCGTCGTTGGTTGGGATTAAACACGCGGCTGTAAATGACCAGGAAAACCACAACCAGAAAACCAACCTGTGTTTCTGTGGGAGCGCATGGATCTCCAGGGTGTTTCTCTCTGCACATTACGGCAGGGCACTGCTTTGTAATCAGACCCTGTTGGATATCGAAGACTGTACTTGGGTGGTGTTCAAGTTCTCATGCCCAGGATTAGTATTTCAGTGCCCATTTATCATCCCGGGATCTGGGGGACGTTCTGCTGCGTGGCATCTAAACTGCACCTTTGCAGTGAACTTGTATATCAGAGAGGAACACACTGATTACTAGTGTAAGTGGGGGGTGGTTTCTAGCACAGCGCAGATGGGGAGGAAGTCGTAATGGGTGGGGGAGCGGACTAGAGCCTCGTGCACTCTGGAAAAGTGTGGATTGCGTGTAAATGTTTTAAATGGGCTGAATCACAAAAAATGGGAATGGAGAGAATGAACAAAGAGTAGTGTGGATAAGGAAGAAGAATATAGAGCAGTGTGGATGGGGAGGAAGAATATAGAGCAGTGTGGATAAGGAGGAAGTATATAGAGCAGTGTGGATGGGGAGGAAGAATATAGAGCAGTGTGGATGGGGAGGAAGAATATAGAGCAGTGTGGATAAGGAGGAAGAATATAGAGCAGTGTGGATGGGGAGGAAGAATATAGAGCAGTGTGACAAGGGAGGAAGAATCTAGAGCAGTGTGGATGGCGAGGAAGAATATAGAGCAGTGTGGATGGGGAGGAAGAATATAGAGCAGTGTGACAAGGGAGGAAGAATCTAGAGCAGTGTGGATGGCGAGGAAGAATATAGAGCAGTGTGGATGGGGAGGAAGAATATAGAGCAGTGTGACAAGGGAGGAAGAATCTAGAGCAG
>JBBIGC010000024.1:3677172-3688705 GCA_037576955.1 Lepidarchus adonis
GGGATTGGCTGGAAGATCAGTCTCCAGTGCTGGGATTGGCTGGAAGATCAGTCTCCAGTGCTGGGATTGGCTGGAAGATCAGTCTCCAGTGCTGGGATTGGCTGGAAGGTCAGTCTCCAGTGCTGGGATTGGCTGGAAGGTCAGTCTCCAGTGCTGGGATTGGCTGGTAGCTCTTGGATGGTAGTTCATTCTCTTGGGTTAGGATTGGTTGGTAGTTTATTTTCTTGGGTTAGGATTGGTTGGTAGTTTATTCTCTTGGGTTAGGATTGTTTGGTAGTTTTTTTTTCTCTTGGTTGTGGATTGGTTGGTAGTTTATTCTCTTGGGTTAGGATTGTTTGGTAGTTTATTCTCTTGGTTGTGGATTGGTTGGTAGTTTATTCTCTTGGGTTAGGATTGGATGGTAGTTTATTCTTTTGGGTTATGATTGGTTGGTAGTTTATTCTCTTGGGTTAGGTTTGTTTGGTAGTATATTCTCTTGGGTTAGGACTGGTTGGTAGTTTATTTTATTGGGTTAGGATTGGTTGGTAGTTTATTCTCTTGGGTGTGGATTGGTTGGTAGTTTATTCTCTTGGGTGTGGATTGGTTGGTAGTTTATTCTCTTGTGTGTGGATTGGTTGGAAGTTTATTCTCTTGGGTGTGGGTTGGTTGGAAGTTTATTCTCTTGGGTTAGGATTGGTTGGTAGTTTATTCTGTTGTGCTGGGAAAGTTCAGTCCCCTTCGTTTGAACTGGCTAGTACTTCATACTCACAGTAAGGGAACCAATCACATCACTTATTAACAGAGTGAGCTGGAGGGCGGTGCACTGCCAGCCAATCACAGAGCGCGAACGGCTCCCGTGTGGAAGCGGGTGTGAAGAGAAGCGCCGCGTCTCGCGCTGTGTGAGAGAATGGACGTGTTGACGGAGCAGGACGTGAAGAAGGTGAGCGCGCGCATGCAGCATGTACTTCAGTGTGGAGTTTAGAGAGTGGACGTGTTGGATTCCCTCCTCTTCTCAGGGAGAACGCTTATTGCATAACTCGCGCGTGCAAGTTTGAGAGACGAGCGTGTGTGTGTGGTGGTGATGTGTGTTGTGGTGATGTATGTGATGTGTGGTGGTGTGTGCAGTGACATGTGTGGTGATGTATGTGATGGTGTGTGTGAGATGTGTCTGGTGGTGTGTATGATGTGTGTGGTGGTGATGTGTGTGGTGACGTGTGTGGTAATGTATGTGGTGTGTGGTGGTGTTTGCAGTGACATGTGGTGGTGTGTATGATGTGTGTGGTGGTGATGTGTGTGGTGATGTATGTGATTGTGGTGGTGTGAGCAGTGACGTGTGGTGATTTATGTGTTATCTGGTGATGTGTGTGGTGGTGTGTATGATGTGTGTGGTGACGTGTGTGTGGTAATGTGGTAATGTATGTGATGATGTGTGTGTTGGTGTCTGGTGATGTGTGGTGGTGTGTGTGGTGTGTCTGGTGATGTGTGTGGTAATGTGGTAATGTATGTGATGTGTGTGTTGGTGTCTGGTGATGTGTGGTGGTGTGTGTGGTGTGTCTGGTGATGTGTGTGGTGATGTATGTGGTGGTGTGTATGATGTGTGTGTGGTGATGTATGTGATGTGTGGTGGTGTGTGCAGTGACATGTGTGGTGATGTATGTGATGATGTGTGTGTTGGTGTCTGGTGATGTGTGTGGTAATGTGTGTGGTGGTGTGTGTGATATGTGTGGTGACGTGTGTGTGGTAATATATGTGATGTGTGGTGGTGTGTGGGATGTGTCTGGTGATGTGTGTGTGGTAATGTATGTGATGTGTGTGATGTGTGATGTGTCTGGTGATGTGTGTGGTAATGTATGTGATGTGTGTGGTAATGTGTGTGGTTTGCTCGGCAGTACCGGGACGATGGTTACCTGGTGCTGGAGGGGCTCCTCAGTGCGGAGGAGTGTGAGGAGCTGCGGGGGAGGATGAGTGAGGTAGTGGAGCAGATGGACGTCCCCTCACACTGCCGCACTCAGTTTACTACCCAGCACGACGAGCAGCTCGAGACCCAGGTAAACCCAGAGACTCGCGCTGAGTTCACTGCTGGTTTCTCATCAGGATCCCAGTTTAGCTCATTTCAGAGCTTTGAAAATGAAGTTATTGTACTTTTCTGAGGAAATACTCAGATCTGATTTGAAATGAACAAATATTTATTTATTTTAATATAAAAAATTTTTTTTTTGCATTTTAGAGTTTTTGAAATTGCATTGTTTATTTCTGAGAAAAACGTGAACATTAAAAGAGAGTTCAAATGGCCTTCACAAGGCATAAGCGCTGAGCTAGGTTTACAAACTTACTTACTTATTTATTTATTTATTTAAGAGTTATTTTTACTCTTTCAATCAGCATTTTGACCACATTTAGATATTTCAATCAGCATTTCCCCTTAAGAAAGTATGCTAATTTGACCAGCTATTTAGGCTAACAGGTAGTAAAAACATGTTGCTAACAGTTATTGTTCCTTTATTTCTTTTCTTTTAACAGTTCTTTGATTATTACTTAAAACAGAAACTTCATGGTGAGATTTTATGACTGCAAACAATTCCCAGATTAGCACGTCCCTCTTTGCTAACACGAGCTAATTTGAAAACCTAATCAAGCTAAAAGGGGGAAACCACTATTGCTAACACTTATGCTAGCAAGTTAAAGAAAACAAATGGTATTTTGTAATATGACCATGGCAAAAAAAATGTGCTACATGTTTTTAGTTATAGAAATCTGTTTTAAAGTTGGTGTAGAAATGTGTGGTGGTCATAGAAATGGTCAAGTTTTGTGAACTTTGATCCTTTATGTTGTGAGGCTATTTAGCATTAGCATTGTTCACTAGCTGGAGCTGCAGCACAAATGAGTCGTAATGAGCTGAGGTATATAGTCATTTAGAAAGAGATATTTATAAAAAATATTTGTAGCAGTTTTCAACGGAAAGGGATTTGCCCACCTAGGGATATAAACCCCTTATTCTGTATCAGCAATGTGGAGCAACAATCCCACTAAGTTTTCTATGGAATCTATATCGTCCACCATAAACTGGCAAAAAAAACATAGGTTGACAAAGCAGAAGGTGGAGGTATTAATACTAATACACATTTATTTTTAACACAGTAAGGAGGACATAATGTCATTAAATGGCTGTTTTCAGTTTTTGTATATTGGAATCTGAAATGTACCCGTTAAAAATAAAACAAAATAAAAATCAAAAGCACACTTCAGAACTGTGAATAATCTGGGAATGTTCTTTTACTTCCTTAATGCTCCGAATGCCTTGTCTGGAAAGATGCAGGTAAGCCCACCTTAGCCCCAGGTGTCGTTAGTTGCAGGAATGTGTGTTCCTCCCTGAGGCAGTCGAGGGAATTCAGCAGATCCATGGCACGTAGCACGGATTAGTCCAGGGGTCGCAAGAAAAAAACACGGTTATTTAATAATAATTTTTTTTTTTAATATTATTTTATTTTGGCTTATTTTGCTATACCGTTATCTTGGAGTTCGAGGTGATACGTTAACATTTATTTTTTATTTTTATTTATTTTTATTTAATTTTTAATTTATTATTTTTTAAAATAATTTGTCAGTTTAATTATGCGTCACATCCACGTCTATTGTCTCCAGGCGGCTTCTTGAGTGTGCGATCCCTGCGGTAAACTAACCATGGAAACATGTCTGAGGAAGTTTAATTTTAATGAAATTTAAATAGTTTAATTCTGCATGGACAGATTCCTGTGCCTTCACTACCAACAACGCTGAATTTAGCAAACAACAACAACGTAACGTTCAAAGACTTTTTCAAATCAAGCACTCAGCGATTTCCGAACAAAAGTACTGAACAAAAGAAGGAGAAAGGGAGCGATTTCATAACTACTACGGAAAGTTGAGCAGAGCAGCTTTCAAATGGAAATGAGCAATAACTGGAGCTGTTAGTTTTGTGGCTCACGAGCTCCGACCGAAAGAGAGGAAGCTGTTCACAAACGGAGAAAACAGAAAATAATAATTTTATGAAAAATATCAGAGCAAAGACCGTTGAGAACAGCACCAGTAAAATGGCAACAAACATCACCAGTGGCCTAATTTTATCTTTTACTTTTTATAAACTGCTAACTACATGTTTTTTATATTAAAGTGGCTACGTTTTATTAAAATTTTACACTATTGCAGGAAGGACTCAGAAAGACGTGCGTAGTTCAGTGTTTAATTTATTTCAAAGTCCAGTCCTCGTCAGCAGCCCCATCTGTGCGTTGTGTGTTACCCCATTGGTCCTGTCTCCCTGTTGCCCTGTCTGTCTGCTTTTCCCTGTGTTCCATCGACCGTTCCCCTGTTTGTCCTGCACTGTGTTTCTCCTTCTGTCCGGTTCTATTCTCCATCACTGTGAGAGAGATTTTAGAGGAACCAGACGTCTGGTTCCATTCACCAACACTGTGAGGGGGGCTTTAAGAGAAACCAGACGTCTGGTTCCATTCACCACCACTGTGAGGAGCTTTTAGAGAAACCGGACGTCTGGTTCCATTCACCACCACTGTGAGGGAGATTTTAGAGGAACCAGACGTCTGGTTCCATTCACCACCACTGTGAGGGAGCTTTTAGAGGAACCGGATGTCTGGTTCCATTCACCACCACTGTGAGGGAGCTTTTAGAGGAATCGGATTTCTGGTTCCATTCACCACCACTGTGAGGGAGCTTTTAAAGGAACCAGACGTCTGGTTCCATTCACCAACACTGTGAGGGAGCTGTTAGAGGAACCAGACGTCTGGTTCCGTTCACCACCACTGTGAAGAGCTTTTAGAGGAACCAGACGTCTGGTTCCATTCACCACCACTGTGTGTTGCTGATGCTTCCTCCAGGGAAACGCGGACTACTTCATCACGAGTGGAGACAAGATCCGATTCTTTTTTGAGAAAGGCGTCTTCGACGACAAAGGTTTGTGTCCCAGCATTCCACATGCAGACCCACAATGCCTTGCGTTTCTGATCTGACCTTGAGTTCCTCACTCTGTTCTCAGGGGGGTTCCTCGTCCCGAGGGAACGTTCGCTGAACAAAGTCGGCCATGGTGAGTGTTTCCTCTGATTGACTTTCAGCTGAATTACGCTACTCGCTGACGTTCCCCTCTGTCTTCAGCTCTTCATGCCTATGAGCCCGTGTTTAAGTCCATCACCCACTCTCCTAAAATCCAGGTAACCGCACTGAACCCCGGCCTTTAACCCGCCCGCTCTGCTTCCCGTAGCGAGTGTATAAAGCAAGTGTGTGTTTCTCGATCTGTAGGGTCTGGCTAAGACACTGGGTCTGATTAATCCGGTGGTTTTGCAGAGCATGTACATTTTTAAGGTGCAGTACCTTCACCGCGTCAATCGTTCTCATTTTCAGTGATTTTTACCTTTAATCTTGATCTTGTGCTCACGTGGTCTTCACAGTCCTGTTTGTTCTTTCTTCTTCTAGCAACCAGGCATCGGCGGAGAAGGTAAGACCACATTCTTTACTGCGGAATCCAGTGGTTTGGTGTGAAATGGGTAAATGGAATCAGGGTTGTAATGTCTAACACGTGTAGTTTAGCAGATAAATCAGTGGAGTTCCTCGTTCTCGTTGACCGTTGTGATAGAACGGAGACCCAAGTTTGATCCCTGGTGATACGGCAACCATTGGGCCGCCCATCGTGCACTAAGCATATCTGTTTGTTGAGTTGGCGGTTATGGCTCATGTGCAAAAGCTCTACATTGTCCAGTAATGTTGCATAAGCAGATGTTTGAGAAGATGTGGTGGAGCTTGGAGGAAGCACATGCTCAGGGGTGGAGGTACTACGCAATTTGGGTAGTGGTGTAGTCAATGGCTAAGTGGGTTTGATTCCCAGAACCAGCCCGAAGGCTGAAGGCACCTAACCAACTGCCCCACCCGGGACAAAGCAGTGCAGAAGACGACTAAATTGGGTGGAGGATTTGACCCCTCACCCCTTCAGAGCTACCGTGGGATTTGGAGCACGTTTTGTTTCTCTTGTTCCACATGATTTTAGACCGTCTACCGTTTGAAGTTGGGTTTACATGGCGGTTAAATGTGGATTAACACCTGATTCCGTGATCACTCCTGTCTTTTGTAGTGACCCCTCATCAGGACGCCACTTTTCTGTACACGGAGCCTCTGGGACGCGTGATGGGCGTGTGGATTGCTCTGGAGGATGCAACTCTACACAATGGCTGCCTGTGGTTCATACCAGGCTCACACAACAGTGAGTTACCGCACACACACACACCCACACACACCGGTCAGACCCAGTCATATTCAACATGTAGAAACCCCCTCAGTTCAGTGTGTGATGTCAAAGCAACATTGTTGTTTTTTTCTGCATTATTGTGGTTCAGATATAAAGTAATTGATGGATTTAGTGTGAAATAGTTCATTGTAGAGAAATTTTCTTTACAATGGTGTTGAATGGAACCAGGCGTCAACACACACGTGTATATATACAGTCAAACCCTGTTTATCTCGCTCCGTTATCTCAGCAAACTCACCTCTCGCCATGACAGGCTACAGATTTCCATCCATGTTATTTACCTCGTTAAGCCGCCAACCTTGTCTCTTGCCACAACGCTCAACGTGTCCGGTGTTTGAATTTCTCCATCTATAGCAAACTTGGGTCTGTGTTAGCGCTGTAGCCTAGAACGCGCTCATTCCTGCTAATTTTATACGTCTGCTGCTGCTGCTGAAGGTGGGTCAGTAATGTGCGATGGACCAATCACTGATGCATCCTCTGTCTCGTCTGTGTCTGGACCAATCAACACAGTAAACCCCGCTGCTTGACTGAAGGCTGGTTGGTTGATCGTGTACATGCTCCGCCTCCGATAGCATGACCAGCTTCGGTTCTGAGTTTGCGTACAAGTTTGTAAATTAGACCCAAAATGTCTGTTAAACGAATGTTGCATTCTCTGACTGAAATTTGCATCTGTTGCAACAATAACTGGACAAAGACGCAGCAGGATATTGCTGATGCTTTTACTGCTCAATTTCATCACCCTGTTGGTGACATTCTCTCAGCCACAAGTTAAAATGGCGGAACGTCTTGAGTAAATAAAAACACTTAGATTGAAGCAGTGTTGGAAATGTGGTTTTTGTTTGCTAGATTGTGAAATGTGACCATCACTGACGCTGTTTATTATTATTTTTTTTCTTTCTTTCTTTTATTTATTTATTTGAATAAATATATATATATACATATCTTTAATTAATTTTTTTCTTTACTGCCCAAACCCACCACTGAAGATCCTGAAAAGTGTTTATATGTAATATTGATGCTAATGGTAAAACAGCGACAAAACAACATACATTTATACAGCACTTTTTACATACCCAAGGTCACTGTACTAAAAAAAAGAGAAATATTAATTAAAGAGGAACGTTTTAAGGTCAGTTTTCAACTGTTTCACTCCAAACTGACTGTGGACGACATTATTTATCATAATTACGTGTGTGTGTGTGTGTTTTCTCTCTGTGAGACGGAATCACCAGGCGGATGGTGCGGACCCCTAAAGGCACTTTCCCTTTGACCGATTTCATTGGCCGAGAGCCGAGTTACGACGACGGCCTCTTTGTACCAGCACCTGTGAAGAAAGGTCTGAGTCACACACACGTGACAAACTACATTTAAACTACATGTCATTTGTGTCCGAGAGTCGTTGAGCACGAACTACCATGACGACTAACATTCCCCTGTTCAAAAGTATCCAGACAGACTCTTCCAATACCCTTGGGATGAGCTGGAGTGTCCAAAGTGGGTCCTGGAGGTAATTCCCCTCCTCAAACACTCTCACTATACCTGGCGAATTAACAGGTGAGTTGACCCAGGTGTGTTTGAACAGGGAAATCAGCCTCCAGGTTCGGAGATGGACACTTAGTGTCTCATTAATGCTCTGGGGCCGAATGCTAAAAAGGGTGATTAGCACTGTCGCCTTACAGCTAGAAGGTCCTGGGTTCGATCCCTGGGCGGTTTCCTCCGTGGTTTGAGTGGCCCCATGATTAACCATAGTCGGCTGGGATCGGATCCAGCTTCCCCATGACCCAAATAAGCTAAGCAGTGTAGAAAACGCAAGACCACTATCCATTCCTCACAGCAGCACCTTCTACACCTTCATGGCTTCCTGTAAACGCAGATCTGATTGGCTTGTGGGTGGTGCAGGTGGAGCGGTTCTGATCCACGGTGAGGTGGTGCACCGCAGCGCTGAAAACACGTCCGACGCGTCTCGCCACGTTTACACGTTCCACATCATGGAGTCCCAGAACACCTGCTGGAGCCCCGATAACTGGTGAGAGCGAGCACAGCATGCTGGGTAATGTGAATCGTTTGGAATTTCATGTGTTTATTGAGAACAGAACTCACATTGCTGGTGTAAAAAGTATGTGAACCCCAGGTTTAGCTGACCATACAGACATTCTCAAATGATTCATCCCGTATTTGATGAATATTCATTGTGTTATTGGGGTGATTTTGACTGGGTTCCCACTTTTTGGTAGAGTAGCCACAGTCCCAAAGTGTCTCCATTTGTAGGTCGATTGCCTGTAGACTGATGAATATCTAACGTCTTTGAAATCACTTTGTAACCCTTTCTAGCTTTATGTAAATCAACAATTCTTGATTGTAGATCCTCTGAAAGCTCTTTTTGCCAAGGTATGGCTCACATAAGTGTACAGACAGTCTTAGACTTAAATCAGGGTTCCGTTCCTGTCGTAAGTCAAATTTCAACACAAGTCGAAACCCCCTGTGGCCATTCTTTCGTCAGTCCACCTGAAGGAGACATTCACCCACGTGAGGCTCTGTTTTGCCCTTTTCTGTGTGTTTTATTATATGCACTTTCACTTTCACACCATTAAAAAACCCAAGGTTTGGGGCAGCGTCGTAACCACAAATTGTTGTACGTTGAGTACCCCCGTATTCGTTTTTGTGTGTAGCATAAAACATTGTTTTTAATGAGTCAAATTAGCGCTAGTCCACACACCCAAAATCATTTCTTAACAAGCCTCCTAATTAGCTTTTCATTAACTCAAGGGTTCACATAAATTTTTCACTAGCAATAGGAATTGTTCTCAATAAAGACATGAAAGATTTGTTTGTGTTATTATTTTAGGCACATTGTATCTGTCAATACCCTTTACTTCGATCTGTTCACATTTTATGACAAATTAATCCAGAAAACCTAAAAAATATATATTTTTGCCACTGTATGTGCTAGTAGCACGTAGCACCTATAGACCAAGACCCATTCGTTGCAGATAATGCCATTGACCATTGAAACTGTGACATCTGATCATTATATCCTCTGGGAGGGTGAAGATCAGCACTACCATGGACCTGCTGGATCTGTTGCTCCAAGATCTGGAACCTCCTCCCATCACGCTTATGCTTTTTGTGTTTTTACCCAAGTTCTTTCACTACAATACCCAGCATGCATTGCTCAGATACATCATACCACCACTGAGAATCTCTCTCAATGGCTGAAAACAAATGCACAGATAGAGGATAGTACATATAGACGTGATCTTTGGCTTCCTAGCAGGTGTTAGCCAGATCAGAAGGAGGGGGTTCCTACTCTCAAGACTAGATATAGATGTGTTTTACAGCAGATGTAGCAATAGTTGACAGACAGGAAACATGTCGCGTTGTGCTTTTAATTAGGACAACCAGAACCCCAGATCTTAACATGCTCTCTCTCTCTCTCTCTCTCTCAGGCTACAGCCAACAGAGGAGCTTCCATTCCCCTCGCTCTACACCGATACCCAGCGAAGTTAAACCCATTCTTACGGTTACAGGTGCCATATTAACCATGTCACGATCACGGTCTCTGGTAAAAGGGCTCTGCCATGTAACAATGCTATTTGTTTTGATACTACTGTATCATTATTACAGTTGATACTAGTGTTGCTGTTTTACAGAGATTTCAACACATTAAGGCCATAACAGTCGATCAGTCGATCATCAAAACATGCATCTGGACCTGGGACTCGGCATCGCAACATCGAAAAAGCCAATATCACCATGACTGTCTTTTTTCACAAAATATGAAGTTATACCGTGTTTCCCCCATGATGGGCAGCGGCTTATACATTGATTTTGCCTGGTATTGGGTGCGGCTTGTTTAAACGGGGCAGTTTATTTAAAAACATGAATACACATTCACTAAAAGTATGATTCCACGCAAAAAATGATTCGCTGAATTTAAATGTGCTGTTTACTGCAGCAATGAACAGTTTGAAAAGCAACACAAAGCAAAGATAGATCAGTGACAGGTCAGTATAAAACGTACAACATGGAAAACTCCATTGCTTACCTCCACTTTCCACTGGAAACCAGAAACAAACAACTTGTTTTCCGGAACTAGCATCAGTTAGCAGTTAGCCTAGCCGTCATGCTAGTCCTTGATGCACCAACATACGCAGACTCTCTGTGCTGTAAAGTAAAAGTGGTTGTAGAGTAGATCTTGTCTAAATGCAGCTTATAATCAGCTTTACAAACTTTAACCTCACAGTCTGCTTGTCATATTCTGACAAATACGACAAATGAATTAGAAGATAAATAAGAGAGAAGAAGAAAACCCTCTGCACTGCTGAGTCACTCTACTGCTACAGTTAATTAGCAGTTAATTGGCGCCACATCCTCTCAAACCTTTTCAGCCCCACGTTACATTACATCTTAGAGTATAATACAAGCTGGAAAAAGCTCCATTTAACACAAATAAAAGAACAAAAGTTTATTATTGGTTGGAAAAAATTTGTTTTTATTTTTATTAAAATGGAGGGTGGAGGTACTGCAGTACAGCGCTGTCAATCATCCGTCTACATGTAAATTCTTCAGTATAAAATTAGCATTAACACTGCAATGCAAAAATGATTACTTCAAATACTTCAAAATCAGATAAATATAAATAAATGAGACCCGTGCTGCTTTATTCTCGTTGATTTCGGACATACGTTCATCTTCGTGAAAACAACGACCTGGAGCTTAAATTCTGACCTGATATCAGTAAGTTCCAAATTTGATCAATTTAATTGTTTATGATCAACTACAGAATAATGTCACTGGTATTGAGCTGCAAAGGCTCCAAGGGTGAAATTAGATGCTTATAGAATGGGACGGCCTATCGTTGGGGAAATACCGTAAATAGATATAATAGGAATTATGAATAGAAAAATGTTGATGTTTTATATGGTTCTTGATTCATATACTCATTTCCATGAGGCGTATTCTAGGAATATATTTCTAGGACTATTTTCTTTAAAAATTATTTTAAAATAAAATTCTCCTTATCCTGTCCCTGTTAACTAATCATAGAATTAACACTTTTTCGTTTGTGTGAAGATTCACATTCCCACCCAACACGAATGTGCACACCAACACTAGTGCTAATAAAAAAAAACTCTGAATATTAAAAGCTGGGTTATTGTTTTGAATCAACTACATTTGAAAATCTGTCGAATTTGTTATTTAAACACATTTTTTTTTTTTTTTTTTTTTTTTTTTGGTCCTGTTCTGACAGTTAGGCAAACAACATGG
>JBBIGC010000024.1:3688805-3700698 GCA_037576955.1 Lepidarchus adonis
GCACACACACACAAACACACACACACACACTCGTGCACACACACACACGCGCGCGCGCGCACACGCAAACACACGCGCACACACTCGTGCACACACACACGCACACACACACGCACACACACACACACACGCACGCACACGCGCGCACACACACACACACACACTCATGCACACACACGCAAACACACGCAAACACACACACACACGCAAACACACACACGCGCGCGTACACGCACACACGCAAACACACGCATGCACACACACACACACACGCACACACACGCAAACACGCACACACACTCGTGCACACACGCACACACACACAAACACACGCACACACACTCGTGCACACACACACACACAAACACGCACATGCACGCACACACACACACACACTTGTGCACACACACACACACTTGTGCACACACACACACACACACACACGCAAACACACACACACACACTCGTGCACACACACACGCACACACACGCAAACACACGCGCACACACTCGTGCACACACACACGCACACACACACGCACACACACACACACGCACGCACACGCACGCACACACACGCACACACACACACACACTCATGCACACACACGCACGCACGCACACACACGCACACACACACACGCGCAAACAAACAAACTGTACATGAAACAAGACCAACTGAAGCAATGAGCTTTTTTCTTTAACTTTCCATCAGTAAAGGATGGCGAATTGTGACCTGCCTTTGTCAGTGCACATGCTGACAAATGGTCCTGAAGGTCCTGGAAAATGAAATGAGGAATAAAAGGCCTGACATTTACATTGGGAGGGAAAAAACAGCAGGGAATGGGGAAAGGCACATGTTTCTGACATTTTGGTCAATGAAGGCTTTGTGCCATTTTGAAGTCAGGACTGGTGTTATTCTCCTGAATGCAATTACAGTCTTTGCACTGTCGATTAAAGGAAAAAGAAAAGTGCATGAATGTAGGAGAGACAGCTTATTAGCGTTCAATAACTCAGGGAACACAAATATTATAAACATTATAAAATTCAATGTCTCCCTATGATTAGGAATGTGCAATGAAATTAGAACAGTATCAGTATTGACAGATGTTTGCTTGAAAGCGAAAACAGTACTTGTTGATGTTCAGATCTGACCAATATTTCAAACCAACATTTAATCATGCATTTACTGTACTTTACTTACTTAGCAGGTCAAAATACCTGACACTTCGGTTCAGTCATTTTACCTCATGTATGAGCTTATAGAAATAATATAAATTAACCTAAATAAAAACAAAAGTAAATAAAAAATAAAAATAAAATTAGTAAAAAAGAATAAAATAAATCACACACACACTTTATTTTCTAATCTAGCTAAACATATTCCCAATTTCTGCATTTATTAATGTTTTAAATGTTCTTACATCAAATCTTTCATGAGCGCATCACTACTTATTAACATAAGATCAGAACTCAGTAGACACTATAAGCAGTAAGAACTATTTTTTTTCTTTCTGTCAAGAATGCATAAGCATAAAACATATTTAAAAAATCAATCAATAAAGCAATCTAAAACTAAGTGAACCTTCACAGAATTAAAAAAATGCCAAAGGAGCAAAACTGTTAAGGCGCACTGAAGAAAGAGTTAAACAAGCAGTAATGAACAGAAATGCTATAAGCAGTTAGAAGTTAGTTAGTGGAGCAGAAGAGAACAAACTTAGGACCATTATAAAATAAAAACCAAAATAAGAACCATTATTAATATTAATAGCTATAAACAGATGGGTCAGGTAATTTATAACCTATACTTTCATATATCATAGGATAGGATATACAGGTTATACAGGATATAACTTTATATGCCGAGGACACAAGTAAATCTACTCTCCAGGAAGAACCATCCTGTAAAGTGTTTCAACCACCATCATGCAGCAATTCTGCACGCGGACCAGTGTGTACAAAACAGACACAAAATAAAACTAAATAAAGATAGCGGGTTCTCTCTTTTGTTCCTCAACCCCGTTTCTTTGCCTTCAGCTCTTTCCCTAAACTCTCACCGCGTCTCTCCCTTTCTGACGTGTGCCATGCTGCCATGGTAACCAAAGCTGGCTTGGGCTCAGTTCATTCCCTGGCCTACAAACCTCTCCTCCTTTCTCTCCACTGCTCTCTTCATACACCCCCAGTGTACACAACAGCCAAAGCCTCCTGTCTGTCTAAACCTAGACCTTTGTGTGCTGGGATTTCTCTGCTGGACCAAAACTAATACTAAAGCACAGTGACATCAATATACACCAGTCAGCCATATCATTAAAACCCCAGACCAGACAAGCTAATGTGCATCAATGAGCCTTGAGCCATTAACCAGTAGGTGGTTCAGTTGTCCTTCCTTCTTTCACTTTTGGTAGGTACTATTTACTGCAGACCTGGAACCCTCCATAAGGTTTGGTGTTTTGGAGATGCTGACTCATCACAACAAGGCCCCATGTCAGTGTCTATGATACTTATGCTCATTTTTTCTGCTTCCCAGCATCAACTTTAAAAATTGACTGTTCATTTGTTGCCTAATATTACCCACCCCGGACAGGTGGCACTGTAATAAATCAAGTGAATAAAAAAAATCCCTCACTAACATTTTTTTTTTTATAAAACCATGTGTGTCACAATTATTGGTACCTCTAACAATTCCTATAATTCATTTCTAGTTTAGTTTTTAACACTGATCAGAGTAAATAGGAACTTTTTATTAGTAATTAATGACTTCCTGTTTCCCTAGAGTATAAATATGACACACACACAGAGTACTACTACTCCTCAACTTGGGAAAGACAAGAGAACATGTTGTTCAGAAGTCAGGTAATGGCTACAAGAAAATAGCTACTCGCATAAACCTGCGCGTATCTACAGTCAGAGGAATAATAGAGAAGTTTATAACAACTGGAACCGTGACAAACAAGGCTGAACGAGGACCCAAGTGTATCCTGCCGCCACGCACAGTGAGGAGGATGGTTAGAGAAGTAGACATTTGTCAAAGCTCATGGTTAGAGAACTGCAACAAATAGTGGTTTGTTGGTTTTACAAATTCTCCATAACAACAATAAGACGCTATCTCAATGCCAACAAGCTGACTGGGAGACATGCACGGAAAAAGCCTTTTCTCACGTACAGTCACAAACTTAAACGTCTGGAGTTTGCTAAGCGGGGTACTGGTACTTCAACTGGGACCACATGCTTCAGTCAGATTAGACTAAAACTGAGCGTTTAAGTGGGGGGGGTCTGGTGTAAATCCAAGGATGGATATGTCAAAAAGCACCACTGTAATGTATGTGATGCTGTGGGGCTGTTTCCCTTCCAAAAGCCCTGGGCACCTCATTAGGGTGACTGGCATCATGAAATACCTGGACATTTTAAATCAAAATCTGGTGGCCTCTGTCAGAAAGCTGAAGATGGGTCGTCACTGGGTCTTCCAGCAAGATAATGACCCTAAACATATGGCAAAATCTACACAAAAATGGCTCAGCAGAGCTGAAGAGGAAAGTGCATAAGAGAGTCAGAGAGAGAGAGAGAGAGAGAGTAAAAGGAGAGGATTGAAAGAGAGGGAGAGAGGTAGAGAGACAGAAAGAGGAAGAGAAAGATAAGATTGAAAGAAAGAGGGAGAGAGAGAGAGCCACACCCACTTTACTGTAGGACTCACCATCTTTACTGCAGAACACTCACTTTACTATAAGCCACACCCACTTTACTCTAGGACACACCCTCTTTACTTCAGAACAGTCACTTTACTATAAGCCACACCCACTTTATTGTAGGACACACCCTCTTTACTGCAGAACACTCACTTTACTATAAGCCACATCCCACTTTATTGTAGGACACACCCTCTTTACTGCAGAACACTCACTTTACTATAAACCACACCCACTTTACTGTAGGAGACGCACTCTTTACTGCAGAACAGTCACTTTATTATAAGCCACACCCACTTTAATGTAGGACACACCCTCTTTACTGCAGAACACTCACTTTACAACAAGGCACTTTACAATAAGTCACACCCACTTTACAGTAGGACAAACCTTCTTAACAGCAGAACAGTCACTTTACTATAAGCCACGCCTACTTTACTATAAAACACCCCCTCTTTACTATAAGCCACACTCATTTTCCTGCAGAACACACCTTTACCTGCAGACCCTTTAAACACTGCTGCCAGGATTCTAACTAAAACTAAGAAAAGAGAAACATCACTCCAGTCCTCAAGTCTCTTCACTGACTTACATTTACACAACACAGTGTATCTATCTCCAAGTCAGTCACACTTCTGTGAAATCAAACTGTCCACGTAGGAAGCAACACTGATTGACCATCAATTTCACATGATGTTGAGCAAATGGAATAGAAAACAGGTGGAAATTATAGACAATTAGCAACACATCCCCAAAAAACGAGGTTTTGCAGGTGGAGACCACAGAGCACCTCTCAGTTCCTCTGCTTTCTGGCTGATGTTTTGAATGCGGGCGGTGCTTTCATTCTAGTGGTAGCATGAGACAGAGTCTAGAACCCACACAAGTGGCTCAGGTTGTGCAGCTCATTCAGGATGAACATCAATGCGAACTGTGGCAAGAAGGTTTGCTGTGTCAGTCAGCGTAGTGTCCAGAGCATGGAGACGCTACCAGGAGACAGGCCAGTACATCAGGAGACGTGGAGGAGCGCTACCTCCGCCTTTGTGCAAGGAGGAACAGGAGGAGCACTACCAGAGCCCTGCAAAATGACCTCCAGCCACAAATTTGCATGTGTCTGCTCAAACGGTCAGAAAGAGACAGAGGATGGTGTGAGGCCCGACGTCCACAGGAGGAGGTAGTGCTTACAGCCCAACATGGCCCAATTTGACATTTGCCAGAGTAACCAAGATTGGCAAATTTACCACTGGCGCCGTGTGCTCTTCACAGATGAAAGCAGGTTCACACTGAGCACATGTGACAGACGTGACAGAGTCTGGAGAAGCCGTAGAGAACATTCTGTTGCCTGCAACATCCTCCATCATGATCAGTTTGGCAGTGGGTCAGTAATGGTGTGGAGTGGCACTTCTTTGGGGGGCCACACAGTCCTCCATGTGCTCGCCAGAGGAAGCCTGACTGTCATTAGGTAACGAGATCAGATCCTCAGAACCCTTGTGAGACCATATGTTGGTGCAGTTGGTCCTGGGTTCCTCCTAATGCAAGACAATGGCTGGAGTGGGTCAGCAGTTCCTGCAAGACGAAGGCATTGATGCTATGGACTGTCTCGTCCATTCCCCAGACCTGAATCCAACTGAGCACATCTGGGACATCATGTCTCGCTCCATCCACCAACGCCACGATGCTTTAGTCCAAGTCTGGGAGGAGATCCCTCAGAACTCCAAATCCAGAACCTCAATGAGTTGATAAATTTGATTTCCATTGATAATGTTTGAGTGATTTTGTTGTCAGTTCATTCAACTATGTAAAGAACAAAGTATTTAATACAAATATTGAATTCAATCAGATCTAGGATGTCTTATTTTTGTCAACGGTTCGGGCCCTTAATATCTCTCCACAATGTTTGATGTTTATTAGCCAATGAGGCTCTTAGATCTGTTTTATTTGTTTTTATGATTCTATTTTATTGCTTTTTTTATGCATATTAATTTTTTTATTGCTCTTCTTTTGTTTATTTCTTTTATTCTCTTGGCCTATTTTTATGCTTTTTAATTTTCCATTTAACCTTGTATAGCACATTGAATGACATGTGTATGATAATGTGCTATAGAAATAAACAGAATTCAAATAGTGTTTCAGCCTGGACTTATATATCGAGATTTGATTCCTGAACAATATTTGGAGGATTATTCCATAACTGGGGGGCTTTTAAAGAGAAATATCTGCTCCCTGTTGTGACATGAGGTGCCAGTGGTGGATCGTAAGAGCTGAGAGTTCACAGATACCATGGTACCACCTTTGACGTCACTTCTTCGGAAAGTATCACCAGTTACGATTAGAAGCAGAGTTTCTGCACAACACCCGGGAAAATATCCGTTCAAATATTTGAACTACGACGGCTGCACCCTCAGCTTCATAAGCCTGAAAACAGGCATCAGTCTGATGATGAACCTCGAAGGTAAGAAGCAATAATTTAACCTGGATCAAGACTGAAGAAGAATGGGGTGAAAATGCTAATAAAATGGAAGAGATTTAGCAGGAAGAGCAATTAAAAGACGTAAAGTCAGTACTAGTAGCAACGTCAACCCCTTCTTTTTCGTGCTGGAACTTTCCTTTGTTTTTGGATCTGAATTTTCTACTAAATTTGTAAAAGAACCAGCGAAACAATCTGCACCTTCTCCGTTAGCCACGGTTAGCCAGTTAGCATTGTTAGCATTGCGTACTCCATACATACGCCCACAGCGTCTTATTTTACATAAAAGCTGGGCCAGCTTGTTCCATGTGTTACACCGTTGCACCGCTTGGCAAAAAAGTCGTCTACGAGTAGGTCGTGATATTTAGCGGTGTCGATTTTTGAGCACAGCCCTGGCGGTTTTACTGAACCAAGTTTCTGTGGTTTCCATTTAAGTAACGACAAACTCCGTGAAATATTGTCAAAGTTTCTTTATTGTTTGGAGAAAAATATTTTACACAAACTGCTTCTTTTTTCCTGCACAGACTATAAACGCATCTGCCAATAAAACATTTAATCAGTGTTTATAAAACCTAACAGTCCCGACACCGAGGACGATGTCATCACAGTGCAACACACATACACCAACTGTGTACATTCCCCATTCCTCTCACACACACATTCACACACGACTAAACATGTCTAGTACATACTACAGTTTAACAGCCTTGAACAACCAATACCGAAACTCCAGTTCCCACTTTCTGTCCCCAATGCCAGTAGATTTGTGAAATTTCCAGTCGCATTTAATTCAGGCTAAAGAGAATTTCTGACATGTTGCATAACGCAGCTGAAATAACGGTGATGCATCTTCAGTACATCGCCTTTGTGCCTCGCAGTGTAAAAACCGAAGCAGAGCTTTTATGGTTGTGCAAGGTTGAGGCAGTTTTAGTCAATAATAAAATAAATAACAGTGATGGTTAAGCTTCATACGTGAAAACTCCCCCAAAGTCCAAATTCAGGTGCGATGGGAAAGACATTCCTGCTTCAAAACAAACAGCAGTGAAGTTACAACATATGACAACTCGTTCACTTCGTCCCATGAGGCCGAGGACCAACGACGCTCCTGCTTCGTTAAAAAGCCTGAATAACGTAAACGGGCTCTTCGGAAAGCAGGAGAACTCCACACTACTGTCCATGCATGTGTGCGAAGGGGGCGTCCGCATGCACCTTGTTTCCACATTCGAAGACTTCCACGTATTTAAGACTCTTCCTACAGGAGATCATAGCTAAAGTTCGGACCAGAACACATTCTAGTTAATACTGAAACGTCACCATAAAAAACACAAAAATATCAAATATAAAATCAAAGCTATTTTTAACAAAATCGGTAGTTTGACAGTAGTTCTGAGGTTTTGTCTGGGCAGTTCATAGATAAAATAAGAATAAAAGGCATAAATAAAAAAAGATCTTTTATATCTGTAGTTTAAAAAAGCATATCAATAAATAAAAACGTAAGTAAAAATAGTTTGTGGTGTTGGAATAAAGTTGTAGAAAAAGCCTCGGTGTAAACTCTCGTCTTGTCGCTGGGATAACACCGCACCGCTTACTTAAAGGCTTCTGGGATGTGGTTCATATGCATGCTAGTGGGCGGGCTGGAGATTCCTTCTGACCAATCAGAAAGGTTGGAATGTGGGGAGGAGCTGGACCATTGGTCAGGAGAGCCGGGGGAAGGGGTTAGGAAAGGGTGGTCGGGGACCTGCGGCTGGTGATTGGGCGTGTTGTCCATGGGGGCAGAATAACTGTGCTGAGAAGGAGGAGTCAGAAATTGTGTGCTGGAAATGGGTGGAGCCATGCGCTGTGAGTCCTGGGACAGGATGGTCTGGATGGGGGCGTGTCCGGAGCTGGACTGGAGATCCACCCCACTCATGTCGCCCAAGAAATGTTGGGAGAGGACCGAGCTTGAAGTCTGGTGCTGAAGACCCGGGTGGCTGTGATGAGTAGGCAACAGGAGAGATGGTGTGCCCAGGTGGCTGCTTTGCATTGTGGGATATCCCATCACTTGTGGCATATTGGCACTGTGATGCATCGTGGGGATTATAGCGGAGAATCCCGCCTGCTGTTGCACTCGCTGCAGCCAATCACACTGCGCTGCTTGGGCTCCGCCTCCACCGTTCGAAACGGGGAGGTGGGACAAGCGTGGAGGGGCGGGGTCAAACTGCTTTCCTAAACTCAGAAGAGCTCCGCCCATTTGAGATTCTAAACCCTGCAAGTGATGCGCAATAGGCGGCGATTGCTGGAAGGGTGAGGTCATCATAGGTGGAGAAGAGACATCGGACAAGTAGCCGTGCGGAGACTCCAGCGACTCAACCGGAGAAAGGACCTCGATCAACCCTCCGTTCTTCCCTTCTCCGTTCTTCTTCTTCTTCATCTTCATGTCCTTCCCTCCAACGCCCTTTCCTCCACCTTTGCGGTGTTTCTTGGATGCAGCAGGTGTGTGGCTGTTGTTAGCACCACCCGGGCTGGTTTTAATGCCCAGGAAGTTCTCAGGTGAGCAGACTGGAGGTGACAGAGGTAGCAGTGGGCTCCGCACCACGTTATATTCCTCCAGCAGACGAACAATGTCGTGGTGCATTCGCTCCTGAGCGATGTCCCGTGGGAGCTGGTCCAGGTGGTCGGTGATGTCACGGTTGGCCAGGTGATCCAGAAGCACTTTCGCCGTCTCATAACTGCCTTCGCGAGCTGCCAGGAAAATTGGGGTCTCCTCCTGCGCACAAACACAAAAAAACACAACGTCCATTTACGTAATCTTGAGAAAAGATCCGAGAACGGATAAGAAACGACACTATTTCACCCGCACCTCCACAGCATGACACCTAAACATCCTCCTCACAAACACAACACACACACCTTGTTGTTCTGCAGGTCCTTGTTGGCACCGTTCTTCAGAAGCACCACAGTGGCGTCCACATTGTTGACAGCAGCAGCCCAGTGGAGAGCAGATTTTCCTGCAGCGCGAGAGAGATATTAAGCACCACACAAATGTTCAAGACGTACGTGTTTCAAAATATTTCACATGTTTGGCTCATGAAAGAACCAGATGAAGCAGGAGAACCAAGCTCAAAGGGAAAGGAAAGCACGTGTTTCTGCGTTTGGTCGTACCAGAGTCGTCCACAGCGTTAACGTCGGCATGGCAGTTGATGAGCTCCTCCACCATGCCCTCCACCGCCAATCGTGTGGCAAGGATCAGCGGTGTGGTACCGTCGTTCATACGAGCGTCAAGATCCGTCGCACGGTTTCGGATCAGGATCTGGAAGACAGACAGTTCAAGAACAGTTCTACCAACAACGACACAGCAATAGATCCCTGGCTGAAGCTGCTCAGTTAATCTTTTGTTCTGCGTCCCCAACCCCCTAAGATCTACCTACGCTTGTGCTGCGTCAATCTACTACGTTGGTGTGTGTGTGTGTGTACCTGGAACACTCCCTGTGCATCTGCAGCCACAGCGGCGTGGAGTGGGGTCCGGCCCATGTTGTCCTGGACGTTGGCGTCCGCGCAGGACTCCAGCAGGCGTTTGGCGGCATCTGAGCGGGCGTAGCGTGCAGCCAGGTGCAGCGCCGTCTCGCCCGTCCGGTCCGTCTGATTATGGAGATTCGCTCCGTGGCAGATGAAGTCTGTGATCACAGCGGCTGACGGGTCATCGTCTTCCTCCTCGCCGTTAGCCGTCTCTAAACCCCCGCCGCTGCAGGAGGCGATCATCAGTGGCGTGAGGCCGTCTGAGAAAGAGAGGTCATTTCTGATTTGCTGTTTGTCTCTAAAGGTCACACTGCAATCAGGGCGAGAGGGGAAGGAGGACTCACCTGGTCCACGGACGTTCACGTCCATGCAGTCGGCGTCTATATCACCCTGTGGTGGAGTCGGGGCCATTGAGTTCAGACGCAGGTCTGCAGCGTCCAGGTGCTGCTGAGTCCACTGACGAGGATCCATCTGACCACCGATGTCCAGCATGGACTGCTCCTCAAACTGCAAACACGCACGTACATGACGCGTTATTATCTCACGCATATACGTTAAGACTACGCCACAACGCACTCAGACACACCAACTCTTACCCGGAAACGTTTGCCGTGATGATCTTCCTCTGCCCATTCGCTAAGTTGCTCGTCCATCAGAGAGCTGTCCGAGTTCTTCAGGGGCCTTCGGGAAGAACAGATCCATCAATGTTCAGTCATTAACAATCATCCATCCTCAAAGCCCCGTGATCACGGTCTGTAACACGGTCATCTTGACAATATGTGGCCGCACGTTTACACTATTTCATCAGGGAAAAAGTGTTTTTACACTCACTTGAGTCCGACAGAGTCTTCTCCCACTGGTTCTCTGCGTTTCTTCTTGGTCTCGGTCACATTGAAGCCCTCGGGGAACCACAGCTGCCCGTGCTCACGCTTCCGTTTCCGTGATAACACCACTCCTGCAGCAACCACTACCAGCACAGCCAGAACCAGCAGAGCCAGAAACATGGGGTACATCTCCCCACGGCCCGGAGCCTCATTCTCACCTACACGCAAAGAGAGAGAGAGCGAGTGTGAAAATGCACTAGAATCATTGAGAAAGTGAAGAACCCTTAATAAACTACAGGTTATTATAAGGTTAATAATCACATCTTTTATTGTTCGGCAACTATAACAGCAAAACGATGATTATTTTCATAATAATTATTAAGAGAAACTGGAATATGGGTCAATATACAGAGCACCACCATCCACACCTGTACCACAAGAACAGTGTCAGTGTTATGTACAGAGTATGTATATGTGTGAGTGTGTGTGTGTGTGTGTGTGTATACTCACTTGTAACTGCCTCTATTATATAGGGAACGTTGAGATTCCCGCTGGATGCCAGTGCTCCGAGGAAAGCTGCCACATCTGTAGCGCTCTGGAAACACTCGTCTGACTGCAGGAAACACTGACGGTTATCGATCTCCAGATACACGATGGACCTGCAGCACACACACACATCGCTTAGTTAACACACAAGGTGAAAATTCCACACAAACACACTGATGAGTCTGGAACACGCAAACTCCAATTCCAGCACAACTGTCAGTTCATCATGTTCAATGATTCTCTATATAGAAACACAGCTGTCCTCAATTTGATTTATTTAAAAAAGCATCTGTCAGTCTGTCTGTCCATCTGTCACTCCTACGTGGTCAACTACACTGCGACTCACCCTTTGACCTCCATATGGTCCAGCTCCCGGCGCAGTCGTGTGTGTGCGATGGCAGCCAGGCTCCTCCGGGCGCGCTGCAGCAGCTGGGCCGCGTCGCTCCAGTCGTGGGCCGAACGCTTGTGCTTGCTCAGTTCGTGCTCACTGCCGTAGTAAGGGAAGATCAACGCCTCCCCGTCAGCGTCGCGCCGGAACACCACGTTAGTGTGCAGGAGTCCGCTCAGCTCCCTCAAGAATGAGGAGGAGCGGTTCCTGAGGTCATCCGGGGTGATGTGGACTACCAGCACCAAGCTGCCCACCGCCAGCTTCTGTGGGACGTCCTCCGCACAGTCTAAACCGTCCCACTCGCACTCTGCGTTATTACAGCCTTGATCGCAGTGACCGTCTGAGTAGTGATCCTTACAGTACTGATCGTACAGGGGACTGAGGAGAGAGCGAGACAGAAAGACAGACAAGTCAGTACTCACTACTGCCCCCACAGGTCAACACACAACATTACAGTCTGGACTGACTCACTACTGCCCCCACAGGTCAACAC
>JBBIGC010000024.1:3720429-3731254 GCA_037576955.1 Lepidarchus adonis
GTGATCTCCATATACAGTACTACTTCCTGCTCTACAGTACTGTACTAATACTGCATCAGAGGGTGGAGGAACAATGCTTGAGGAAAAACCTGTAGTCTGTAGACCTCAAATGTTTATTTATGATGGATTTTTTATAGTAAAAACTTACCTTTAAGGTTATTTACTGTAATCAAACTGCTTAAGTAAAAAGTGTTAACCCTGGGGGTTCTAAAACATTTGACCAACAGTGTATGTTAGAAGCAAACAAACCATTACTTTCATAAATTCAAAGCTGGAACCTGAAACAGTGGGCATTTATTAAAAAATAACTTCAAAACAATGGATGACTAAGAAGAGAGAGGACTTGGCCTTAATGAATACCACTTCCCTATTCCTTGCTCCCTACTGTCTCCAATTCGGGGGGCTATCACTTGGTTTCAAGGTCCCAGAGCTCCATACACCACTGATTCTTACCCCTTTTTTATTTAAACAATTCCGTCTTTTTAGCTACTTTTCTTTTTCTCCTGTTCATTCGTTGTCGTGTAAGCTGTTGTTGGCAAAGGCAACATGTACTACTGTCAGGACATAATGACAGTTTTAGCAAATAGCTGCTATCAGGCAAAAAGCTTGTATCTACAAAATGGTAAGTTCACAAGAAAAGCATAAACTGCCTTAATTTATAATGTTGGTTAAAGTACAATATACTTTTTGTAATGGTCAATTCATCATTAAATTTTGACATAATGTAAATGCCAGTTGGTGTTTTCTAATTCTCTAAACAAAATGAAGGATCCAATGTTTTGTTTTGACAGCAACAACCCATTTAGGTGGAAATTAGACAAGAGCGTGTTACCTTGTAAATAACCTAAATTGACTCTGTTCATCACATCACTGGCTGTCAGATTAGTGATGTCTTCTGTAAAGACACAGTCAGAAGAGAGGGATATGGGACAAAAAGAGAACAGAAAGATCACAAGTGATGCTATTGTTAATAAAAATGCATTTACGTTGTGTCAGCAGTTGTAAATTATTCTGTTTAAACTGCAATTTAAATATATTTAAAGCTTTAGTTTAGTAATCAAAATACACTGCAGATTCTTACTGGATTACAACAATTATAATCCAGTATTATTCTCAGACTGATAACTACACATACTATAGATTCAGAATGGATTCACAACCATTCCATTTGTGTTACTCGCAAACTGTTAAAACTGTACATCTAGATTCATACTGGATAAAATTAACTCCAGTTTTTTACTGTATGACTGTAAACTAATACACAGTGCTCATTTATACTGGACTAAAATCACAATACAATTACAGTAATACCACCAGATTATTTTATTATTTGACCCCTCACTGATTTTGTAAGTTTGCCCACTGACAAAGCAATAAACAGTCTTAAATTTTAATGGCAAATTAAATAATTTGAGTTAAGGCCAAAAAGCTTGATTTTGGTCTCATCTGACCACAGAACCTTCTCCCAAGCTCTCTCTGAATCATTCAGGGGTTCACTGGCAAACTTAAGATGGAAAACTTCAAACTTCAGACCTTCACTTGTGCCTTCTTGAATAGGGGGACTTTGTGAGCACTGCAGGATTTTAAACCATTAAGGTGTAGTGTGTTACCAATGGTTTTCGTGGTGACTGCGGTTCTAGCTGCCTTGATATCATTAACAAGCTCCTGCTAATCCTTCTCATGATCATCTTCACCCCACAAGGTGATATCTTGTGTGGAGCACCAAACCAAGGTTGATTGATAGTCATTTTGTGTTTCTTCCAATTTATATATTTTATATAATGTGATGTTCTGGATTTTTTTTTAATATTGTTGACTAAAATTCCTCCTGCTATGTGCTCAAATCTGGTAATCAACTACAAGAAGCATCTGACCTCTGTGCTGCCAACAAGTACTAAGTCTTGTTTTGCTAAGAGATCAAATACTTATTTCACTCAATGAAATGCAAATCGATTTATATATTTTCTAAAATGACATTTTCTGTATTTTCTTTTTGATATTCTATCTCTCACTGTTAAAATAAACCTACCATTAAAATTATAGACTGTTCACTTCTTTATCAGTGGGCAAACTTACAAAATCAGCGAGAGTTCAAATAATTATTATAATAATTACAATAACTCCATAAGTTTTCTGTTAAATAAACATACTGAAGATTCATATTAAAAAAAGTTTTTATTGTAAGACTGTAGAAACTATGCATACTTCTGATTCATACTGCACTTAAATTGCTGCTGTTTTTATGATCATGCTGTTAAAACCACACACTGCAGATTCATACTGAATTACAACAACTACGTAAGTATTATTGTCAGACTTTTAACTACATGTACTGCAGATTCATACTGGGTTACAACTACTCCATAAGTGATCCAGTCAAACTGTTTACTACTCATACTGCAAATTCATACTGGATTGCAATCACTCCATAAATGTTATTTCCCGACCTTTAACACAACACATAATTCATACTGCACTTAAATCGCTGCTGTTTTTATGATTAAGCTGTTAAAACCACACACTGCAGATTCATACTGAATTACAACAACTCCATAAGTGTTTCTGTCAAACTGTTTACTACATGTACAGCAGATTCATACTGGGTTACAACAACTCCATAAGTGTTTCTGTCAAACTGTTCACTACATGTACTGCAGATTCATACTGGGTTACAACAACTCCATAAGTGTTCCTGCCAAACTGTTTACTATTCATACTGCAGTTTCATACCAAATCACAACCACCCCAAAAGTATTACTGCCCGACTGTAACAGCTACCCATATTTTAGATTCATGCTGGATTATACTAACTCAACTAACTCAAGAATTTCATATCACTACAGTTGCTTGTTGTATATATTGTATGTAGAACCCTTGTACCATATGTGGAATAGTATCTTACTGAATCCTGTGTGCAAGCCCAGATGCTGCATGCGGTTCCTCACAAGCTCGGTGAGCTCCTCCCTCTCCGAGCGGCGGAAGGTGCTGTTCCTTGGCTGGGAGGAGAAAAAGGAGGAGTCGCTCCTCTTCATGGCCCGCCTACTCAGACGCCGTGTCCAGTGCATGCTCTTCCTCCTCAGGAGTGGGTTCTCAGACTGGTCACTGCCCGAGGAACTCCGGGTCAGAACTTTAGGCTCCTCCCCTTTCTCCTTAGTGTCTGACCATCCCTCTGAGCTGACCGAGTACTGAGACTGGAAGTGCAGTGATGGGGCAGAAATAAAGCAACAGCTGTGCATAAGGGTGTGTTTTTATTTAACATTTTTAAATGAACAATTTAATGACATTTGCATACCACTGTATGGACATACCTCGGATGGTGGGAACATGTGGGACTCTGTGCGGTAGAGGCCAATAGGGATTTCTGAGCTTGTGGAGCAGAGCTTCTGGAACAGCCTTCCATATGTACGGATCCACAGATCACCTTCACACACTTGCATCTGGATGGACAAACATACACATGAACATTGTCTTAGGCAGAAGGTACACCCTGCCTCCCCTCCGACACAAATACGCAGACTGTGTTACAGCCCTGCTTCCAATTCAGGGAGATACAACAACTCTTGGTATCGGTTCTGATTCCTTGCAGGTCCCAGAGTTCCCCCCATCTCTAATGTATATGCCTATTTTAAATTTTAACAATTCATTCTTTTTAGCTGCTTTTCTTTTTCTTTTGTTCACTGCTCTTTGTCGTGTAAGCTGTTGTTGGCAAAGGCAGGCCAAGCAAATGGATCAAGGGATTCTTGCCCATGGCATTAGGAGGAATAGGTTGCACCAGAGGAGCCAGATTCCTTTACATGTACTACTGTCAGGATGTAGTGACAGTTTTAGGGAATCGCTGATGTCAGGTAAAAAGCTTGTATCTCCAAAACCGCAAGAAAATCATAAACCATCTTAAATTATAATGGAAGTTAATGTAAAGACGTAAGTGACTCACAGCACACAGGTATCCTGATCCAGGTGTGGTGTCCAGCCCCAGCAGTAGCCTCGTTATTGGGATCATGTAGTCCTTCACAAAACACTGGCAAACAAACAAACAAACAAACCAAATCAAATAAGTTATCTACACTTATAATATTACTGGGGGTTCAGCACTGTTTGGTAGTTTCCCTCGTCAAACACTCAGGTAAGCCATCCAGAAGAAGAGCTGGGGAACCCTACAATACAGTGTGAAGCTCTAAGAAACACACTGATAGTTGAACATAGATGCTGACAATCATACTGGATTAATATAGTATGCTGTCATCCTATTAAAACTACAAACACATCATATTCATGCTGGATTACAATAAATCTACAATAATTACAGTCAGACTGTAAAAACGACACAATGCAAATATATACTAGATTACAAACACTACATACATATTTCTGTCATTCTGAAATAAAATCATTAAAATACACACACTGCAGATTCATACTGGATAAAAAATTATTCCAGAATCGCTGTCAGACTCTTATAACTGAACACTGTAGCTTCATAATAGGCATACAATCACTCAACAATAATTACTGTAAGGCTGTTATGCAGATTCATAATCATGCTACAATAAATACTACCAGGCTGTTAAAACAATAAACACTGCAGGTTCATACTAGATTATCACTCCATAATTATTAACAGCCCTCTATTTTCCACTGCACTGATGCCTGGATTGGAGCCGGGCGACTACGTCATAAACCACGGCAACTTCACCTCACTTCACAAACCAACAATGGTGGAACACATCTTGTGTTTTCAGGCGATTCTCCAGCACTGAGATCAGATCTTCATGTTCAAAATCAACTTTTTTGCATTTCTAGTCACAGACTAGTGTTAGCTCAGATGCCCGTCTACACCCGATGACATCACAGGTTCCCCGCCCCACAACCAGGAAAAAGTTGGTGACGGTTCAGAGCCGAAATTGCAGGAAATTGCACCGGCGCCAGTGCAGCGGAAAAGCACATAAGACCAGTTTTCTGCACCACAGTGTAAAACACAGTGTTGGTTGGATATCGATGCTGAAGGTATGAAAATCAACCACCAGTGGGCGCTGTGTCTCAGTCTCTCTGTCTCTCTGTCTGTAGATCTGACTGCATTGCATTGCTTTCCTTCCCACATACTCGCTCTGCCCCACATCGCATCTACTAATGCTCGGACATAAACTAATGCGCAGTGGTCAGCGATGTTGCTTCCCTGCCAGAAAGTCTGGGGTTTGATCCCCACCTGGGTCCTTTCTGACTTCCCCTCACATCCTGCTTCCAGCACATCAGCTTCAAGAACTGATTTCAAGAAACATGGACCAAAGTACGTTAGCACAGGAGTTACCTGGTAGAGGAGGGTGTCCAGCATGCTGATGCTGAAGACTCGGCCAGCAGCAAACGGGAGGCGGAACATGAAGGCCAGATTAGAACCTTTATCACGCTCCTTCTAAAGAGAAAACACACACACCTTTCATTTCGATAGGTGGTCCATACCTTACTCGAGCACATTTGACCCCCAAGGGCCACAATTGCACCATGGTGGGAAAGGGATCACTTGGTTCAAAGATGCAGATTACAATGCATGGGACCACGTGATCAAAAGATCTTTGAAACATTTGGAAAATTCTCCATCATTGAGAAGGTCAGTCCCAATGGGACAGTGCTGTCTGCAGAAGCTCCTTCTTTCGGCTGTTCCCATTAGGGGTCACCACAGCAGATCCTCTGTTTCAATTTCTTCCTGTCTGTGGCTTCTTCCTCTCTCACCACATCTGTAAACTACTTCTTCAGCCTTCCTCTTCTCCTCCTGCCATCCTGCCAGTCGCACTTCTCTGACCAATCGGAGCTGTTCCTCTGATATACTCATCTCTAATCTTGCTCCTCCTCACTCACAAGGCAAACCTCAGCATCTGTAACTCTGCACCTCCAGCTCTGCTGTCTGTCTGCTTTTCCAACAGTGTCGATGTCTCCAACCCGTATAACATAGCCGGTCTGTTGTAACGATTCGGTCGAAGATTTTACCTTAAGGGAACTGTTCGTGCACCATAGCTCCTCAGTGGTGAAAAAAACATGGAATGCCACAAATAAAATATTTGGTGCAATGAGGTGAATTACTATTTACCATAAAGAAAAACAGTATTTACATACAGTGGAGGGCTTGTGGTGTAGTGCAAGAGTCCAGTGTGAGTGGTGTACAAAGTCGAGTTAGATGGGTTGAGATGGTCCTGCTGGTAGGTCTTGGATGGCTTGTTGTTTAGAGTAGTTCCCATTGGTGAGTTGGTGATACACCATAAAGAACCCAAAAAAAACCCCTCCTGGACAGACAATGCAGAGTGTAACTATCAGGTATAATGTGCTGTACAGGATCTAAACATGGTAGCGTATGTACATTAGTAGAACTCTCGAATGGCCTCTCACTAGCAATAGTTCCTCTACTTCTACTGCTTATATAGCATATCTAGGTATATCTAGCCCAAGGACGCCCCCTAGAGGGATAACCCGAAGTGGAGAGGGGAATCTATGGGGGACACTGAAACCACTGGGGGACAGTGAAACCACTAAAGTTACAATATAAGCATGTACAGACATTAAAGGTAAGGTGAATACAGGGGTTCCGCAGGTACTGACAAAGTTCCGTTCCTCAGCATGTCGTAACCCAAATTTTGTCGTAAGTTGAAACTCGCTTACATAAGCACCTAAATGACTCAAATGGAGCACATATGCAGTACAGTAATTAAGAGAATAATTAATGACCTTTATTCCTGCGGTAAATATGTAAATAATAGCTCCTGAGCTTTAATTATCTTCTGTGGTAAATAAAAAAATGTATTTCACAGTGGGGGAATACTGAGCAATCCTGGTCACACCCCCTCACCAGCTGTGTGTCAGCTCACTAGCTTTACCCTATGCGTCCACCTGGCTAGCCATGTGGAAGACTCTGGTGGTCATGTGCAACATGTGCATGTGCAAGCAGGCAGGTAAGTGGCTAAAAAGCAGGCAGGCCATGACTGGATGAGCTAGTTTGAGCCCTGTGACTGTCCCAGGTAACATATTTCTCTTTTGTGTTGCCTTGGGTACCCATGACCCAGTTGTGCTTTGGATCACTTTTGGTAGGTACTAACTACTGCACACCTGGAGCACTCCAAAGACCTGCTGTGTTATAGATGCTTGGCCGTCATAATAAGGTTCACGCTTTTGCTTCCAGCACGTCAACTTCAAGAAGTGATTGTTCACTTGCTGCCTAATATATCCCATGTCAATGTTCTTCACTTCATGCACCAACCGTGACAGTTGAGTCTTCTCAATGACCTTCCTCACCTTCTCCAGTTTGGACAGGGCCAGGGAGTAGCAGTCCTTGGCTCTGAACTGCATAAAGCGCATGTTAGATGGGTGAGTCAGCTCTGTGATGATGCTGAGGCTGGGGAACAACCTGCAAAAAGAAAGAGAGAGAAGGGGGGGGGGATCTTTAGTACTATGATGGTAAGTGTGGTTATTACAGTTAAGGTCTGTCACAATATCAGACCTTTTCTATAAAATTATCTTGGCCAAAAGAATAAACTATATTATTGCACTATACTGGGGGTCCTCGACTTACGACATACTCAACTTTTAAAAAGTCATGGTTACAACGCTGCCCCGGGGATTTAATTTTGTGAATTTTTTTTTATTAAAGTATCTTTAATATGCTCAAAAATGCAATACAGAGTCTCAGATGATTGAATGTCTCCCTCTGGTGGACTGACAGAGGAATGGCTGTAGGGCAAAACATAGTAGACGCTTATGTAAGGGGTCGTAAATTCGACTTACGACACACGACTAAGAACGGAGCACCATTGTAAATCAATGACCCCCTGTATATGGTGCCAGCATTAAGGAGCGATACTGCCCACTACTGTTGGAGGCTGAATTACATGGTCACAGGAGCAGGATTATTCACAGTATTTTCATATATGTATTAATAACACAATATCAACTTTCTACTATATCGCAATTATCATCAATACCAGTGTATTTCAACACCCATAATATAGGTAATGTGTCTCTGAAGCACCTGAACATGGTCTGGACATTGACGATGGTTTTAGCATCTGCCATATAGTCCTCCTCTGCGCTCATGGTGCTCTCCTTATCTACCACCACTAGATTATCCGCATACAAGACCCCACACTGCAGCAGACTGTCCAAACTGACACACACACGACAAGACAGGATTTTAGCACATGCAATTGTGTGCAAAAATAAGTACACCCCATAGAATAATTTCCCCACATATTTGAACAAGTAAACATTTCATCATCTTTGATATAGAGCACACAGGTAAAGGCAATTAACCAATGATGCATTAAAAAGCTTTTTTTTTCATCATTTAGGAAACCTTCAACTCCATAACATTAGAATGTTCCAGATAAGGCCTTATTATGTAGAAGCTCCGGTGTCCTATTTAAACTTGACCTTTAGGGTCTGGAGAGATTTAGGCTATTGAAACATCTAGTGTCATCATTCCAAAGATCTAAATAAATCTAAAAGGCCTTCAAAAAGGTGGTGGATGCCTGTGAGTTTTGGAGATTTTAAGCACCTGCCAGTTTATCCAGGAATGGCTGCCCCAGAAAATTCAGCCCAAGAGGATATTGTCTGATGTGAAAAGAAGTCTCTAAAACCCCCACACTTTAACCACAGGATCACCTGACGACTTGTGCAACTGTTGGTTTTAAAGTGCACACTTCTGCATTCAGAAAGAGATTGTACAAAATGACCTGCATGGGAAGCTTTTCAGAAAAAGAACCCCATACCAACTGTGAAGCATGGTGTTGGAAATGTGATGGTTTGGGTCTGATTTGCTACTCTAGGAAAAGTAGCTTGCAGATGTTCATTAAACTCTGCATTCTGCATGAAGATGATGCAAGGCCATATCTCCAAAAGTTGAAGCTGAACCAGAAGTGGAACTTTCAACAGGGTAATGATCCTAAGCACACTAGCAAATTCAACAAGACATATTTAAAAGGCAAAATAATGGTTTTGGGATCTGAAAAGGACAGAGGATTCTGATGAAACTTTTAGCAAGTCAATGTCAGAGATGGTTGAACAATTGTGCAAATCGGCTACAAGAAGTTATTTCTGCTGAACGGGGGCAATGCTAGCTAACTTGCTTAAATAGCGGAGAAAGCCATTCACAAACACACAAGGCTTCCATAATTTAACAGTGTGACTGACCTCTTTCAGCATAGACCTAAGGATAATTCTTTTTTTTCTTTTTTTTCATAATTACAGACTGAATAAGATGTAAAATGGTATTTATACTAGTAAAATAACATGAAAAAAGATAACCAACTGAAACCTTACAGTTTTTAGTAACACTTTGTATCTTGTTTCATCTAATTCATCCATTCAACTACTCTGCCATCTCAGAATGTTAGTGTGAAAACATGTGTTAGTGTAAAAACAGAGGAGATGCTTTATCCCACTAAAAAACAAGTCCCCTACTGAGTGTTATAACATTGCTACACATTCATTTACCAGGATAAGGAAAAGCTAACACATCTTTGGAGGTTCCTTTTCAAGATGATTGCCTTCAAACAAAAGGTTTTTATTTCTGCTGAAGAGTGAGTGTGTATATACTAATCCTCACCCAGGACTAGTCTTGATCTCTGACAGAACAACTTATGAGGAATTATAAAGTATAAACTTTAAATGCATGTTCTGTCTGCTGTGAGGATGAATTCACCCTCTGACACTGTAGATAAGATCAGTATAATTCAGTGCGGATTAGAGACTTACCACTACAATGGACATCTTGTCAATTTATCTCTTGTCAATATTAATGACACATCAATTAAAAAACGATGGATGTATGATTCCCAAAAGCATGAGCTAACATAATTTTTTGTCGTGTGATAGTTTTAAAACTTCACCTTTAGATGCTCATTCTGTACTGGACAACGGAAAAACCTGCTTGAGGGAGACAAATAAGGACAAGAGCTGTATTTTTCCATTTAAACCTTACAAATGAGGAAAAGTACTCTTCAAAAGTAACACATTCTCCAAGCTTGAAATCAAAACCCCTCTAGTGTGATAATAAAATAGACAATACAAACAATATATTCTACTGAATCCCTCACTTGTCAATAGTTCCGACCATGTAGTAGACCATCGGGAAACAGGAAATGGCTTCGAGGAAGTGCTCATCAGGCCTGTGCAGAAGAAAGTAACTTTAGTTCTTGGAAGTCATGTAGAGTTAGAAGATTGAGGACCACCTTACCCACTAAAAGAGAACCCCCAGACATGGCTGGGTCATCAAGCTCAAAATTCTCTCAGGACCAATGTGGTGGTCAACTCCGGTCCTGAAGGGCTTAGTGACCCGCACACTGAACCAGCTGAAACAAGTGTGTTTCACCAACCTGTGCTGGGCACTGGCCCACCAGGACCACCGGTAACCCTCCCCTGGTCTAGACATGTCTTGGCCTTTAAGGAATGAGAAAACCTTTTTGGTCACCGTGCCCGTTGCTGACCTTCATCACCGCTGGAAGATGCTCAAAAAGTGGCGAGAAGTTTCACTAAGCATCAGAGCTGTTTACACCTTTGTTCCAAAAAGACTTTCCCACTTTTCAGAGTGGAAACTTCTGTTAAGAGGATTTCCCTTGTGATGGGAAAGTTGCAGTTGCAAGTTCCACCCTAGGTTCCGCTGAGGAACCCTTGAGCAAGTGTTCTTTCTCTCTTTCTTATGTAAATGTACCGCGGTTCACAACCATCATTGCATTTGTACTGAGAACAAATGACTGTGAGGACTTGGAAAGTCTCTCTCACTCACACACACACACACACACACACACACACACACACACACACACACACACACACACACACACACACA
>JBBIGC010000024.1:3760814-3781870 GCA_037576955.1 Lepidarchus adonis
TTTGTGTGTGTGTGTGTGTGAGAGAGAGAGAGAGAGAGAGAGAGAGAGAGAGAGAGAGAGATGTGTAATACATAATACGTACCTTCGCTGCAGTAGCTGCTGCTGTATGAGGTATTGCTGCTGTAAGGCCTGAGGTAGGAAAGTGGGTGGAACCTCCTGGTACTGGGGCGGGGCCAGTGGTGTGGGCGAAAACTCTGCAGGCAGGGGCGTTGCCGTGGCAGCCAGGTGGAAATGGCGGCAGGAGGTTGCATGACTATGCTGGTGTCTGCTGAAATGTGCTCCTGCACACAACAGCCAATCACGGGCAGAGGAGAGAGTTGGAGCAGCCAATCACAAGCAAAAGAAAGAGAGAACATCCAATCAGAGAAGACAATGAACAAAAACACGCAAACTCTAGAATATAATTGGACATAAGTGGGAAAGCAGCATCTATCTATCTACCTATGGTCTTGTGGGTGTGGTTTAGGACACGGTATGACTTACTGTGAGTTAGAAACATCCAGCTCTTCATGAAGGTGGAGCAAACGTGGGTGTGGTTTAGGACACAGTATGACTTACTGTGAGCTAGAAACATCCAGCTCTTCATGAAGGTGGAGCAAATGTGGGTGTGGTTTAGGCAGATGCGGACAATGTACCTCACTTCAGTACTTAAGTTAAAGTACAGATACTACTAGTCAAATGTTACTCCAATACAAGTGAAAGTCATACGGTCAAAATTCACTTAAGTTATTAAAGTTATTGTGCAATATTCAGTGCAACTGCAATCACTGCTGTTACCATAATTTATTTTTATTTAATTGTACCATAATTTATCATATTATTTTTACTGCTCTTTCATTAAAAATCACTGATTTTTACCCTGTAGTTTTGGTTACCTTTGTATTTATAGGACCTTTTTATTTTCTACCTTGTATTTGTAGTACTGTGTTTTCTCTTTAACTTGTATTTTTATTACCTTTTATATTTATAGTTTGTATTTTCTTTAGTATAGGATGCATGTTATTTTTATTTCATTGTCTCTTTGTCGCAGTCGTTACATAAGCAATTTCCCTCGAGGACAATAAAGTTTTTCTGATTTTCTAAAGTTATTATTACTATTAGTTATTATTATTATTAGGGTATTAAAAGTACTAAAGTAAAAGATTTATTGCAGGAGTCCTCACACTTTTTGGGCTTGTGAGCTACTTTTAAAATGTATATTATATATATGTATATATATATATATACAGACCCAGTGACGACCCATCTTCAGCTTTCGGGCAGAGGCACCAGATTTTGATTTAAAATGTCCTGGTATTTCAAAGCGTTCATGATGCCTTCACCCTAACAAGGTTCCCAGGGCGTCTGGAAGAGAAACAGCCCCACAGCTTCACAGATCCTCCCCCATACTTCACAGTGGACATGATGAGCTGTTCTGCATAATGTTCCGACTTACAGTGTTTGTTTCCAAAAAGCTCCATCTTGGTCTCATCTGACCAAAGCACATGGTCCCAGTTGAAGCTCCAGTATCGATTAGCGAACTCCATACGTTTGTGTTTATGATTGTGAGTGAGAAAAGTTTTTTTTTTTCGTGCATGCCTCCCAAACAGCTTGTTGTCATGGAGACAGCGCCTGATGGTTGTTTTGGAGACTTTGTGACCCTAAAATTCTTTAACAGTGAACTTTGGAGAACTTTTTATTTCTCTTACCATCCTCTTCAGTGTGTGTGGTGGTAAAATAACCTGCGTCCTCGTCCAGACTTGTTCACCACTGTTCCAGATGTTTTAAACGTCTTAATGATCCTCTGACAGTAGATATGAGCAGCTGCAGGACAGTGGAGATTTTCTTGTAGCCATTGTCTGACTTGTGAAGGTCGACACACGTCTGTCTACTTTAATGCTCCTTTGTCTTTCCCATGTTGAAGAGTAGATAAGAGAAATGGCCTCAGTGTCACATCATATTTATACCCCAGGGAAACAGGAAGTGATGAATTACTAATTAAAAGTTCCTAGATACTCTGATCAACTTTGTAAACTACTGTAGAAATGCCAGAAATACTTTAATTACATTTATTTTCTAGGAATTGTTAGGGGTGCCAGTAATTGTGGAACAGGTGATTTTATGAAAAATAATTATTTCTTAGTCAGGGATTTTTTCCCCTTTAAAATTAACTTTAAGGTTACACTTTTCTGTAGGGTGCAAATAATTATGGGGGAACTGAAATATATATAATACCTTACTCCGACGATGCCTTAAACTCTTACCTTTCTCTTTCTTAGCTTTTTGGTGGGTAGTCAGTGTTGTACTTTTTAATGAACAGTCTGATTTTGGTTTCATACTTGGTCCAGTTCCCCCACTAATTTTAGGCACTTTCTTTAGGAGCTGGAATTTCACAGTAGCTCAGGTGATTAGCCAAGCATGCGAGGTGACGCTTGTTCCAAGACATCTCAGATTGGCTGACCTATATGTCAATCAACTGCCAAACTCTACAGTGGGGATGGATGATTGGCTAACACCCTTTGATATGCGATCCACCCCACACTTCCTGTACTGTAGTGTATTCGGGAGCTCATGGTTCACTCGTCTTTTAAGTTGCGCATTCTCACATGCATGGTACAGTTTATTTTGCTCCACAATCAACTCGTTCTCTGAAGGTAATGAGTAATGAGAACCTTGACTGAAACGTAGTGAAGTAAAAAACATGGATGTGTCTTTCAAATGTAGTGAAGTGAAAGTTAAAAGTTTACTACTACTTTACTACTCAAAGTACAGATACTCAAAACTGTACTTAAGTACAGTACTCAAGTAAATTTATTTAGTTACTCCTCTGGGTTAGGGCATAGTATGTCTTACTGTGAGCTATAAACATCCAGCTCTTCATGAGGGTGGAGTAGTTCTGGGAATGTGCTTACAGAGAAGATTTGGGTGACTATTGCTAAATGTTAAAATCGCTAATGCTAAACCCATTAGCCTTGTAGCTCCAGTTCTAAATAGACGAAAAGTAAAATTTGGGTTAAGGCTGGACAGATTTCTCATTTGACCCTCACACCAACCTGCCAGCGTCCGGAAATTTCCCTGGTGATTAGACCTGGTTCAACTCACCAGCTGTTCAGCAGGTTAAGTGAGTATTGACAAGCATGAAATAAGGGGATAGCACTCAGCTATGGAAACATTTATTGGACCTAAATGATCTGACCAAAAGCATTACATTTCCCCAAATGTATTGGACCTAACTAATTTCCCCTGGAACCAGTATGAAAGTGTTAGGAGATAAAGCTCCGCTCTGTTCTCTTTAAGGGCAAATGTGTTGGACCTAAATGCTCTGTCCAAAACCAGTATGAAAGTGTTAGGAGATAAAGCTCCGCTCTGTTCTCTTTAAAAAGGTAAATGTGTTGGACCTAAATGCTCTGTCCAAAACCAGTATGAAAGTGTTAGGAGATAAAGCTCCGCTGCATCTCTTTAAAAGGTAAATGTGTTGGACCTAAATGCTCTGTCCAAAACCAGTATGAAAGTATTAGGAGAGAAGGCTCCACTCTGTTCTCTTTAAGGGCAAAATGTGTTGGACCTAAATGCTCTGTCCAAAACCAGTATGAAAGTGTTAGGAGATAAAGCTCCGCTGCATCTCTTTAAAAGGTAAATGTGTTGGACCTAAATGCTCTGTCCAAAACCAGTATGAAAGTGTTAGGAGATAAAGCTCCACTCTGTTCTCTTTAAAGGTAAATGTGTTGGACCTAAATGCTCTGTCCAAAACCAGTATGAAAGTGTTAGAAGATAAAGCTCCACTCTGTTCTCTTTAAAGGTAAATGTGTTGGACCTAAATGCTCTGTCCAAAACCACTATGAAAGTGTTAGGAGATAAAGCTCCGCTGCATCTCTTTAAGGGCAAATGTGTTGGACCTAAGGGCAAGCCTCGATCAGTGTGAATGAGATTAGCTGGTTGCTACTGCTTCAGCTGGAGAGCATCACACACCAGATCCATGGCAAGACACACCACCGGCAGATGGTGAGGTGGGTGGGGGATGGGAGACAGACAGAGGGAGAGAAAGAGGGAGGGAGAGGGTGGATGCAGCAGGTGAAGAGAACTGAGGAAATGTGGGGGAGGGGTGGGAACAGTAGTTCTGCAGCTGTTCCTCAAAGTTTAGATCTCCCCAGGCCTGTTAAACAGAATCACTGCCACCCTACAGTTTTATTGTATTTTATTAATTACTTCTATTTTGTGTTTCTTTTAGTTATCAGGTAATGTCCCTCTGTATTTTTGTTTAATTTCAAAAAACATTTGTGAACGAATGACATGATGCCAACTTTTATTTATTTAATATCTTCAGACTTATTAGCATTTCCTACAAATTATTCAGCATTTTCTATTAATTTCTCAGCATTTACTATAATTTATTCAGTATCGACCACAATTTACACAGTATCTAATGATGATTTATTCAACATCTACTATAAATTATTTAGTTACTAATATAATTTACTTAGTATCTACTATAAATTATTTAGTTACTACTATAATTTACTTAGTATCGACTAGAAATTATTTAGCATCTACTATAATTTTTTTAGTATCTACTGTGATTTACTTATCATCTACTATTGTTTTCTTCATTATCATAATTTTCTTAGTATCAATTACTGATTCATTCAGTATCTACTATAAATTATTTAGTATCTACTATAAATTATTCAGTAACTACAATAAATAATTAAGCATTTACTATTATTCATGTGGTAACTACTATTAATTTAATAGCTACTATAAAATATTCAGTAGTTACTATCAATTACTAATTATCCACTATATTCAGTAAATAATATCAAAAAATAGTATTTACTATAGTTTACACAGTATCTATTATAGTTGATTCAGTATCTACTAAAAAAGATATAGTACTATTAAATATTTAGTATTTACTATTAATTATTCAGTATCTATTATAAAATATGAAGTACCCACTATAATGTATTCAGTAAGTACTATAAATTATTTAGTATTTATTATAAATTATTCCACATGAACTATAATTTATTCAGTAAAAACTATTCAATATTTTGTTTTTACTATAGTTTAAGCAGTATCTTGTGTATTTATTTAGTATCTACAATAAACCATTTAACATTTACCATAAAATACTTGGGTTCTGCTAGAAATATTTAGAATCTACTATACATTATTCAGTAACTACTATAAAATATTTAGTAGCTACTATTAAATATTTAGTTTCTTGTGTAAATAATTCAGTATTTACTATAAAATGACATAACTACTATAAAGTATTCAGTAACTACCATAAAGTATTCAGTAACTACCATAAAGTATTCAGTATATACTAGAATTTACTCAGTATGTACTATAATTTATTCAGGAAAAACTATTAAATATTTAGTCGTTACTATAATTTACTCAGTATCTAGTATGGTTTATTCAGTATCTACTATAACATATTTTGGACCAACAATAAAACATTTAATATCTACTATACAATTTTTAGTAGTATTCAGTAACTCTATAAAATGACTCAGTATGTACTACACTTATATTTAGGCCATTAAAAGATGGAAGTGTACGTCAGCATGTCTAAGCCAAGTGAAGAGGAAGAGCCTCTGAATTAAACACATTAGGCCGTTCACTGCTGCTGGGGTGTTTAAATGCCGTGTGCATCAATGTGCTTCCCATATCTCGTCTTTTCCTGTGGAGAAGGAACCCTGAAGGAAACTGCAGCTAGTTTGTGTGGTGTATCAGTTATGAGGTTGTTGCTGAGAGCAGTTACATACACATGAACTGGAAATCAGATATTTTTTAAGGTTATGGCAGATAATAATGGATGAACGTTGGTGTGCCAGGGTGGCCAAATTGCTTCTATTCTTTCCAGCCAAACAAATATTCAAAATCCACCAACATGCAAAAGTTATTCACCCAGAAATACTGAAGTAGGCGGCCTTCATGAAGTGAACCCATCAGTAGGCGATTAATGCGAGTGAAAGAAATTTCTTAGAACTGCAAGAAATGTGTTATAAAGGCGACATAGTTTAGTTATGAGAAAGCAACAGTGTAGTGTGATAAATACACTTAGATAGTAAGTGTGCGAGACATACTTTTGTGTAATTATGTTTATCGTATATCTATGTCTCTTTTTGAAGCCCGTTTCCATTAAATGCCGGGTTTGAAAGATAGAAAAAGAAATAGAAGCCGGTCTGTAGTAAACTCAAGGAATGTAATGACCCACCGCGCTTTCCGTACACTAATCCTCTCTTCATATCACCTGGGCTCCGCCCTCCTGCAGTGAATCATACTGTAAGAACCTTTTCATATAAAAACTGTTTTGTCGTCGGATGCTGTGGAGAAATGGAGAAAGTCTAAACTAATGTTCTTTGTACATTTTGCGCTTTTGTATAAACGTTGTTTTACCTTTTCCTGTTTTTTTTGTCGTGACTCATTCGCGTGACCGCTCAGTGTGGATGCAGCTCTTCTCGACTCGACCAGATGATCAAAGATCTCACATGTAGCGTGATGTGGTTGGGACCTGGGTTTTATTAGTTCCATTCAGCACAAAATGACTCTCAGCTCTTTCCTGACTCTCTGTAATGTTCGTCTCTTTAACTGATTAAACGAGCTGCTGCTAACACAACAACCGCTAACATAACAACCGCTAACATAACAACCGCTAACACAACATCTGCTAACGCAACAACCGCTAACGCAACTACCGCTAACTCATTAACCGCTAACTCACTCTCTTAACTTCCACCCAAAACAAACTCTAACTCCACCCCTCCTCCACCCACGCTGCCCCACCAGTTTTCCATTTCCATCAGAAACACAACTCATCCCGTAACAGCGCCAATCATAACCCACAGGGTGAAGCAGTGTGAGCAATGGAAATTATCATTTGATTTATTATTCAAACTGCGATAACAAACGCAAAAGAACATCCAGGTGAAGAAGCTTCACAACATTTTGTGCTGTAAATACCATCACCATTCTGTCTGTGAGGGGAATAATAGCCCGTCTCCATTAAATGCCTGTCTCTATTAAACTCCAGGGTGTCCAAATAATTAAATTTAAATAAACGCCCAGGCTACTATTGGAAGATATACTGCATTTCATAACAAAGTTTCATAATTGAAGGGTTCACTTTCTTTTGTTCGGTTTCAGGACAACGCTGTCGGCTATACTACAAAGTCCCAAGAGCGTTTTAGCCCTGAATTTTGGGGCAGACAATGGAATAAACGATGAAGGATATTTATTGATTTCGTTTGTAGGCGTTATTTCTAACTGCAAAAAGTGACATAGGAGCCATGACTCCAAAATTACAGAACTGTGCAAAAGTCTTAGACCCCTGTGGGATGCATATGTCCCTGTGAGTTGTTTAGAGGCAGTAAATGTTTTTATTTTCAGACTAATATTAGAATAAATAAAATTAATACAGTGAACAGAACGTTTGTCATTGTGTTAGGTTCCCATTTCCAGAGCCTGGAAAGAGTCCATGCAATGGCTGGAGGCACTGAGCTGCTTACCTTCACCAGCCATGCCCGACAGATCACAGGCCCAGCACTGGAAGAACTACAGTATGTGCACACGTTCATTAATAAACTGATGGCCACAATTACAGCTGATGATGCGGACCTCCTTTCAACAAAGGCAGATGTTGGGAGATGTTTGGCCTACTATTATTGCAGCCGTTCTATAAAGAAACTCAGTTTATTTATTCACCAAAACCAACCAAAATGCCCCAGTTCTTCAGTCTGACATGGGGCTCCAAGTTTTCTCCTCTAAACGAGGTGACGATATGAATACAACAAGGTCATTGGTTTTGCACAGACCCCTCTAGCACCTTCGGGGATCTAATCCAGAACCTTCCAATGGTAATCTCTGATCAGCCAGAACATTAAGATCACCTAATATTGTGTAGGTCCTCCTCGTACTGCTGAAACACCTCAGACTGTGGTGAGCAGCGTTCTGACCCCTTTTATCATCAATGTGCTTGGGCCAATGCTAGAAGGCCTTGTCAAAATGGTTCACGGTCCATCCCACCTTCCAGAACTGACTGTTCGCTTCTTGCCTAATATACCTCGCCCCTCTGGTCAGGTGGCACTGTAAAGACATAACTAGATAGTCAATGTTCTTGAACAGGCAGTGGTCTTAAATGTTATGGCTGACTGGAGTATATGAATGATGCATAAGTAGAGATGTACTTTACAGCCCCACCCCCACTGCGATCTCTGCTGCAACAAATCTCGGGTTTCCATACATTTCACAAGAGCAACACAATTTATTGAGCACATTTCCACTTTCAACTTGTCGTTGCATCAAAACACAACCAATATGACCAATTACACCCCACGTGCCGCCAGTCGGCCCAAAGACAGAGTCACTACCAGACAGCGTCTTCAACAGGGCATCCAGGGTGAATTTCAACTGTGTGGACTTAGGGTTAGCCTTAACTACTCTCACTTTTCCCAATATCCAGCCCAACACTGAATCCCTTCTTTAAAATGAGACGTTGTATAAATTGCTGCTCTTTGCTTAAGGAAATCTAAATACTCAAATTCTCCAACAAACCCACACAGTCACTTTCTCAGCTAACGTTCTTCAGATCTTTTGAACTCCACTTTTTTGGATGTGATTACTGGTTAGTACCCCCACCGAGCACATAGCTACACTGCAAAGGGAGCGTAGCTGCTAATAGCCTAGTATAACCTGCTCAGCCAGTGTTACCCATGTGCTTTGTTATTAGCTTGCTAATAAAGGCTAGCGCTAGCAGTGATGAGGTCTGATGTGTGATGTGTGCTCCGCGGAAAAAACTTTTGTTGCATTTTACTTCTCGGATTCAGTTGCTTGCAGACGAATAGATTTTAAGTAAAAAAGTAAAAATCGCCTCAGACACTCATTTTACACTAAAAGAGAGAGAGAGATTCCAATTTTAAAAAGCAACTTTCATGTCACAGTTTTAGGTATATTGAATATTAACCGATTTTTAGTTTAATTTTTTATATACATTTTGACTTTGATTTGAGGCTTGACTACAAATTGGAATGTGCCAGAGCACCAGTTCACAGATTATGCATTATTAGATATAACTATTATTCCAATCTCTCTATATAAATAATATATAATTAAACATATACTACTTGAGCCTCGAATCAGTTTTTGGTGATGACATTTTTTTAAGAAAATGCAGTTAACCTAAAACAAAAATTTAAATATCAAACCAAATCGCTCCGCCCTAGTTTGGAGTGAGAGTGACTGAAGTGATGAATAAAGTTAAATCTTGCAAATTATGTTTTTTTTTTATGAAAAGCTGCAGTTACTAAGCTAACATATGTAACCCGCCATTTTGTTACACATACTGTTTACTATTGATGCCCATTTTCCAGCACCTTCCGCTGGCGATGGTTCCTTGAACATGAAGGTTCCGCTCAGAACTAATGGTAACAGGTTGGTTCTTTAAATGGCACAAAAAATCCTAAACAAAACAAGTTCCTAGTTGGTGGAAAAGATGTTACAGAGCTGAAAAGGGTTCTAGATAACCCAACTTTGGTGCACTGGTTTTATCAATCAATGGGAAATGACTGTTCATCAAACTAGCAACAAGCAGTTGGTTCCCTGCTCTTCAGTGCAATATAACCTTCCCCCTACACCCGAACTGGCTGTCCTGATGCATTGGGACCATTTCCCAAAGATAACATGGCGTCCATCTGGTTTAAAACTTTTGGTCCGCTTGAAGAAAAGCAAACAAAAAATCATGTGCTTGTGGTAGAGAGAAATAAAGAAAGGAAAGAGAGAGACAGGTGCAGATGGAGATGCGTTTGGACTGAGCGGATGTGACAGCTCGCCTCTGCATGCTAGCAGCTACGCGTTTCCAGAGGCACGAGGGTGAAAGTTCCCATGATTCAGCTTGGCGAGTGGGAGGAACTGAGAAATGAGCCTGAGGGGAGGAGCCAAAGAGGCCAAACAGTGAAAAGGGGTGGGGCTTGAAGGGAAGACACATGGAAATCAGCAGAGAACACACTGAAGGTTAAGGGAAAAACTACAGTCTTTATTGGAAAATATTAGTATGAGTGGAACTGTGTGATAATAATAATAATAATAATAGTAGTAATTCCATGCAAATAATAGAGAGCAGAGGCAAGACCTGACCATGCTCCTTAGGGTTAACACAACAGAAGCAGCATCCAATGGGTAGATGTGTATGCTACAGCACGTGGAAGTACAGCAGGACATCTCTACACAAAGATACATTGGAGTTTGCTGTTCAAAGAGAAAAAAAAAAAAAAAAAAAAAAAAACACACAAAAGAGTTTCTTTAAAGGAAATAAATCAATAAAATCAACAAACATGATCATGCATTAGAAAGCCTAATACAAGAACAGAAGGCAAAGAACCACAACCAAAGAAATAAAGACATTTTCAAATACTAGAAGGATTTCTACAGCAGTGCAGATCTAGTGATTCCTGTGACGTGGATGTGGTTCGCACTCGCGGCGCTTAGCGATGGGCACGTGGGAACCGCGGCGAGGAAAACAAGCGAATGGGAGTCGAGTCCCCGTGAGCATCGTGCGCTAACGACGTGGAGCCAGGTTCTTCTAAATGAAAATTTGGGCCCAAATGTGCAATGTACTATTTTAAGCAGATGTTTGAACAACCACGTGAAGGGGCGATATCATATCGGATGAAAAAATAATATCGGGATGCATATATAAATAAATCTGTTATTCTGTTATTTTCTAATCCCAATATCTGAGTATTGGCCGTCAAAATGTAAAAAACGGCCTTTTTAAGCGAGGATGCTCACATGTATAGGAGGTATACAGTGGATCAGACGGGCCCACAATCTTCCACCAGGTGTTATAATCACACTTGTAACAGTGTAATAACCCTGTTCACCAAAACCAGCTCTAGAACCTCTGGTTTTCAATCAAAGAGCCGGTTCGCAGACGCACAATGCAGCAGCGCACGGGACGCTCAGGCTTTGGTCAAGCCCGGCCGGGGTTGAGCCGAGAGGCGAACGCGTCCACTTCACAGAAATTTACAGCCAAAAAAGATGTCAGTCTATTCACACTGAGGAAAAAAAAGAAAAAGAATGAAAGAAATGGGACAATCACAATGACATCTGTAATAGCTGGACGCTACAATGGGTCGGTTATTTGAAAAAGACCACCGGTGACAGTCGTAAAACGGAGACGGAGGCTTTCTTCAACAAAAAGAGGAAATAAAGAGGTGTTATTCTGCAGTCGCACACAGAAGGATACTGGATGAGTGGGGACGTTATTTTGCAGGGAGGGATTTGTTTTTATGCCAATGTCGTCTTCGGATGGAAAGAGGGGATGAGGTAGGAGGACAGGCAGAGAGGCTTTAGCACAATGGAAGGGGGGAGAGAGGTCTGAGAAATGCGGGATGTAGAGGCAGCCTCCAGACTATGGAACAAGGAGAAGAAAACAAGTAACAGAAGAAAACAAGGACAAGCACCATGACTGTAAAATGCATTAGAGAAATGTATTTATGGCATTGTTATTACAGATCCTGCAGAGCATTATTATTATTGTATGTATTATTAATATTGGTGTTGCTGTTATTAATAGGATGTCTTTAAATGTGATACTCAGCTCTTAGGATGCAGATAAAGCTCAGATGGACTGAGGTAGAGACATAAAGAGATGAATTATTCATGAATATAGGCGTATGGGAATTTAACAGCGTACTGAATTCTGACTAACATGCCAAAAAGGGAAAAATCAGGCGAGAAAAGAGAGAAATAGGCACACAAAGGAGGTGAAGCATGTGTTGTTTTTCTCCCCCCGTCGACCTCTCCTCCCCCCCACAAAAACAACTGGGGCTGCGGTGTGTTTAGTGTCATTTCTGACCGCCTTTACACGCCCCAGGATGTACCTGGATTACATCCTTGACAATTATATCCGTCAAAAGTGAAGAACAGCTGCCGAATAAAAACATAAACATTGAGGTGCTAGCCGTCATGCTAGCTCTGTCGCGCTTAGCAACACCCCCGTTACGCTAGCGCTGCCGAAACGAGGAACAGAAGAAAGATGAACAACGATACCTCTGCTTCTTACTGAACCGAACACGGGGAGAACCAGATATCCGACATGAACCAACACCATCCTGGCTCCTTTGTCGGTGCTGCCCATGGACGCCCGTGCCTCCACGGAACCGCTGCGGCCGACGAGCAGCTGCCTCGCACACAAAGGGCGCGCTGGCCAATCAGAGGAGCGCAGGCGGTCGCTCAGCCAATCAGAGGGAGGCGTCGCAGCGCGGCACGGGCTTTGTGAATTAGCAGAGGGACGTTTGTTGTGCGCATGCGCAGAAAGCGGACTCAATAACAAGCAAATCAATCAGTAAATAGAGCCGTGAGAATGACCTCAGATATAGTCTATAGAAGCTCAATTTCCCCCCAAATATAACGCGCGATATATTGTGTTTAACGCGTTCGTGTGCATTTCTGCTGTAGTATGATGCCAAAGTTGTTACCTATAGACCTCCACTGGTAATTTATGTTAGACTTACCTATAATACATGGAATCTGTACATTGTTCTTATCTCTATTGTTCTTTAATGCATTTTGCAATGGTACACTGCTTGCTAATTGTCCAGGAGTCATTTAAGTAAGAATTTCATTGTTATAATACCGTATTTCCCCAACAATAGGCAGCGGTTTATACATCAATTTTATATACTTGTGAAATGGGTGCGGCTTAAATGGGACGGCCTGTCTAATAACATGAAAACGCATTCGCTAAAAGTTTAATTCAGTGTGCAAAAAGACAACATCCCCAAATTATTTGTTGAATTTAAATGTACTGTTTACTGCAGCAATGAACGGTTCGAAAAGTAACACAAAGCAAAGACACCTTTCTTCAGATAATTCTTCAAATTAAGATCTGTAAACATCATCATCATCGCCGGACAACTCTTTGCTGTTTTGCTGTCGCTGATGTCGTACACGCTTTTGTCACTGGTACGTCTCTCCATAATGCGGGGCGGCATATAGATGGGGAAATACAGTAAAACTTTGAATCCTTGAATCCACAATGGACGAGTGTGAGCATTTGTTAAGACAGGAAAACAATCATGGCGTCCGCAAAACGTTTATATACAGAATATGTATTTAATTGTTATTCTAGTACAGTTATCCTATGTTCTGGTTTCTTTGACATTTTCAATATGTAAATTTCAGTGGCGTTAGTGCGAAACGGTAGAGAAACTATTCACAATGGTGGTGAATGGAACCAGGTGTCGCGATGTCAACACCACTTTACAATACCAACCCTCCAGTGACCCACCAGTCCAAACATAGTGAACATGGTTAGAAAAACAAGTATGAAATATAATTTAATATAATAATATAATTGTAAACATACACTGAAGACTAAAAATGTATCAAACAATTGACGGCTGGTTCCATTCACCATCACTGTGAGCAACGCTGGCGTTCGCATGTTTGCATTATTCTTAAAGAAGACGCAGGACAGTCCCAGATGGATGTAATAGAAACTGTATTGATTTCATGTACAATGTAAAGGGAATATGGCGAGAGAAAGGCCTGTGGAGCTGAAGTGAGAGAAAGGGGCTGCACCGATCACAACAAGGCCCATATGTCTGTATTACCCCATCCCCCAGCTCACACACACACACACACGCACAGGGTCTAAGCCCTGATTATCTCTGCCCCTTCTGTTCAGTCTACCATCCACAACACATGGTGAAGACCCCCCCCCCCCCACCAACCAATATTCTACATCCCCATATACACACACACACACACACACACACACACACACACACACACAAACAGTGGCCCTTATATTGAAATGTATAAGCATATAACACCAGCACTGCTCTGAGTTCCATCTCATGAAGGACATAAAACAAAGCAAAACTACTACAAATGTGCAATTTTTGGGGCCATGGAGAGAAAAAAATTACTCTAAAAGTTAGAACTTGACGCCTTCAACAAAGTTGGGACAGAGGTGTGTTTCTATTTCCTCTTAACTACACTGCCTAAATGTTTTGGAACCGAGGAGACAAACTGCAGCAGTTTTGATAGTTTTGCAGGCTTTGGGTAAAAATAACCACTTTTACAAAATGCCAATTTTTGCCAACTTTACCTGTATATAGCATAAGAAATCTGCGAATACCGATTAAAAGAAAGAAAGAGAGAGAAAGAGAGAGGGCGAGAGAGGCCCCCCGGCCTTCTAGGGCTGACAGCTGCTCTTCAGGCAGGATGGATGGGGGAAGGGGGCCGCTAATTTCATTTCACCGAGGATATTAGATTTCCTTCCTTGTTAGGACGCTGAAGGCCTTCGCTTACAGTAGTCGCCGGAGTATGTCCTTCAACCTGACACATTTTAAACAATGCAAAGCTGCTTTGAATCAGATCATGAGAAACTAGGTTCACTCGGCTCATATGAACATCGAACCTGCTCTGTTTTTTCGCTCTGACATTAGCAAGGGTACAAGGGTACCATGGTCAAGGGAACCTCAGTGGAACCTGGGCCGGGACTTAAGCCTATGACCTTCAGATCACAGGGGGACTGACCAATAGACCACTAGAAATGTGACCTCACCATTTAAGCCATCCATAGGGCATAGGGCAGCTAGTGGGGGATATGTTGGAGCAGGGGTGCCTGGGAATTGAACCTACAACCTTCCAGTCACAAGAGCAAGGTCCTAACCACTAGATCATCTAGACTAGAAATGTGACCTCTGCATTTAAGCCATCCACACATGGTGCATAGGGCAGCTAGCGGTGGAGCAAGGCGCAGTGCGGTGCCTGGGACTTGAACCTACAACCTTCAGATCACAAGGGCAAGGCCCAAATCACTAGGTCCCACCCACTAGAAATGTGACCGCGTCATTTAAGCCATCCACACATGGAACATAGGGCAGCTACCGGTGGTTGAGGGATCATGTGGTGTCTGGGTCTTGAACCTACAACACTGTGAATTGAGCTTCTGTTTGAAATTGTGACCAGGTTGATGTTTCATGTCTAAAAAAAAGCTCCAATGTATCACTACAGTATAAAGTGTGAAGTGTAAATAACATTTTATTGCAAATATTGCCCAGGCTGCAAACATACTACTTTTACCTCCACAGCTTCTAGTGTAGAATACTTTCTCAGAATTTCCTTTACCCATGCCCAACACCCCACCCCGCACATTTTTAAAGCTGTTATTCTTTTTATTCACTTTGCATGGGCGACACAGATGTGAAGGACTGCAAACTTCCGAACAACGGCTCTGAGAACTTGAGGCCTCGCACATAGAAGGTGAAAAGAAAAATGACTTCAATTGGTATGACAGACTGAGCGCCAGCACACATTAGCATACAGCTGACGTGTGTTTGTTAGAGTGTGAGAGATGGGGGCACCATAAAGTTTTTGTCCTGGGGACTGAACAGACCTCTCGTGGCAGCTGCCTGGCCCTCAAGTTCCCCACCCCAGATTGCCTGAAGGTCAAAGGTCCTGAGCTGCATTCCCATGAAGGTGTTGGTCTTGGTGGAATTGGAGCCAGAGCCGAGGGGACCAAAAAACATCTTCCATGCATAGATAAAATGGTTCTTCACTCTTTAAATTTCACTGGGTTGAATGTTGTGATGCTTTTCTTGCCAGATAAAGCTTCTTTCAGTCTTCAGCTTGTTTCACTGGTATTTATGATATGGTATTTCATGAGTCCCTCATGCCCCTTTTCCTCTGCACTGGTTCTGGTGCCGTTGCCAGTTCGCAATTCGTAACCGGTGTCCTCGCTTTTCCACTGCAAATAGGTTGGCTCAGAAATGGCACCAACTTTTTGATGGGAACCCATGATGTCATTGGAAGTGGGTAGGGTTAGAAAGTAAAGTTCAGATAAAATGGTGGACAGCAAGTGGTGTGGTCAACAGACTTAATCAACGCGACAAAACAAATATAATTAACAAACAAAACTAAAGGAGAACAAGAAAATGAATCTTTCAAGACGCAGTAGAGTTTGGGGTCCAAAGGATTTAAATGGTTGTGGAGTTGCAATCAACATCGGCGCTATGTAAGGTAAGCTAAGCTAAGCTAAGCTAATCTACCTCATGGTTCAGTTTTTTTATGCGTATTTACAGTGGGACAAAAAAGTATTTGGCAGCCACCAATTCAGCAAGTTGTCCCACTTAAAAAGATGAGTCTGTAATGTTCATCATAGGTTCACTTCAACTGTAAGAGACAGAATGTAAAAAAAATCCAGGAAATCACATTGTATGATTTTTAAAGAATTTATTTGTATAATGGTGCAGAAAATAAGTATTTGTTCAATAACAAAAGTTCACCTTAATACTTTGTAATGTAACCATGGTTGGTCAAAAGTTTCCTGTAGGTCTTCACAAGGTTTCCACACACTATATACTACAAACAAGCAAGAATTCTGGACCACAGACCTGTTACTTCTTCTTTAAGAAGCTCTTCTATCCTCCTCTCGTTACCTGTATTAATGCACCTGTTTGAACTCGTTATCTATATAAAAGACACCTGTCCACACCTTCAAACATTTAACCTCCACCATGGCCAAGACCAGAGAGCTGTCTAACGACACCAGGGACAAGATTGTACACCTGCACAAGACTGGGATGATCTGTCCTACAATAGGCAGCAGCATAGTTAGAAGAGATCAACTGTTGGAGCAATTATTAGAAAATGGTATAAATACAAGATCACTGACAATCTCTCTCCACCTGGGGCTTCATGCAAGATCTCACCTCGTGGGTACAAATGACATTGAGAACAGTGAGGAAACAGCCCAGAACTACACTCTGGAACTTGTTAACGACCTGAAGACAACTCAGACCAGTAACAAATGTTACTAGTAGTAACACTACATCATGGACTACAATCCTGCTTAAGCAGCACATGTCCAGTCTGCCAGAGATAATCCAGGGGAGGACTGGGAGAATGTCATGTGCTCAGATGAGACCAAAATTGAACTCTTTGATATAAACACCACTCGCCATTTTTGGATGGGGAAGAATGTTGAATTGCATCCCAAGAACACCATACCCACTGTGAAGCATGGGGGTGGAAACATTATGCTTTGAGGCTGATTTTCTGCAAAGGTGACAGGACGACTGATCCGTATTAAGGAAAGGATGAATGGGGCCAAGTATCGTGAGATTTTGGGCAAAAACCTCCTTCCATCAGTGAGAAAATTGAAGATGAAACATGACTGGATCTTCCAGCATGAAAATGATCCCAAATTCCGCCCAGGCAACGGAGGAGTGACTACGTAAAAAGCATTTCAAGGTTCTGGAGTTGAGAATCTGTGGAGGGAAGTCCATGTTGCCCACAGACAGTGCCAAAACATCACAGCTCCTGAGAAGATCTGCATGGAAGAATGGACCAAAATAGCAGCTACAGTGTGTGTGCAAACTTGGTGCAGATCTACAGGAAACGTTTGACCAACCAAGGTTACATTACAACGTAATGAGGTGAACGTTTTTATTGATTAAATAATTCTTTTCTGCACCATTATACAAATAAATTCTTTAAAAATCATGCAATGTGATTTTCTAGATTTTCTTTACATTCTGTCTCTCACAGTTTTTGAGTGATTTCTGAGTGAACCGTGTTCACTTATTCCCTTACGTTTAAGACATTGGGGGAAGATTAAACATAAAAGTGAAAGCTATCTTTATCAACCTCTATAAATAAACAGCAATTGTGAAGACCTGTCTCTGTTGTGAATGTGTAGGTCAACAAGAACATCATCAGAACTTTACAGCTGCAGGTCTACATCTCCACAGTCTACAAAATGTTTTCCTATCAACATGGGGACTGCTAGCCACCATAGTGTTGGCTCCCTTAGAATAAACCAAATGAACCAAAAGGCATGTTCTCTTTAAATAGGTTTATTTATTTATCTTAAAATAGTTTCCTTTTATTCTACATACTCATTTAAAGGAAGTAGAGGACTTGCAGAAGCAAAAAACAAAAGGTATTAACACTTATTTTCATTTAAAATACTGTCAAAAAAGTGACAAAACTGAAAGAGAAAACATTATATCATGATTATTTTATTGGGAGAGCATTTCAAATGCAGGTGAAATTGCGACTGTAATCTTTATAGAACTATATCTATGATGGCTACCCACTCAGCTGCCCTCTCATTACACACACACACGCGCACACACACACACAGAGTCTAAAAGGAACTGGTCAGACGAAATCATCTGAACGTCCTTATTTACCAGAACTGCTTCATGTAAACTGCATTTTTCCGGATCGTTCCTCTCGGTCACAGTGGATATAAAGACAGCGGTGTTGCAATGAAAGCTGTGGAACATCACAGTAAGCTCATCACACATCTCTGAAGCTGTTCACTAGTTTGTTCCTTGAGAATTTCATGTAAACTAGACATTAAGAGTCAGTTCGGTGCAAGTCACAGTGCAGGTGAATGGAACCAGACGTCCGGTTCCTCTAAAAGTTCCCCACAGACATGAAACGTTGATGAAGATGTTACCTGATGCCTGAGACATTGTTCTACCAAAGTTTGGAGAAGCCCATTCATGGTGAGGACCCCCAAAGTGATTTAGTTCAGATTCACGACAATCACCACCAACACTCAGGGACTCTGCTGGGTTTTAAGAGGGCGCTATTAGTGCTGAAGATGTCTGGTTCCATTCACCACCACTCCATGTCACACCAAACCCACTCTAGAAGACTGTTTACAGCTCAGAAACTGAATTATTTAAATTGCCTAAAGAAATTGTGGAATTAAGTGTTTATTTCAGACACAAAAACTTGCCGGAAGTGCATTACTGCAAGTGTACGTGCTCTTACCTTATGCCACTCAGTGGCCATTTTATCAGAAACACCCTGAGCTCAGCTCACCCGTTTTGCCCATTCTGTCTCTCGCCTTCTATCCGTCGGTGGGCATACACCACCCGAGGACCACCACTAACCAGACATGGTGTAGATGGGGGCCAGTAACACGGCAGTGGCTCTGGTCAAGAGAAGAGCCCAGCGTTTAGAAGGTGCTTCTGAGAAAGCCAGTGTGTAGCTACTGAGGACGAATACCTCAGTGCATGGAGTAGTCGGAAAATATCTGGAGGAAGCTGATGACCATGGCACTTGATCTTCAGCTACATGAACTACAGTACTCATCCAAGTTGTTCCTGAAGACTAGTGGGCAAAAAAAAAAAAAAAAAAAAACGACTCATCCATTGTTTTCCCTTTCTCACATAGCAATTATACGAGTTGAGGTAGCCAATAATGGCCACAGGTCAAGCAAGTAATGGGAGCAGACAGGGTGGTCTCACTCTGGGGGTCTGTAACAGGGGAGAACAAGGGAAGTTGGTTCATGCCAGGGTTCCCCACATAGGAAGTGTAGCAGAATTCTGCACGTGTGTGCATAACGTTGTGCAAAACTGTTGAATTTCTATAGAATTAATTAAAATAGGCCCAAAAATATTCATTTTAGCCGCTAAACTACACAAATATAAAGGAACTATGAATCCAAATGGGCAGAAATGCGTTTATCAATGGAAGACGTGAAGCTATGAAACACATAGCGTGACCTGGGGTGCCAAAACTTTTGCAACTGGGTGTCGCTGAGGCTCACAAACAGGAGGCCTTGTCTTCTGGGAACTGGGTCTCTCCTGCGATGGCGTGGTGCAAACAGTGGGAGGTGGTCACCAATGGTGTTCATACAGCCCTGTTACCATCACTGATCTTCTGAATATATACCACCCACACCCACACCCACAGTCAACATGGAGGTGAGAATGCACATTCAGTAAGTAGCATCTATAACTCCGCCCCCGGCCAATAAATCAAATTATTCTTAAAGGGAATAAATCAGTCACTTATGCCAAAGAAACTTGTTAACCCCCAAAAAAGAAAAAAAAAAGTTTATTCTGTCTTCAGAGAGATGTGTGATTTAGCTCCCTTCACATTTTATAGTCATAATCATCACTCTTATTTCAACAGGTGCGTAATAATGTGATTGGTCGCATTAAAAAGACTTTGATGCTATGCTTGTAAAACGAGCCTTGATGCCACTTTACTTGCCTTATAAAACTACTCATAAATGCTTATTAACTATGTTATAAACACCTTAAAATCATTAATAAGCATAGAAAAAATAATATGGGCAACAATGAGCCATCACGTCTGCAGAACGATGGAAAAGACAAAGTGAGACCTGAGCCTTAACAATCCACATCAATGTGGGCTCACTATTTGGCAAACAACAGGTCACTGCTGCCCTTTTCATAAACTGCTCATGTTCTGAAAGCAGCCATAACATTAAGACCACTGGATACAGACCTTATAGTGATGAATCTCGTTCCTTGCAGTGTTCCAGGTGTGGTCATGGGCACCCAAAGCTCACTGATGCATGTGGGAAGAGGAGCTCCTGTTTGAAATGTTAACGCTGCTCTGATAGAAAGTGCACCACAGTCAGCAGCATGAGAAAACCTCCTCACTATTTGGCAGGTGGTCTTCCTGTTGGTGTACAACCTAATTCAGTCATTTATAAACCCTTTATAAGGGAAGGAAAGGCTCGGATTGCAAAGTGGCAACAAAGCTTTTCTCTTTTTTGGGATAACAAGCTTCGTTGGCATAAAGGCCCTAAAATATTTGAAATAAGATCCTGAAAATGGCCTCTAGTGCTCGAAACAGGGACACACACTGAGGAAAACACTCGCAAGCTCTCCCCAATGCAGCAGCATTCAACAGGTTGATAGTAAATATTATGAGAGGCCCTATAGGACATTATCATAACTTGGGTTTCTCACATACAACACTATACTCTTTCACAAACACTACCATACTCTTACATGTGCAGTCATACTCTTCCTTATTTACTGTCTTACATTCACCACCTATGATGGTGCATATAAGAGGGTGTAGTTGTGTGTGTAAGAGAGAATAGTAGGAGTAGGAGAGTATAATAGTAAATAAGGATGACTGCACATGAAAGAGAGTTTGGTAGTGTTTGTGAAAGAGTATAGTGTAGTATGTGTGAGACCAAGTTAGGATACTGTCATATAGTGCCTCATGAAATATCACACACACACACACACACACACCCACACACACACCCAAAC
>JBBIGC010000024.1:3797932-3809717 GCA_037576955.1 Lepidarchus adonis
AGAGAGAGAGAGAGAGAGAGAGAGAGAGAGAGAGAGAGAGAGAGAGAAAGAGAGAGAGAGAGAGAGAGAGAGATCCTCTGGTGCTGTCTTTCTCCTTTAACTCCAGTGTCATCACTGAAGTGCTGAAGGGAATCACTGTACTGGAATGAATACTGAATTACATCAATGTATTTCATAGTCATACTGCTGAAACAAATCAGCTGTAAAACTACTGTTAAGAGTCACACAGCCTGTGACAAATCCCATTCATTTTCCAAACTGCTTATACATTTTGGGCCACAGGGAAACTGGAGCCAATCCCTGGAGGATCCCATGGCATCAGACAATCTACAATAAATAGCTGAATATGAATGAGTACATCATGAAGTTGAACCTTTTTCAGCAATATAATATTTTATTTTATGTTAGAGCAGCGGTCCTCAACCTTTTTTGCGCCACGGACCGGATTAATGTCAGACAGTATTTTCACGGACCAGCCTTTAAGGTGTTGCGGATAAAAACAACAAAATAAAATAATACGATCAACACAAAAACTGTGGTATTTTGTAGATATAATAATAAAGGTGAATCCACTCTGTAATTATGTAACTTTATTAGCAGCATCCTCCTGAAACACGCCAATAACGTCCTCCTCTCTGCCCCTAATGGTAACGCGTAAACTTTCCTTTCAAAATAAGTTTTCAATGCTGTTGTGGCAATCTCAGGGTTTTCTGCCATGACTTTTATCCAGAATACTGGCAAAGTTGTTGTCTCAAACACACTTAGATAACTTTTTTAGTTACAATTTTTGGTATGGCCTGTTACAAAATGCTCTGTGATTGGGGACCACTTAGCTTAGTCTTAGAGCAGTCACTACTTTACACATACAAGAAAACAATGTAATGTTATAAAACACATAACATTTAAATAATAATAATAATAATAATAATAATAATAATAATAATAATAATAATAATAATAATAATAAAACTGTTTAATATAATCCTACAAATATACAGTATCATTTCTGCAAAGCTTGACAGACTATATATATATATCATACTAGATTTCACGCGGACTCTAATTCTGTAATGCGTCTGATGTGTAGCCTCCGTTTTGAGTGCTCTCCCGCCTCCTTCGTTTCCGGTTCCGCTCTCTCGCGCTGTATTTCTGCCCGGCAGTGTCCTCCATTTCACTCCTCGCGCTCCGGCCGCTCGGTGCAGCTCCTGTTCCCGGAACCGTTGCAGACATGCTGTCCGTTCGCGTCGCGGCCGCTCTGGCCCGCTCCCTCCCCCGACGGGCTGCTTTTGTAAGTGCACTTTTCCACTAAGGCACACAAACCAGCCGCTCAGGGTCGCAGCTGCGCTGTTTAATGCGTTTGAACTTGAGGAGACAGGAGTGTGCGGTGTCGCGTCGCGCGCCGCCATCTTGCGCGAGCGAGGCCTAAAGCTCACCCCGTTCGCCTTGAAGTGTCGCGCAGCGGTGTTCATTCGCCTCGCTGCACGACTGTAAACGGGCCCTGGTGAGCGTTTGCTGTGCGCGCTAGTCGCTCGCGCGCTGCTTGCAGAGAGTTTGAAGGAGACTGAATGACATTTAGCCGGTGAAGGTCAGCTTTTGGGCATAAATGCTACTTGAACGCTGCTTTGCGATACTTGTGTTTAAAATTGGAACTGTCTTTTAGCCCCGATCGTGCTAAACATGGAGATTTAATTACATTTTAGACAAAAATCCGGGATGGCAGCTAGCACCTAGCTGGCATTGCTAGCTATCTGATCTCCATTGATTAGCAATGCTAGCTAGTGTCCCTGGTTCACTTTATTTGACTATTTGTGAGGTATTTCTGATTTTTCATTGCCTGTTCACCGGTTATGAGTAAAACCAGCGTCCACATTGTCCCATGTACCAGCACTCTGCTGCAGGGACGCTGCTGTTGGCCCTGGTTGTGAAGGTCACCAGCCTCTCAGGAGGTGGATCAGCACTAACCATGCGTGCGACTTAAGTTCATTTGACCCTTAATGTCATTTTTGTTTTGTTTAATATGTCCAGATTCCCAAGAATATAGCTGCTGCTTGTGTTGGAGCAAAGAACCTGCACACAGCAAGACCATGGCTGCAGAAGACAGGTAGAAGCTAACTTCTTCTACATATTTAAAGTGCAACATGTAGATAAATGTATTGTCTTTAAGCCTGCCATTTTAAATAGGTAACAAAGAGAATAAATCTAAAGTTAAATATTCCAGAGGAGTACTGTTATAATGTGAAAAACTAAATTATGCTTGAAAAATAAAAGCATGGTGAGATGGTTGAGTATGAACACAACAGCAGGAGGGTAATGGCAGTCCAGGGTTTTAAAAGCCCTTTTTTGTTCTGCATCATGCTTATTGGATGTAATAACATTGTTTACCCTCCTGCACCCCCAAGGCACAGCCGAGGTTTCCAGCATTCTGGAGGAGAAGATCCTGGGAGCAGATACAGGTGCCGATCTGGAGGAGACAGGACGTGTGCTGTCGATCGGAGATGGTATTGCTCGTGTGTACGGGCTGAGGAATGTGCAGGCCGAAGAGATGGTGGAGTTCTCCTCTGGGCTGAAGGTGAGCATGCTTGGGGTCACTGGGTTAGTATTCATACTAGGCTTTGGGGATTGTGGGGCTGAGGTCTTGCTAGACCTGAAGACCTAACACTACATTCTTATCTTGATTTAATTTTAGGTGTCTTGTCTTTTCTTTTTTTTTTAAATTTTTTTTAAACCTTTTATTTTGGGTGGGCAAAAGTAGAAATGCACTCATGCCTGTATAATTAGTATGTTACTCATTAAAAAAAACGGTTTATCATCTCAAACTTGATGAACAAGATTCTCTTTTTTGCATGTTTGGAATTGTATCTAAGATATATATTTAAAGACTCATTTGTTTAGATCTGCTTTTTCTACATGATATTGACAGCATTAATTGATTTTATCTTTAGTATTTTATTGTTTGTATATCTTTAAATGTACAAACGTTTGTACTTGTTTTATGAATTTATTTTATGTAAGGTGACCGAGTGTCATGAAAGGCGCCCATAAATTTGTTATTACAAAATCAAAGTATGGTAAAAGTAGTAATTAAAATAAGGCGAGGATAAAAAATATAGAGGGGGGGGGAGGGGGCTCAGTAAATAAAATGTTGTATTAATAAATAAGCCGGCACTGAGTGGCTGGCGGTGGTAGCTCTAGCTGTGTTGTTGATGGGAAGCCATCTTGGATTCAGAAGAACCCGCAGTTCCACGATTAATAAAACGGTTCACACACTGTTACACGATTACCATTTCAATGCTCTGTGCTGAAATGGCTGGTCAGGGTTCTTTTACAGCAATGTCCATATTATACTCTGGAAATAAACTGAAATACACGATGACTTACCTTTTTGCACAAACCTACAGTCTACATATTTTTGTTTCTGATTTCATTTTGTATTGTTAGGGCTAAGTACACGATCAGCTCGATTGTCCTGAAAACATGAAGCATATGCCTGAACTTTATCAAGCCTTGGACCCAAGTGAAGCCCTTTTAATATTCATCTTTCTTTATATTTGCCTTCATCTCTAGGGCATGTCTCTGAACTTGGAGCCTGATAATGTTGGTGTTGTGGTGTTCGGTAACGACAAGCTGATCAAGGAGGGTGATATCGTGAAAAGAACTGGAGCCATTGTGGACGTGCCTGTAGGAGAAGAGCTGCTGGGACGCGTCGTTGATGCTCTGGGAAATGCCATTGATGGCAAGGTCTGTAATCTTTCTGGCTTTTGATGAAGCTACATTTTATTTATTTATTTATTTCCCCACTACATCCTGAATTGGCCTTAACGTTTGGTCCATCTTACTCTAGGGTCCTCTGGGTTCTAATCAGCGTAGGCGTGTTGGCCTGAAGGCTCCAGGTATCATCCCCCGTATCTCTGTGAGGGAGCCCATGCAGACAGGAATCAAGGCTGTAGACAGTCTGGTGCCCATCGGCCGTGGACAGAGAGAGTTGATCATTGGAGACCGACAGACCGGGTATGTGTGAAGCTGATGGTGCAAGACAATTTATATGGACTTACATTCACGTTGCATTTCATATTTGACTTTTTACTTACTACTGAACATCTAAATTTAACTGAGACACTTTCTTCACGCTGTTCATCAGGAAAACTGCCATTGCCATCGACACAATCATAAACCAGAAGCGGTTCAATGACGGCACAGATGAGAAAAAGAAGCTGTACTGCATCTACGTGGCCATCGGGCAGAAACGATCCACCGTGGCTCAGCTGGTCAAGAGGCTGACTGACGCGGATGCTATGAAGTACACCATTGTGGTATCTGCCACAGCCTCCGATGCCGCTCCCCTGCAGTACCTGGCCCCTTACTCCGGCTGCTCCATGGGAGAGTACTTCAGAGACAACGGCAAGCACGCCCTGATCATCTACGACGATCTGTCCAAACAGGTGAGGGCTGGCTGAAGAATGTGGCTATGGGTTGGAGACTGACTGTGCAAACCTGAGAAACTCAAGTCTGAATTTTCACAACGTACTTGAAATGTCAACTTGTTTACTACAGGTACATCTGAAAATTTGGTTGTCAAAGTTCAATATTCCTTGACATTTCTCAAGTGAAATCCATATATTATATAGCTTAGTGATCCATCAGGCCTTTTATTTCTTGGAATTTTAATGATTATCATTTCCTTAGGGACAAGTTTTTCTGATTCTGATAATTTTGAGACAGCAAATTTGGGGTTTTAATATTGGAAATCCATAGTTTTATCTTGGAAAGTCATGGTGTCACATCCTAATCGGCTAATTAACTCAACACCTGTAAAGGTTTCCTGAGCCTTTAAATGGTCTCCACCTGGGAGATTGAGGAGGGTAAGCCGTAAAAGGTCATTGCTAAATAAGCTGGTTGTTCAGGCTGGTTGTATCCAAGCACATTCATTGAAAGTTGAGTGGAAGGAAAAAGTATGATAGGAAAAGGTGCAACAGGGCCATTCAAGAATGTGGGGGAGCTTCACAAGGAGTGGACTGAGGCTGGAGTCCGTGAATCACGAGTCACTATACACAGACGAGTCCTAGACATGGGCTACAAATGTCACATTTCTCGTATCCCCTTTTCAGATAAATGTAAATTTTGCATATTTAGAAATCAAGGTCCCAGAGTCTGGAGGAAGAGTGGAGAAGCACAAAATCCATGTTGCTTGAAGTCCAGTGTGAAGTTTCCAGTCAGTGATGTGGGGTCATGTCATCTGCTGGTGTTGGTCACTGTGTTTTCTGAAGTCCAGTCAACGCAGCATCTACCAGGAAATCTTAGAACTTCATGCTTCTTCTGCTGAAGCTTTATGGAGATGCTGATTTCATCTTCCAGCAGGACTTGGCACCTGCCCACACTGCCAAAGGAACCAAAAGCTGGTTCCACCACCAGGGTGTAACTGTGCTTGATTGGCAGCAAACTCTCCTGAGCTGAATCCCATAGAGAATCTATGGAGTATTGTCAAGAGGAAAATGAGACACCAGACCCAACAATGCAGACGACCTGAAGATCTGAGATCAAAGCAACATGGGCTTCCACCACACCTCAGCAGAGCCACAGACTGATCACCATGACTAGTCACATTGATGCAGTAATTTATGCAAAAGGAGGAACATTATTGAGTGCATAGGAATGAACATACTTTTCAGAATCCTGTCATTTCTGTTTAAAACATGAATAATAAAAGATGACCTTTTTGTGCTCTTCTAATTTTGAGACGGTGAATTTGGGGTTTTGTGTGTAATGAATATAATGTATGGATTTCACGATACTTAGATTTGTACGTGTGTCTACTTCGACTACAAACCATTTTACACTGAAGCCAGAACAAGTGTTTCGGCATGGAATACCTTTTTACGGAAGCACAGGACTGCCAGAATGCCAATTTTACACGATTGGCCTTAAAGATGCAGTAATGGCCTGTTTCAATGAGGAGACGTTAAGTGTCCTAATACAAGCGGTAGGCAAGTCCAGTCCTGGAAGTTTAATTTCAGCAGTTTGGCATTTTCCCCTCAAACACTCACTAAACCTGATCATTTAACAGGTGTTTGACCAGGGAAATCACCCGTCTATGCTGCACTTCCTGGAGAGGAATTGCCCACCCTTGCTGTGGTACTGTTTTTTTTAGCTTGGGGCACCAGTGCTTAGTGTATGTAGATGACCATGTTGTCTTGGTTAAATACCCCTGTAAGTCATGCCTATATTGGCATAGACCTGTAATAAACCTTCGAATATGGGGCCATATCTTCCTTAGTCGAGCCCTTCTACACCCTTGCTGCCCCTGACTCTCTTCTTCCTGTTTTTGCAGGCTGTGGCGTACCGCCAGATGTCCCTGCTGCTGCGTCGTCCCCCTGGTCGTGAGGCCTACCCAGGGGACGTGTTCTACCTGCACTCCCGTCTGCTGGAGAGAGCTGCCAAGATGAACGACAACTTCGGCGGCGGTTCCCTCACAGCCCTGCCCGTGATCGAGACCCAGGCCGGAGACGTATCTGCTTACATTCCCACCAATGTCATCTCCATTACTGATGGACAGGTGATGTTTTACAAGCTGTTCTCCATAGTCGTAGCAGAAGTGTGAGAATCCCAAGATGGTAGATGCATCTTGCTTGCAAATTCAATCTCGAACTTTTCCCTCTCTATGCACAGATCTTCTTGGAGACGGAGTTGTTCTACAAGGGTATCCGCCCCGCCATTAATGTGGGTTTGTCTGTGTCCCGTGTGGGCTCTGCTGCTCAGACCAGGGCAATGAAGCAGGTGAGAGAGACTGGGAAGCTGGTTGAATCAATGTAGTTAAAGCGTTTGCTCGTAGCTGCCACGCCCAACATGGAGGATGTGCTGAACCGAATCTTGTTTCTCAGGTTGCGGGTACGATGAAGCTGGAGCTGGCCCAGTACCGTGAGGTCGCTGCCTTCGCTCAGTTCGGTTCTGATCTGGATGCTGCCACCCAGCAGCTGCTCAACAGAGGTGTGAGGCTCACGGAGCTGCTGAAACAGGGCCAGTATGGTGAGTGACATAGCATTCTTAAATCTTGCTTGACGTAATGGCGTCATAGCATTTAACTGCTTCTTAAGGATGAAGGAGCAGTGATGACACTACTGTTAGCTGAGCTGAGATCATCGATTTCTTTCCAGCACCCATGGCTATTGAGGAGCAGGTCACCGTTATCTATGCTGGTGTGAGGGGCCACTTGGACAAAATGGAACCCAGCAAAATCACAAAGTTTGAGAAGGCCTTCCTGCAACACATTCGCAGTCAACACCAGGAACTGCTCGCAACCATTAGGTAACTCCCCTGCCCGGTCCTCTCAGGTGTGACCGTTTGCCTTTCTGGATCGTTTTTCTAATCACCTCCATTCTCGTTTCAGGGCTGATGGCAAGATCTCCGATGCAGCAGATGCCAAGCTGAAGGAAATTGTTCTTAACTTCTTGTCCAGCTTTGAGTAATCTTCCCCCTGCCGCTCACGTTTGTTCATGTTTGCTTATAGTGCTCCGGTTAAGTTTATACGAACGTCAAATTTCAAGTGGCACTTGATCCTCGATGTACATAAATCTCCTAACAGAGAATAAAGTGTTCTACTCCAGTTCCTCTGATCTTGCTGTATTAACTTTGGCCAGGGGAGGGCAGTGTTTAGCTGAATCGTGGACACGGTCCATGGGTGGGTATGACACTTCACATTTAAGCCTTTGTCATCTTTTTCGTATATGGGACATCTGTTGGACAACTAAATACTGTAATTATGAATGTTGGTGCAAGCTCCATCTGTTCTTCAGAATCTCAGTTTACACTTCAAACTGATCCCTTTAGACCAGGGGCGTCCAACTCCAGTCCTAGAGATCTACCACCCTGGGGAACTTCAGTCTGCAGGGTGGTAGTTCTTCAGGACTGGAGTTGAGACACCAGTCATTTACATCTGAGGTATTGAACTCCAGTGCTGTAGGGTGGGTGTCCTGCTCAGGTGCAGATATAGTTGGCGTGTTTGAAGGAAGGGAACCACAGAGCTGCTGGACGCCAGCCCTCCAGAACCAGAATTAGACACTCCTGGGTTGTGGAGGCTCACTGAGGTTCTGAAGGGGCTTTTAATAATGTATGGCTTAAACCACCTACATTGGAATGCTGCTGTCTTGCAAGGTAGAGCTCAAACCTGGTTGACTTGCTGGTTTTTGTGAGCTAGAAGAACTACCTCATTGGGCTGGTTTAATGACACCAAATCGAGGGCTGAGAGCCAAAAGGGCGTAAGTGACATTTTGGTCAAAATTGAGTTATCATCGGAAAGCTCTTTGAGCTTTTTCTACTGAAAAAATTACAGAAGTGAAATATAAATACATTTTGAGTTATTAAACAAAAACCAAAGGTCTTAACTGTAAACACACAAGCATTTAGAGTCAGAAAGGCTGATGAAATGTAGAAAAATATTTTTTGGACTGAAAGCTGTATTATTCATTAAGTACCATGTCATCCATGTGTATCAATAATTGTGCTTTAAATAGGTTAAATCAGTACAGAGTTTTTTGTTTGGGCTCTCCTGTAAAGTTGGTGAAATGTCACTTACGCCCTTTTGGCTCTCAGCCCTCAATGATGTTTCAGGTGGAACCCAACTTGGTACTTTCTTGAATATGCCAAATGCTACTTGGGCAGTGAAATATGAAACCAGAACCCTGATTTATGCATGGGTTCTTCACAATGTAGTTTGAGAAAGGACCCTCGACACAGGTGTTGACCTACAACTGAATTTTGTTGAATTGGAACCTGGCCTTATTTTCAGTCTGTCTCCCTACATTAACAGAAGTTAAAGTAATGATCGTTGCAAGGTTTAATTTACTGTAACCACACACTAAAAGTTGCTAAATGTCTGTTAAAGCTTAAGATGTACAATCTCACTTTAGAAGTAGCAAGTTTGATTGAGCAAATTAGACACCTCGAGGCCTGGGCTTCACCCAGAGATGCTTTAAGCTGTTCCCTTCATTGCATACAATTAACAGGTAACCTGACCCAGGTGAGCTTGAGAAGTGAAATCAGACAATGGATCTGGGAACCCTCAATGGTCATCTGAAAAAGACAGAAGGTCCAACTCTACCAAAGATTTGGCCCAAGAACTTAAGTCTGATATCCTGCCCTGAAGGTGATCTAGCACAGTAGAAGGTACTCCAACATCGTCGGAATCGCTTTTATTGAGTAATTTTGAGTGTTTGAGTAAACAAAAGGAATTTGATTCTGGTTGATGTCTCTCAAACACAGTATATAAAAAGATGCAATAAAAAAAAAAAAACATAATTTACAATATGAATGTGATCTGAATTTATAAATATAAGGTATAATGTTAAGAGAAAAGTGTATATTTATAATTATGTATGGAACTATATATATATACACCTGCATTTAAATGGACAATAGTCAAATTATATTTGCATTGATTTTATTAAGTCATAAAAGACAGGGCATTTGATAAAACAAAGCTCAAATCCTTATCTTTTATGTGTAATGGTCGTCTCACAATATCCCTCATATGCATCCACACCCAAACAAACTTCATATTCATATTAATCTAGTTTATTGCAGTTGAGAAAATGGTTCTTCAGAATGTTCTGGTTTTCGCTATGAAACATCATTTTTCCAGGTCTTTAAACTGGGCTGGTGCCCAACACTCCATATTTGCCAAAAATATAATTATTTAAACTGTCGTCCAAGTTTGCTAACGGTGGAGTGATGTGAAGCTGCAAATCAGAAGCACAAAACCTGTTCCCATGGCACGCCACACGTCCAGGACAGCTTCCCATTCAAATTCAAAGGAGTGATCAGAATTCTGAAGAGTTATAAAATGGCAGAAACCATCTTTCCATTAAAGGCCCTTATGGCTGTGGGGTGAGCAGAAACTCCTAATTCCACTCAAATGATCTTCAAACCATGAAGGAGAACTTTACCAGCAGCATGCAATCAAGCACGAAGTTCATAAACATGTAGTTATGGCCCTTAAATATTTACAACCAATGAGCGCACCTGACTTGGAGATGTTCTTCAACAACATTTCTAACTATCTAAGCCGGGATGCCCAAATCCAGTCCTGGAGGTCCAGCAGTTTGGTGACCTCCATGCTCAGACACCTCACTTGTTCATAGCCAGGTTTACTGAATGTGTTGGAGATCTACCAAACTGCTGGACATTGTGTCTCTAAGAGCAAATTGGGGCACCCCCTGGTGGAAGCATGGGCTCTGTCCTCCAGAGATTGAGTTAGATCCCTGGTGTTGGCCGTGTGTCTAAGATAGTGGTTCTTAACAGTGGCGCTACCGAACCCCACCAGTTTCATATGCGCATTCACCGAACCCGTCTTTAGTGAAAAATAAAATGTGATTTTTTTTCAAATTCAAGAAGATTTTTACTGGTGAACATCTTGTTCAAAGAACAAAACCAACACAATTCTGCCGGTGCAAGATTAGAGTTGCTCAACTTGGCGTTGCAAATCCTGCAGATAGGAGCTCACTCCCATCACGTTCTGTGATACATGTGAATCCATGTTGTACATATTCGTCCGACCACTTTCTTCTTTTGACCGACATAGTTAGTATGGATTATAATATTAACAAAAAAATCACACTAAGTACTACCACGACAGTCACACGTTCACTACTGAGCGCTAAATTCCCCACAGCACCTGATTGGCCGAGCAGTGTAGCATGATCATCTGCAGCCAGTGATGGCCAAGTGGGGCGTGTCCACCAATTTACACGATAATTCGGGTGTGTCCGAACCTCCGTGGCGGAGGCTCTGCCGAACCCCTCAGACCGACTCACCGAACCCCGGTTAAGAACCACTGGTCTAAGAGCAGAATTGGCTTGGATCTCTCTGGGCCCTCCCTCTCCCCCACCCCTCTTGCTGTCCACCAGATGATAGAATAGTTGGGTAGCATTCACCTCCAAGCACGTTAAGCTGTCCAATGAAGTTGCAACAGGAACTGGAAAGAAAATAGAGCTGAAGAAATAAAAAAAACTTTTAATTTAAATAAGTGTTACATTCACGTGAATAAATAAATAGTGTACATGTGATTTGGGAAAAGACAAAACAAAATGACAGTAGATTAGTGCCGAGTATTACAAAAAAAAAACACAAAACAAGAACAAATACAGGAGGAGTGCATTTCGTAACGTGGAGAAGTGTAAATTCAGTGACTTAAGTGAATAACGAGTGAGTGATTCTCTCAAAAACCCTGCAAGAACGTGTGCGAGGGCTAAATCTACTGTCGAGGCAGACGTGTGATGAGTGCACATGTTGCATGAGTTAAAACGAGTCAAGTGAACGCTGTGGGTAGACTGAAGAATTCTAGACTGGACTAGAATTTCAATCCCGCAATCCTTACAAGGCCTCGAGCCGCAGAACCCCGGGTCTAGATTACTGTGGAGTGTCTGTACCTTAGACCCAGTACTGTTTGATTGTGATGGGGGGTGCATGGTGTCTGTGTTTGGGAACGTGGTTCTGTGTGACGTAACTTGGGTCGTAATAATCCCACTCGAGCCCGGATGCCCAAGGTGCCCCAGGGAAACCGTCGCTGTCCGCAGACAGGATGCGCAAAGACACACCTGAATGAAATAAATTTTAGACATGATTTTGGTGATTGTTCAGAAAAAAGATTTCTGGAAGAAGTAAAAAATAAACTTGGGTGGGACGTTTTGTAAAATGCAATAATGGACCGAAGTAAAGGTAATACACTCAACAAAAATATAAACGCAACACCTTTGTTTCTGCTCCGATTTTTCATGAGATGGACTTAAAGATCTAA
>JBBIGC010000024.1:3903295-3913513 GCA_037576955.1 Lepidarchus adonis
AGTCCAGACTGTAATGTTGTGTGTTGACCTGTGGGGGCAGTAATGAGTCAGTCCAGACTGTAATGTTGTGTGTTGAAAAAAACAGATGTGTTACGCCATTGTTTGTTTGTGTGGAAAAGCAGGTCGGTTTGTGTTGGTTGCCAACTTTGAAACCACTCGAGAAGTAGAACCAGCACTGGCACCAGCACCAGTGCAGTGGAAAATGAATAACAGTGAACTGAAGCTGAAGCCCATGGGACAGGCTACCTCCATGCTGTGGAGCTCCACAAGTGCTGGCTGCCCGGCTGAAGGCAGGTTAGGTTGGACCAGTATCAGCTGACCTGCTGGTCCAAAGCGAGCACAGCAGTGAGGGACAGAAAACTTCTCTGGGGTCAACGGCCTCGGAGGAGCTGTAAGAGACGGGGAGAACAGTGTAGGTATGTGTATGGAGAACAGGGGCCCTCGACTTGAGACAGGGTTCCGTTCCTCAGGGTGTGTCGTAAGTCAAAACCCCCTTCGTGTCTACCTGAGGACCTGTTTTGGCCTTTTCTGAGCGTTTTATTTGTACTTTCACACCATTAAAAAATGCCTGTGCTAAGATTGCAATAATTTTCAATATATTAGTGTTCAAATTACATTTCTATACAAAAAAACATGAAGAATGTGAATAGTGTATTGTTCCATACAGTCCATATATGGAAACAAAGCTCATTTACCAAGCACCCTTTTTGCAAAGTCACATAACGAACACATTTGCACAACTCTCCTTTTCAGCTACACCCCTTCACAGGTAGGTACTAAGAAGCTCTGTGATTGGTAAGAGGCTCAGGTTACACTTCAGTCCAGCGGTCATTTGAATAAATCACCCCTTATCTGAAGTGGTATAAAAATCTCTAAGGTGGGAAAAACTCATTTTTCAGATCCTTGAAGATTCAGGACTTATTTATAATTTATATTTAATATAATTTATATTTAAACTTCAGATAAGGGGCAACTCCATTGAGCCAACTGTCCTGCACATGTTTTCCTGCCTCAGCTCATTAACATGAGTAAAAACGATGTACCAGAGCAGGAAAACAGAACAGAAAGCAGAAGGACTGCAGACGCAGGACTGAGAGCCTTCTTTTTTGCCAGCAGTGAGGATTAGGGTTGAGTCCCAAGTGTAAAAAGAAGAGATTAGGCATGTGTGGGATAGTTACGCTGTTCCGGGGCAGTCCACGTGGTCTCTGTGGCGTTGTACTGGCTGTAGTTCTGAGTGTCCGTCCGCTCAGGAAACTGGCCGTAGGAATAATCTACGGGCAACGTGGTCGCTGTGCCATCGTAACTCGCTGCAACCAGATCAGGCTGACTTCTGTAGACCTGACTCTGCAGGACAGAGAACAGAGGAACATTACACATACATACAGGTTTACGGAGGAAAGAACCTCCTCTCACACCAAAAACTTGGACGGCCAGAGAGAATGCATTGTCCTCGTCTCCAGCCAGATGTGAAGAGCAGCTTGTCTAAACTCTGAGGTAACACTGAGAAGAGAGGAGCCAGCTTTTATAACTTTCTAGGAAAAGCACACAGGACTTTTGATTGGCCCAAATAGCTAGCGAGGAGGCTAGGCTAATTTGTTGACATTCCAGGAAAGAACAGAAAGACTGCTAGCGCTGAGCTAAAGCTAAATTATAAACAAAGAGTTTGTTGACATTTCAGAAGGAGCAGAAGAGACTGTTAGCGGCTGGGCTAAAGCTGTATTTTCAAAACAGAGATTTGTTTATACTTCAGAGGCACAGGGGGCTAGCAAGGTGGCTAAAGCTAACATTTCAAGGACAAAGGAAAAGCACCTGTTGTCATTAACTGTGCGGGCGCATGCGTGATGTGTCGTCACAAGTCAAAGCAGAGGTTTCTCTTAAATGCCCAGGCCAGTTGGGTGGAACTTTGTGAGTCTGTCTGGTAATGACACGTGGTTATGGTGACTCTCACCCAACGCTCGGGCTCTTCAGGGAAAAGCTTCTGTATAACATGATTGTTCAAGCTTAAATGTAACTGCTGAGAAACTGTATTTCTTCAGTTTTTAATATCAAAATGCTCTTCTGACTCATTCTTTGTGTGGAAAATCATTATTTAGATAAAAGATTAGTTATGTCAAGACCTCACACAACTTTAAAAGTCCTTCCCGCTGTAGGAAGAAAGGTTTATCATCGTGAGGTGTCAGAGCAGAAACTGTATAGGAATTTATGAATTATAATAGATATAGTCCTATTAACCTTAACAAGGTTTATGGATTAATAAGTACACAAATGCACACATTGTAGCGTATCTCATCCCAAACTGGAATGTTAAACAGTAAACATTCTGAAGGATTCCAGCACTTTAAGTAATGGTGATTCAACATTTTTAGGCTAATGAACATAATACACTCTGAAGTCTCATGCTCTGGAGTAACACAGGAGTGTGGAACTCAAACACATTACAGGAATGACTGCTGAGGGTTAAAGGACTGTGAGAAGATCCTTCTGACGGTAAATGGACAATGAGAATAAACAAAAACACCACCAACGGTTAGAGTATTAATGCTCACTCATGCAGGATCATTCACGGTATTCTTGACAATATTGATTCTTCATTTTTGAAGACAATGTGCTGGAAGCAGGAATGAACATATCTGAGCCTCTTTCAATTTCAAGGGCCTTAATGTGATGGCCTGAGTATTAGCAAAACAGCAGGTCTTTTGGCTTGTTCACTCGCTGAATAATATATCCCACCCTCCTGACAGGTGTCACTGTAATAAATGACATGTTCTTCACCTCATTTGCCAGTGGTTTTAATGTTATGACTGTTTAGTGTATATGAACAAACGGGAAGTAGAATTTCTGGGCAGAACTGTCATGGGTTAAATAAAGACTAAATAAAATCAATCAATCAAACAAACCAACACAATTCTCTGACGACTGTGAGCCACGAGACTACACACCTGCTGTGATCGTGAGCTGAAGCTGCTACGGCGGCTGTGCGCTGAGTGGACACTGTGGGCAGAGCGCTCACTGTGGACGGAGCGCCGGTCAAATTCGTCTACATATGGATCCCGTCTGCGATAGTCATCGTCAAAGCTGGAGTCGTAGCCAGGATAGTAGCGCCATGGATCATCGTAGCCTTCAGGCCTGGAGATGAAGGAAACCATGGATTAATACAGTATATTCTTATTGGTGGATTGTTTTGGTTCGTAGGGTATGGAGTGTGTGTTATTAGTGTGTGAATGGATGTACATACCTGCTGGGATACTGCTGGCCATAGTAAGGATCAGCTCTTCTGTAGGCCTCAGGGTCATAGTTATACCAGCTATAGGCTTGGTCATAGTAGCCTCTATAACGCGGGTCATAAACAGCATTGGGGTCATACCACCTGCTCCGATCTTAAAGAACAAGCCATTTTAATAAGCCCACATTAGAAAACACCCTTCAGTAAGAAAATCCATCGGATACACTCAAACAAAAGATTATTAAACAAACAAATGTGACATTTCATGCCATCCAATGTCGAAAAGGTTCAACTGGGGGAGTTTTATAATAATGTAATTTAACAGCACAGCTTGGTACTATGGCACATTACTTTTTTTAATAATAACCAGGCAGGTCAAACTGCTGTGTGATTGTACGATTCTACTAAAGTAAATTTAACAATTTATCCAAGTTTTAGTCAGATTTTGCTCAGAAATAAAGAAAAATAATGTAATCTCCCAGACACAAGCCATATTTTCAAATAAACAGTCAAAAAAAGCACTCTACAAATATTAGGAAATATTTGAAATGTAATAATGTGCTGTGTGCTTTCATAGTGTCCACAGGGAACACCAGACAGTCCACATTTTCGTTTTCTCCCAACTCTTAGCCAAGCAGGAACACAGAATTCCTGGTACAGATGTGCTGGGAGCAAAGAGGAAGCAAAAACATGGACTGTCTGGTGTTCCCCAAGGACTGGGTTGGGAAACATTTTAGAAAAAGTCACCACCTTCAGAGCAAAGCATAGCTGAGTGTGTGTTCGGTGCGTATTTTCATGTCCCACAAACGCACAGTGAAGAGCAGAAAGAACGGTTCCTACCTGCATACTGTTCGTATTGTTTCTTGTAGTAGTTTGCATAGTAGTCTTCGTAGGCACTGCGGTTAGGCCTGGGGTAATCCTCAGCATACCCCTGCCTGAGAGAAAAAGTGTTAAAAACTGATCTGTAGGTCACCGCATGTTCCGTTAGCAAGACCTCAATCTGCAAAGCTTTCGATCATTACAGAAGAAATTGACCCATGGGAGGAGCGCGGCTTCTTGACCTCACCTGGAGTTGGGTCGGTCAGAGTACTGACTGGTTCTTGAACTCGGCCTCTCTGGCTGTTGCTCTGCCTCCCGATAACCAGGGTTCGGGCCGTTATATCGGCTATATCGTGGATCTGCTCTTCGATACGGATCCTCCTGTGAAAACAAAGATGGCGAGAGGCAGTAATGCCAAGGGAAAGACTGAGACAACGTGAGGGACTCGAGGCAGATATCAGTTAGAACAGCTACATTTGTTCGAAGTTTCACAATGTCCCCACCCATACAGTCCATACATGAAAACTAAGCTCTAAAATAATTATTTTGGTGAGGTCACAAAACCGATATATCTACAACATATACCTGGTAGTAGCTCTGAGCCCTTGGGTCCATGCCCGGGTACTGGGGTGGGTAGGGATGCCTTCCGTCCTGGTACTCTGGGTAGTAATTGTTGTATCCAGGCATGGGAGGGGGGGCGCCATACGCAGGTTGGCCCCCAGGGGCCGACGGAGGCCGCTGAGGATCATGCGAAGTAGCGGTGTTCCCTACATGAGGAGGATAAGTGGGAGGTGGGGCTGGTTCAGATACAGGGACAGTTTGGGAAGTGGGTGTGTTCTGTGAGGGAGGATGATAAGGGGCCACGCCTGGATGGGTCGGGTGGGAAGGACGAGAGGGGTCATGGCTAGTCTGATTGCTGGAGGGTCTTGGGGGGTGTTGGGTTGGCGGCTGAAGCGGAGGCTCTCCGTCAGCCCACCCACCTTGCTGAGCATCTTTGGTGACCTGCAGGTAGAAGCCTGGTGTGTTATTCGCCGTGGCATTGGGAGGAACTGATTGAGAAAGGGGTGGGACCAAGGGTTGATTTGTGCTCTGTGGTTGGTGCATAGAAAAGTCAAGCAGCTCGTAATTTGAGGGTTGACTCTGATTAGTAGCAGAAGCTGGAGAAGTTGGAATTTGCAAACTGGGAGATGGGACTGCCTGGCCATCACCTCTTAGCGATTGGGCCCTTGAAAGAGGAGGGTGGGCAGGTTGAGCAGGAGGAGGAGGAGCGTCTTTGACCTCTCGAGCCAGATTCATTGGACTCTGGCTAGAGGGCTGGTGAAAGTTTGTTGGCGTCTGAGAGAAAAGAGGAGACGGCTGATTCAGAGAGGAACCCGGGAGCAGCTGATTGGCCACTGGCGTTTGAGATGGCGGCCGCACAGGCGAGGTGGCCTCCATAGGACTGGTCTGATTGGCTGTTTGGGGAGGGCTTTGAGGAGAAATCACGCTGTAATTGGAAGGTGGTGCAATCAAGACAGGCTGGTTCAAGGCCTCTACAGGAGGTGTGGTCACCAGCAAAGAAGCATAACCCAGACTTGCCTGAGGGGCTGAGTCTGGTGGGTTCTCAAGGTTCTCGGAGTGAGGCTGTGGATGTGTCCTGGGTGGCTGCAGGTCCAGGGGTCCGTCTTCTGGCGGCTGGATGACCTCTGCGCTGTGCTGACGAGCCGGAACAACAGTGGTAGCCAAAGGTGGAGCTGCAGGTGCCAAGAGAATACTGGCTCCGAGACTAGCTGGATCACTCTGAGCCCAGAGGGTCGTAGCTGGGCTATCGCAAGGTCGGCGGGATCCCTGCGCTCGAGACGAAGGTCTGCGATCTTGACCTCCTAAGAAAAAGATGGTCTCCATATTGTCTGGGGGCTGCTCCAGGTTGCCAGGCTGTCCATCTGCTCCACCCTTTTCCATGACCATTCTAGCTCGGTCGACTTCGGCAGGCTTAACGCCAACACTGTGTGATCGCACTGGCTCAAAGGAGGAGTTAGCACTGGCCTGGAACACACCGACCGGCTTCGGGGGACTAGGGGTGGGAAAAGTGGGACTCATCTCCGCAACAGGGGCAGAATCTATCTGTTCAAAGTAGCCGGCAGTGGAGGAATGGGTGGCAGGCGGATCAGGAGGGCGAGGGCTTTCTTGCTGGATGAACGTTCCAACCACACCTTGATTCCGTCGAGGAGGATGGCCGCTACTTTGGGGAGCATGGCCACTTCCATGACTGACGTTGCTGTAGCTGGACGAGACACTTGCGGAACGTGTGGGGCGAGGGGCAGAGTCAGGCGTCTCCAAGTTAGGCCCCACCTCAAAGGCGTGGCTCAGTGGCTGTTCACTAGGCAACACTTCCTGATTTGGAACACATTCTAGGTTTTCGACTGAGTCGCATGGACCTGAACCAGCTCTGATATTCCCACTGTCGTTCAAATATGGAGCAGGGGCTTCGTTTACGGGCGCTGCACTGGGAGGGAGTGGGACCCCGTTTACACGGCCCTCCCCTGACAGAGTTTCTTCGTTCTCCACATCGTTGTTCTGGAAGAACATGGAGACTGTTCCAGAGTCACCAGGGATGTATGGGATATGGCAGGATCGCTGAGATGGATCCTGCGGAACCTGACTGAACCACGGCTCTGAGGCTCCGCCTGTCTGGCTGAAATAGTTCTGGGCTGAAAAGTGTGGCTGGGATCCAGCTGGACCACTCGCACCGAGCAGACTATGACTATGATTTTGAGGGTGTGTCTGAGGTGGGCCGGGATGGGGTGAAGGGTTAGGGTGAGAGGCCTGCGATTGGGGAAGGGAATGGAAAGGTTGAGGTGGATCACTGGTCGGCTGAAAGTAGTTCTGAACAGAAGGGGGGCGACTCCCAAGATCAGGCACTAGATGTAAAGGAACAGGAGCAGTGGGCTGAAACAGAGGGGCGCTTTGAACTGGTGGTGTCGAGGAAGCAGGAGGAGGCTGAAATTGACTGGAGCTGAAAGGCGAAGCAGGGTTAGGCAACTGTGCAATATAGGGCATGGCTTCTTGGGAGTTAAAATAGCCAGGCTCAGCAGGAGGAGGGTTAGGAGCAGATGGAGGTCCTGAAGGACCAGGATAAGGGGTAAAAAAAGTGGGTGCCACTTGCGCTCCTGGTGCTGAAGCTTGTGGTGGTGCAGGCTGGGTAAAACCTGCTGGTGGAGGGGCTTGCATAGGAAGAGGACTGCTGTTGGGGGGAGGAGCCTGGCCAGCCATTGGCATTAGAGGAGGAGCTTGCCTCCCAAAGGCAAACGGGTCAGTCATTGGCTGTGAAGGTGGAAGAGGAGCTGCCGCTGCAGCTGCTGCGCCGTGCTTGTGTGGTCGGTTCCTCCTGAAGGCATTGGGGCCACTGGAGGAAGGCGGGGGTGGGCCACATGCTCCAGGGGGTGCCGCTCGAGGTGGTGGTTGCATCTTTACTAAGCCGAGATGAAGGGTGTGAAGATTTTACCTGTGGAGACAAAAAGAGAAGTGATTTCTTTTTATAGCAGCTTTACAAAAGGCAAATGAGGCAAGAGAAGAACTACCTAAACAAAGGCTCAGAAGGGGAGCCCATCCTCCTCTGGTCTACAATGGATAACAGACAGAGAATATAATTAAATAAAATATAAATATAAAAGGTGCATTATGGGGGGTCTGTTTATTATAGCAAAATTTATCACACATCAAGTTAAAACAAAAAACTTGAAAGCAACGAAAATAATTGTAAGGAGCCCTCTCATTGCACGCACACCAGCTCAAGGCCACTCGCACTGCTATGTTATGCTAATCGCTTGGGGAAAGTGACTGGAATGTGGTTTTTAACAGCCCCTCTCCCCAGCAACAAACCAGCTGGAGTGGAGCAGGAGACGCTCACGGGACTGAAGAGAGCTTACGGTTGCGGAGCATGTGAAGTGCTGAGTGAGCAAATATTCAGTTCATGTTATCGACTCTTATATTTAAAACTATTTTTTTAGCACAGCCGTATCAGCAACTGCCTCAGGAAACCAGGACAACTTTAGGCCAGCGGTCTCCAACCATTTTTGGTGCCACGGACCGGTTTAAGGACCGGTACTGTCAGACAGTATTTTCGCGGACCAGCATTTAAGGTGTTGCGGATAAAAACAACAAAATAAAATGATACGACCAACACAAAAACTGTGGTAGTTTGTAAATATAATAATAAAGGTGAATCCACTGTGTAATTATGTAACTTTATTAGCAGCGTCTTTCTGAAATGCACTAACAACGATCAGAGTAATGTCCTCCTCTGCCCCTCACGCGCTCTGGTCACTATTGTAACGTGTAAACGTTCCTTTAAGAATAAGTTTTCAGTGCTGTTGTGGAGATCTTAGGGTTTTCTGCCATGACTTTCATCCAGAATACCAGTAAAGTTGAGTCTCTAACACACTTAGAGGCTACGAATTGAATTGTACATAGAAAAAAAAGTTTACATTTTTTGTGTGGCCCGGTACTTGCCCGGTACCGGCCCGCAGCCCGGTTCGAAATGCTCCACGGCCCGGTAGTGGTCCGCAGCCCGGTGGTTGGTGACCACAGGTTTAAGCTACTACAGTCAAACCCCATGAGCTCGCCCCCCATTATCTTGCCAAACTCACCAAGAAAAGCTGCAGAACAGATTACCTTCCATGTTATTTACCTTTGTTAAGCCACCAACCCTCCCCGCTCTCCCCTGGCAAAGTGTCAGGTATATGCATTTCTCCATCTATAGCTAACCAAACTTAGGTCAGTTTTAACACTGTAGCTTAGAACACAGTCAGTCGTGCTAATTCCGTAGGTCGACTGCTGCTGCGCGGCCAATACTATTGCATGATGGACCAAACACTGATACAGCCTGATCTGGTTGGTGTCTGGACCATTAATCAACAAAGAAATCCCGGCTGTTTGACTGACGGCTGGTCTGTTGGTCCTGTCCATGCTCCACCACCGCTAGTATGACCAGCTTCCATTCTGAGTTTGTGTATTAGACACAATATCTGGTAAAAGAAGGTTGAATTCTTTGACTGACAAGAAAAAAAAAGGAAATTTGCATCTATATGGCAATAAATCAACATACTTGTTTATTCTCCTCGATTCTGTTAGACTGTTAGAAAGCGTACAGTTGCCGACATTCTTGGCCAAAAGCAAAAACTTTTTGAAAGAAATTGCGCACAGCATTAAAATATAATTCATACATCATAAATGTTTTAAAGCATTATTATTTTTACATTTAAATGCGTAGATTTTAATGAAAATATTTTATATATCAGCCAAAAAAACATTTTTATAGAAACGGCACTTTCACTTTTCTTTCTCACTTATCCATTTATCCAGCTCACCAACCCACCTCTCGCCGAATTTAGGACCAAGACCAATAAGGGCGAGGTAACGAGGTTTAACTGTACTTATAGGAAAGAATTAAGTGCTAAAATCTGTTTCCTTTCAATTTCATTATTTTCAGGAATGTACAAAGGTGTCTTGCACCTGCACCTCACCAATGTGATCAAAACTAACGTTCATGGACACGGCCATAAAAATAACTAGCTTATCATTAGCTTATCATTAATCTTCAGGAGTCCAGTTTCCTCTGTGACAGCAACAAAAAAGAAAAGATTCAAATCCATCTTGTGGACTTCAGAAACAATGTTACCAGAGTACATGTTTGTGCCAAAATAACAATAACAATGATTAAATATTAAAAATAAATACTTTTTTTTTTAACTGTATTGAAATAATATTGTGCCAAATAATATCACAATGCTATTAATTTTTCCTCTCAAATTTGATCATACAGTGAAAATTGACAAAAAGATGATGGAGCTACAAATGTACTGCAGGATAGCAACCTACAGCACCTACAGCACTGTGAAAAAGTCTTAGGCCCCTGAGAAATTTAAGAGTAGTTTAGAGGAAGTAAGTGTTTTTATCGTTTTATTTTCAGATCACTAATATTAGAATCACTACATTAGTATGTAATAATAAAATTATTACAGTGAACAGTACAGATGTGTCAGTGTGTTGAGTTTCCATTTCCACAGTTCTCCTTGTGGAAGCCAAAATTACCGTAATTTCCGGACTATAAGCCGCTACTTTTGCACAAGCTTTAAACCCTGCGCTTTATAATCCGGTTCGGCTTTTCTGTGGAGTTTTCATGATTTTTGTGATAT
>JBBIGC010000024.1:3930372-3946169 GCA_037576955.1 Lepidarchus adonis
GGAGTTTTTAGAGGAACCAGACGTCTGGTTCTATTCACCACCACTGTGAGGGAGTTTTTAGAGGAACCAGACTCCTGGTTCCATTCACCACAACTGTGAGGGAGTTTTTAGAGGAACCAGACGTCTGGTTCCATTCACCACCATTGTGAGGGAGTTTGTAGAGGAACTAGACGTCTGGTTCCATTCACCACGACTGTGAGGGAGTTTGTAGAGGAACTAGACGTCTGGTTCCATTCACCACCACTGTGAGGGTGTTTTTAGAGGAACCAGACGTCTGGTTCCATTCACCACCACTGTGAGGAGCTTTTAGAGGAACCAGACGTCTGGTTCCATTCACCATTACTGTGAACAGGTTCTGACCCCAGTAGCCTCTATTTTAGGTGAAGTGTTCTAACGCGAAAGAGCCTTAACTACATAGTCCTGAGACCCTCACTCGGAGGCAGAGCAGTTATCAGTGTTTGAAGCTTCTTTGCGAGATGCTCTTGACTAGGAAGCGTTTATTTGGGGGTGTTTATCTGATCTGGCTCTGATAGAGAGCCAGCTCCACATTCCTCCTGCACTTTGCAAAAGGCCATTTGGACGCATCCCCAGTGGCCTAGAAAATTCTGTATAGTCATTGGTCAATTTGAGCCGAGTGTTTAAACTGCATTCCTTCAGCTTGTTTGTGTTCAAGTGTCTCTTTATTAAGCGTCTGTTTTTCAGATGTGATCTGCTCTTTCCATTCCTATATTAAAAGTTCTGAAAAGTGTGTGTGTGAAAGAGAGAGAGAGAGAGAGAGAGAGAGAGAGAGAGATAATGGTGGTGTGGGTCTCTGTGTTCCCCATTGTTGAATGTTCTTTGTCTGTGGCCTAAATGCCTGGTCTACTTTGCATTTTGGCAACTGTACTTATCTTTGTTTCACTCTCTCTCACTCTCTCTCTCTCTCTCTCTCTCTCTCTCTCTTTAAGGCGGAGTGAGCCTGGGTCCCGTCCCCACTCCTGGCACTCCACTAAGCTGGGTGAGGGCCCCCTGGACCCCGACAGCATGATGCAGATATCCCAGGGCGCTGTGGGGACTCCCTGGCACCAGAGCTACCACTCCAGGTTAGACCCATCACACACTCCGCTAGGGCTGCAACCAAGTCGCAGGAAAAATGTTATATCCGTATATCTGCTCAAAAAGGTGCATTTTTCTCATGTTTCACATCAGGAGCTGAATAGCAGAGTTGAAAGCAACTCATTATCCAGTCTGGAAACACAGATTTCTTCAAATAAAAAGCTTTTGGGCAAGACTCGGTCAGCTTAATGCAGTTTGTAGCTTTCTATGAACTGTCAGGAAACTGGCCACCATTGTGATGCCACATAATACACTATCTTCTACATTCTGACTAATTGTAATAGCCTACAGGAAATGTAGGGGGCGATATGTCAAACCCAGTTAGGTCGTCCCTATTGGTACGAGCTATGCTAACGGATCACTTGGGCTCGTGCTTATAATGGTGGCTCCATTTTTTGCAGCGTTTGTTTATCATATACGATAGTAGAATGTAGTTAAACGCCTACTAACTGTTTACGTTAATACTGGACTCCCACAAGAAACACTGGCGTTCGATATACGCTCGCTGCTGGTTCATGTTGCCGCATGACGCTAGCATGTTGCCAGCTGTTAATAAAGCCTCTGCAGCATCGTTAAATGCATGAGTTAATCAGGCATGAGATAATAATGAGAAAACAGCGGTGGCGGCAACAGCAGTAGCATTAGCAGCATTAGCAGCAGCAGCAGCAGAGCTATAGAATTAGCATGACTGACCGCATTCTAGGCTACAGCGCTAACACGGACCAAAGTTTGAAGAGCTATAGATGGAAAAACGCTTACCCTGGACATGCTGAATGTTGTGGCAGGGACGAGAGGTGAGGTCGGTGGCTTCACGAGGTAAATAACATGGAAGTAATTATGTTCTGCAAAATTTCATGGCGAAGTGAGGTTGGTGAGATAATGGGCCGAGCTAACAGGGTTTGACTGTACTCTCTAATTCTCTGCACTGCTTACAGTGGGTCAAAAAGTATTTGGCAGCCACCAATTCAGCAAGTTGTCCCACTTTAAAAGATGAGAGTCTGTAATGTTCATCATAGGTTCACTTCAACTGTGAGAGACAGAATGTAAAAAAAAAAATCCAGAAATCACATTGTATGATTTTTAAAGAATTTATTTGTATAATGGTGCAGAAAATAAGTATTTGATCAATAACATAAGTTCACCTCAATACTTTGTAATGTAACCTTGGTTGGTCAAACGTCTCCTGTAGGTCTTCACCAGGTTTGCACACACTGTAGCTGGTGTTTTGGCCCAAAACACATTCCATGCAGATCTTCTCAGGAGCTGTGATGTTTTGGGGCTGTCACTGGCCAACACAGACTTTCAACTCCCTCCACAGATTCTTTATTGGATTGAGGTCCGGAGTTTATACCAAAGAGTTCCATTCCATCTGACCACATGACATTTTCCCAGTTCTCCTCTGGATCATTCAGATGGTCTCTTTAGATGGGCCTGGACATGTGCTGAAATAAGCAGGATGATGATGATGATGTAGTGTGTTACTAATAGTAACTTTGTTACTGTGGTCCCAGCTTCTTCAGGTCATTGACCAGTTCCTCTGTGTAGTTCTGAGCTGCTCATTGTTCTCAAGATCATTTGTACCCACGAGGTGAGATCTTCATGGAGCCCCAGGTGGAGGGAGATTGTCAGTGATCTTGTATTTATTCTATTTTCTAATAATTGCTCTAACAGTTGATCTCTTCTCACCAAGCTGCAGGTGTACAATCTTGTCCCTGGTGTCGTTAGACAACTCTCTGGTCTTGGCCATGGTGGAGGTTGTAGTCTGACTGTTTGAAGGTGTAGACACTTCTCTTTTTATCTCTCTCAGGTGTCGACCAGAGGAGGATGGGTTCCCCTTTTGAGTCTTGGTTCCTCTCAATGTTTCTTTCTATAATTAGGGAGTTTTTCTTGCCACTGTCGCTTTGGCTCATTGGAGCTCGAACCCGGATTCTATAAACTCTGTAAAGCTGCTTTGTAACAACGTCAGTTGTAAAAAGCGCTGTATAAATAAATTTGACTTGACTTGACTTGACAGGTGTCTTTTATACAGATAATGAGTTCAAACAGGTGCCATTAATACAGGTAACGAGTGGAGGATAGAAGAGCTTCTTAAAGGAGAAGTAAAGGTCTGTGAGGCCAGAATTCTTGCTTGTTTGTAGGAGCTAAATACTTATTTTCGACACCAATATACAAATACATTCTTTAAAAATTGTACAATGTGATATTTTTTCTGTGATGTGAACCTATGATTAACATTACAGACTCTCATCTTTTTATGTGGGACAACTTACAGAATCATTTGCTGACAAATACTTTTTTGCTGCACTGTATATGACCCACTTAGTCATTCTGACAAACTGTAATACACAGCAAGAAATGTAGGGGGCGATATGGCTACTACTGTTTCATTTAAACGGGTTGGATGATATAGCTCTATTGTGCTCTGTGATGAGTGTCCAGATTCGCTCCTCTAAGGCTAGTGTTACCCACCAGCCATTTCCCTCCTCAGTCTTACTCACTACACCTGGGGGTGAACAGGTGAGATGAACCAAGCTTGTTTAAGCAGAATGTGCTGAATACCACGTGTCCGTAAAGAGTGTTGTGCCGTATAGGATCAAAAAATGTTCTGACTGTTAATAGAAGAACGTCTATGGGAGGACATGCATTGGGCTGACAGTTACCAGCTGTCACTGCAGTCATGGGCTTCACATTTCTAAGCCCTGATTGTCATAGTTTGGTGGCTTGAACATCGAAAGGTTGGCAGTTTCTCTGAGGGTTGTCCTGTAATTGGTTGATTCTGGGTTAGGGGAGGAGTGAGGGCAGAGCTATTGTGTCCACTGAAGGGTCACTGACTTCATGTTAATTATGCCAGCATGCTGGTGCCAGCTAACCTGCCCCATACAAGGGCAGACGCCACTACATCCCCATGGGTTCACTGTCACACACACAAAACAGACACTGACATGCAAATTCCAACCTTCACTTGACAAACCCCCCAAGGGAGACAGATTGACAAATTAAGTCAAGGGTAAAAGGTTACAACAAGGGAAGAGAGAAGAAAAGAGGGAAGTGGGAAGAAGAGTGGGTTTTGTTGCTATGTAATTGATACCAGTGTTCACGGTAAGGGCTGTAAACATCCCCGACTTTTATTAGAATTAGACTTTGTGATTGTTTACAGTTCAGCAATCAGACGTCTAATATCTAATCCTCAAGAGTCATAAAGATAACACACACAAAGAGTGAAAATAATACCACCTTGTTAGGAGATATGGAATTTTATTATCTCTAAACAGAGACTAGATTTCTGCCTTTGATGCAAATCCAAGTTCATAACAGCTATTAATGTAATTGGCACCTGCAATGCACACAAAGGACAGTACTGTCCGCTTCCCCCATGAAGATTGCTGAAAAATTCTGGGAATGTCTGAATAAGTCAACGTTAACTGCTCCACTATACCAGTAATCATAAAAATCTGTTCTAAGATGGCTGCCCTCGAGTACAGACTTTGTTTTGACATGTTCTTTAAAGCTTTTAACAAATTAAAGGCAACACGAAATCTAAAAGTGATAATTCCACTTCTTTCTAGTTTGTAGAATGTAGACTGTACTACCTCTATATTATTTTTTATCTTTTATACTTACTACGTGCCATTCATTGTTTCTCGCAGCGCCTCCACCACAGACCTGTCCAGTTATGATGCAGGCTATCTAAGGAAGAGTCCAGACCAGTACAGTTCACGGGGCAGCATGGAGAGCCTAGATCCTCCTCACCCTGCCTATAGTTCCTGCAACCATCTCTCGTCCTCCAAGTCCTCCAACAGCATTGACCACCTGCACAGCAAGCGAGATTCTGCATATAGTTCCTTCTCCACCAGCTCTAGTATCCCAGAGTACCTTGCAGCTGCCCCCTCGTTTAGCAAGGAGCGCTCCTATTCTATGGAGAGTGTTCCGCAACACCGAATCGCAGAGGGCATGCAGCAGGCCGACATCCGTTACGTCCGTACTGTCTACGACTCCCATCAGGGAGTGTCTGAAGAACATGAGGTCTCTCCTGCAGCTCTGAGGACCAGTGAGACAAAGACACAGTCAAGAAGTATCCAGGGTGGGGTGTGTCACCGTGCCAGCAGTAGCAGCAGTAGCAGCAGTGGGAGCAGCAGTGGGGGCATGTCCACATCCCACCGCCATAGCGTGGGCCCAGTATGGGGACAAACGCATAACCACAACTCCTACGAGAACCTGAAGGGAGCACCAGCACCTCCATTACGCAGCGACAGCTACGCCGCCATCCGGAACCACGAGCGACCCAACTCGTGGTCGAGTCTTGAGCATGCTCGTTCTTTGCGGGCCCTTCACAAAGGTTCTTGGCATCACTCCAGCGGTTCTGTGGCATCAGGGAAATCATCTTATGGACTGGAGGGTCAGCTTCACACTGTTATTGAAAAGAGTCCCGAGAGTAGTCCCACCATCAAACCCAAACAAAGCTTTCCCTCTTCCTCACAGCTGGGACGGGCCATGCTGCCTACCGGCGTCTACGCTGTTCCACTTCCCGAGCCTCATTTTGCACAAATACCAACTACTAATCCTGGTTCCAATAGTGTGTACCCAGCTCTTGCCAAGGAGAGCAACCACATCCCTGAAAGGAACCACTATGGCGAATCAGACACTGGAGTCAAGATAGCAGTAGAAAATGGATACCAAAGTGCTGTGCCCTACTCCAGCTGTGGGCAGTCCCATGCTTCCGCACAACCCAAACAGTCCAACCAAGCACAAGATGACCCGCAAGCCAAACACGGGCTTTATAGGTCTCATTTACAATCCCAGGGGTACGTACCTCCAGTACCTTCCATAGGGCCAGAGAGAAGGGACCCTTACACCCCTGTTCAACCAAGAGGGGACAGGCCCAGGTACTCACATGGTATGGATATCATGGAATCTTATAGACAACCCAGGGACGAAGAGTTCAGCAGGTGTCAGGAGTACATTGTCGACGCACAACTCGCTCAGACATCTGTAAAAGTTGCACAAGGACAAGTTGTCCAAGCTCACAGAGGCAGTGCAGCCCAAGAACTTGGAAGTGATCAGATCATCAACTCTTCAGGAAGGTACCACAGCGATTCCAGTCCTTATCAACAGAGGGACCAGGACCTGGATCATCCACTAACCCGACTAGAGAATGCACTGGCAGAGGTAACGAGATGTGCTAGTGTGCAAAGCACTACTAGCCAGAGCAGTGCCCAGAGTGAGCGTAGCATGTCCGTGCTGGAGAAAATCAGTCACTTTGAGAGACAGCAGACCAAACCACGCAGTTATAGCAGCCTTTCAAATTACAGCTCATCCACACGTCCCAGTCAGGCACCTCGCAGCGCCAAAAGGTCCCTTTCTGGTCTGGAGGATCTACAAAACCACTCTTTCCCTCAGGGCAGAAATCGGAGTGCCTCTGCAATGGGAAGCAATGAGGTGAATATGGGAGCAAGGTATGGAAGCACTGATCAGACTCAATACAGGAAGCCACATGACCTGCACAGGAGCAAGAGCTCCTTCCAACTTGGTGAGGAAAACGGCAAAGACTTTCACCGAAGCAAGAGCACTTTTCAACTTGGTAAGGAAAATGGGAAAGACATTCAATGGAAAGATGATCTTCCGGATACCTTAGGCACAGTTCATGACAACTCTTTTAATCGGGCATACAGGGATAGCATCAAGGATGCTCAGTCGAAAGTGCTGAGATCCACGTCGTTCCGACGACGAGACTTGAATGTCAACCCTCCTCCCGTGTCTGTCAAGTCTCCGGAAAGGAAGGGTCCCAAGACTAGCCCTAAACCCACTACATCTCCACACACTCCTAAAGAGCGACATGTTGTCCCAGTTGAGATGCCAGATAGAATAATTCCTCCTGAGCTTCCCAGTGTCCCCCCAGTAGGCCCTCCAGTCATGCGTATATGTGGACGCAAACGACTGACCATGGAGCAGAAGAAAATGTCTTACTCTGAGCCAGAAAACATGAATGAAGTCGGCATTTCTGATCAAGAATCTAGTCTGTTTCAGAGGAAGGCACCATCACAGGTCCTGCTTCCCGAGACAAGTGTTGCAGATCGGCGTAAAATGTTTGAACTTGCAGCTAGTCGCAGTGCAGGCCCTAAATTGGCAACATCAAGGCCTGATTTGAAGCAGATGCAGCAAGAAGCTCTTACCGAATATATGGAGCGCAAGACCGGTCGGCGGCTGGACGGACGTCTACATCGTCCCCACAGTGCCTATATGCAGTCAACTTCCTCTTCTTCTACGGACTCTCATAGCCTAACATCTACGCCAAGTCTGTGCTCCCTTCAAGAGCCAGGACAAGAGAGTGTGAGTGGAATTTACCGCCAGTCTTCCACACTCATATCTAATATGCAGAGGACTTTTTATCCCACCAGGGCCACACGAGTACCAACTGAGCCTGAAGTTTACCATCCTAGGCCACAAGGCCAGAATCCAGAGCCTCAGAAACCAGAAAGAGATCCAGAGAGAGCTGTCCCATTCCATATTCCTCTTCAAGTCCTGGACCACCTCTGCAGTTCGTCTGTTCCTCACAGCATGGATGGAGTCTTTGATAGGTCTATCCCAGCCAGGAGCTCTGGGAGGTCAGCATCTGCAGAAGATCTTTTAGACCGCACAGAAGAACGTCCAATTGCTCAGCACTTCAGATCAAGGTCTTCTCCAGTTGTGGAGAATTACAGTAAGGTAATGTTCCTTTTTATCATATTAAGGCCTTAGCACTTGGTTAGCAAAATAGACATCACTTAATGTACTGTGAACTTATTAGCAGTGGTGTAAAAATTAATTAAAATGTAGGGATTCATCGTCCAAAAATAGTGCACAATATATATATAGATACAGAGAAAATTTATATTTCTTCATTCCAAAATTCAATTTTACTTTATTTTACTGTGGGCAGTTTTTTCTTGAGCAGTTGCTTTTGTTTCATCACTGTATTTGACCTTATATTAAAAAATTAAATGTTCCTCTTATATGTGATGGGTCATGGAAATGTAGCTGATGGTGTGAAATTTCAGTGTATTACATAATCTCATTAGACTCCTGTATCCAGTCGAGTCACATCTCAGCAAATTTTTATTGGCTTAAATAATTGAATCGTGAGGACACTAGATCTATTAGAGCTATACATTGTGGACTGAAAAAAATGATATACAGTATCTCACAAAAGTGAGTAAACCTCTCACATTTTTGTAAATATTTTATTATATCTTTTCATGGGACTGAAGTTATGACACTTTGGTACAATGTACAGTTTGTACACTCAACTTCATTGGTCGCCCATGGTGAGGCTGTTCTGAGTGGAACCTTTCCGGTTCAACCGCTGTATGGTCCTGGCCAACGTACTGCAGCTCAGTTTCAGGGTGTTGGTTCTTCTTACAGCCTTGTCCATCTTTACGTAGAACAACAATTCTTCTTTTCAGATCCTCAGAGAGTGAGAGTGATAACAGCACATTAAACACACCTGCTCCCCATTCACACCTGAGAACTTGTAACACTAATGAGTCACATGACACATTTTCACTTGTACTCACTTTTGTTGCCAGCAGTTTAGACATTAATGTGTGTTGAGTTATTTTAAGGGGACAGCAAATTTACACTGTTATACAAGATGTACACTGACTACTTTACATTGTATCTTTAGTGTTGTCTCATGAAAAGGTTTAATAAAATATTTTAAAATATTTGAGGGGTGTAACTGTATGATTATGTGACAGCATAGTCAAGCTTGGGTGAGACGTTTGTGACTCATCTGCACTGTTAACTGTCATGGCTGTAATCGTTCCTGTAATTACCGTACGGCACCGCGAAACTACAATAATAAACAAAGGAGGACTTCTTATAGTGTGGCTAGTTGCAAAATGCAAAGCAAGGCGAATTCCCAGGAACACTTGTGATTAGAAAGAGAGTCAAAGGTTGCAACTCCACTCCCAGTCATAACAAAACCCCACTAATAAAAATCTTTCAAGATGTACCCCACCCTGCTAAAGTCTTGACCTAGCAGGATAACAGGGCCAAGTGCATTCTTCAAGCGAGGCAATAAAATCTGTGCTAAAATATCAAGTGTCAGGACAGTATACAAAAGACAAAATTAGTGTTGATGATGATTACCCTTTGAACATCGTTTCTGTCTTGAGCTTGTGGGCAGGACAACAGTATGGGCAGGTGGGTTATGACCGTTTTGCTTGGTCTGGTAGGAGGGGCATGAGTGTTTGTTGCAGGGATGTTGTTCCATCTGACGACAAAGAACAGATAAACGGCTTTGTGGTCACTCCAGGAAATGTTCAGTGCTCTTCACTTCCTGTTTGGTGCCACCAAGCCTGGCTGTAGACAGGGTCCTGGTAGATGTGCAAGTGATAAAACATGTTCCCTCTGTGACGACGGGGAGGAGTCGTGGGAGATAACGGGACAAAGTGCCCCAGTTTCAGCCAGGAAACGTTTGGGATGGTTAAGGAGCGGCTGTTTATCTCCGAGAGCGATTACGTCTCACATAAACATGAAGGTTTTTCACACGACAGCAGGGGCTGTAAAGGAGAAGGAGCACAAATGCTTTCTTCTCGCGGCCCAACTGCGATACACATCAACATGCTAGTTGTCAGGAGGATGTAGAACATTTAGGACTATGCGCCACATAATGAACACTGCAACAAATCGCACATAGAGAATTATGTGTATCAAGTAAAGATGCAGCAATGTGACAAAGATGTGAGGGCAATACACAAGTAGAAATTGGTAGTAAATCTGTCTGGATTAGCATAAAGAAAATGCAGTGAAATTAATACATTGCAGATAAATCAGCATCATAGCCCAGCATCAGTTTTCTGCTCATCCAGAGTAGGGTACATAAGTCATAAAATATCAGTTTATTTCCAAACATCTGTCTTTTCTTAAATTTTTTGCACAATTCACTCGTGTCCACCCACTAGCTAGGACTCCCTTAGTCACTCCATACACCACCAGCACTAGTCACGTGTATCTAGAACCGGATAATAATCATTGTTGTGATAAATTGTGGCCACAATATGATTTTCAGAGCATATTGTGATACTTAAAAGACACTGCTGAACTCATCAGTGAAAGAAAAACTGAATAAAAATCTTTTGTACTCATACATTGATGTAAAAAAAATAAATAAATAATAATATTATTGCACTGCTGGCTCAAAAGTATTGTGATATATTTTTAGCATATCGCCTACCCCTAAGTAAGAATGTAAGCTCTGCTACATTCAAACTGCTTTCAAACGGCTGCTAATGCAACAACAATGGACAGCATAACACGCTCAAAGAAGAATGCTAAATGCTAGTTCTGCTACATCAGCTAGCAGGTGTCCACAGCGGCTAATATCATGCTAACTGAATAGGAAGAGGGAGGACTACCCCAAAAGAGTTAGGCCATATGTGCTGATCTCCCAGGACTATAGGCTTGACCCAAATGTGCCTTGAGCGACATACGTTTTTAGCCTTATGCTAATATGCTAAAATGACCTTACAATCCCACAGAAACATTTCAACCCCAGCCCCAGCCAGTACCTTTCTCTGATCAGATATGTGCAGTGGCTACACACAGAATGCCTTTTGGTTTTGCATGTAAAAATATCAACAAAAGCAGGTCAACGAGGCAAACTGGGCCAGCGTGACAGAAAACAAACCACTGCCAGCCACAGTACAGCCATGTTTCCTTGTAATGGGTGACCATTCCGGTGCTTTCTACATTTCTGATTAACAATAGTTAAATGGTTAAGTGATCATGGCATGCTTTAGGGATAAAAAATTAACGTGATATGTGCCACATAACTGGGCCCCTAGATTTTCAGTGCTCTTGCTTCACTGTAATTACAGAATAATGGTTAACTTCCTGTTCTCCAATTCATTTCCTTGTTGCTGTTCCAGTTCCACAGTAACCTTTTCTTTCCTTCTTGAAGGACTTCTTGGCCGGAGACCTCCGATTGTTTGGGATTGTCTCTAAAGAGCCGCCTGAAAACAGGTGCGTACGCCTTAGCATGCCTGCTAAACCACTGTCCACCCACCCACAGCATTACAGCCACAAAACAAAGAATTGTTAAGTCTTGTGTTTCTTGTTCCATTTGCTTGTCCATAATACATTGGGTGAGGGTTGGGGGCCCTAAGGAGACAGTGAAATTCAAATTCAGAACTTGAATCTTGAAGCTTCTTTTAAATATATTAATTATTTTTTTCAACAATTTTCCAAAATGCAATAAAACCAAAAAAGTCTGTGACATCACACATGAAACTATTTTTTACTGACATTTTTTTACATGTGATAATGCAACACAATTAATACAATTTGTGACAGAGGCATTGTGTTACATCCCATTTCCTTTTATTTATTATAGTGTTTTTCATTTGGGAACTGAGGAGACTAACTGTTGGTGAAAGTTGTCCATTCTTGTTTTATACAAAGCTTCATCTGCTCAACAGTCGGCAGTCACGTTTGTGTGTTCTCTACTTTATGAAGTTCTATACATTTTCAATAGGAGAGAGATCTGGACTGTCTAAACCTGTTTAAAGAAAATTAACAATAGCATTTAATATCTGTGCCAACCAATCACAATTCACAGCCACCCACTAAAGCGGTTACCTGTGATGTCCCAGAACAGCCTGATGTGTGAGACGGTCAGAGATGGACAAGGTTCTGATGGGTGGTAGTTGGAATTGCTTGGTTTTGTATGAATGTGGTGAAATAAATAACCCCATATGTGGTCTTTTTGTATTGAAGGTCCAACATTTGCTATGTTTTTTACCGTTCTCCTGCTCTTGATTACTGTCATTATTGTCTGGATCTTTAACAGACACCATCTAAATTAAAGCAATACGTGTTTATCAGCAAATCTGAGGAATTACAGTGTCCTGTAGGCCTGTGCGTCAGACTTGTCCTTTATGTTGATGGCAGATGAAAACTGTTTAAAAAGCAGTGACTTTTATTGCCATAATAGGCCTCTATCAGCCAAAATCCCCACTGTTGCTATTTTTGATCTCGAGTTGTCATGGGAAAGAATTTCGAGTTGGCAAAATGTGGTTAATTCTTTTTGCCATGGAATGAAAAATGACAAAGTTATGATAAGAATGCAACCTGACACTGACATGCTGTGCTTTCTTTCTGTTTGTTTGTGTGGTACAGAGCGGTGGGGAGCGCGGCACCGCCATTAGGCCCGTTCCACTCGGAGAGGGGCTACCTGCTGAACCCAGGCCCGAGCCAGACCAACGCCCCCGTGATGAGGAAGGAAAGGCAGCGGCACTCGGACCGGCCCCGGGCCCACAGCGCCTCCGGTCTGGCTGCCTCTGTGGGACTGCCGTGCCCGTTCTCCCCTCCAGGGTTTGCCGGGAACCCGCAGTGCCAGCCCAACCTGGATGCGATCACCTTCCCGGGCACGGTTCCCGAGAGTTTGTGCGGAGCGCCGGGAACGCCGCATCTAAGTTCCGACATTGCTCCCAGAGACGCCCAAGGCTTGCAGAAGCCCGCGGGACTAAACGCAACCTCTGACCATTCACCACCACACCACGTCTTTTCTGACCCGTCTGACCCGTCTCCCAGGTCGTCGCATCCTGGACCGCCCACCTCTCCCACCAAGCCTCTCTATGGATCTCTACGGATCTCCGAGTCCGGTCTCCACACCAGTCCGGCCCCGGCCGTGTCACAGGAGGATGATGAGGTATTTTTAGCCCCACCCTCCCCACCTCCGCCCCCGATCAGAGAGACAGACATCACAGAGGACCTCCCCTTTCCCCGCCTGCGGCTCACGTCCGAAATGACGGAGGACGGTGAATCACGTCAGGAAGCTTCTTTTCATTACAGTGTCCCAGAGCAACAGTCTGTCACCACTGTCCATCCAAAGAGTGACAGACAGCTGCATGACCCTCCTCCCACGCCGGTGACCTCTGACCCTAGTACAGCCCCTGTCAGAGCTGGTGCAACCTCTGAGGCCGAGTCTGCTCCCCAATACCCTGACGGCAGATCCATGGAGGACAAAGAGGAGGAAGAGGAGGAGGTCTCAGACAGCCTGGGCTTTGAGTCGCCCCCACTGGCCCGGAGAGTGCGCTCAGCCGCGGAGGTGAAGGTGGAGGCTTTGGCCCGAGAGCTGATGCACAGGGACGAGGCTTTGGCTCCTCTGCTTGACACCTTGTCAATCACCAGCACACTGGACCTGATGGAGGACATCTTCCCCTCCCGTTCCTCATCAACACGACAGAACGTGAAGGGCAGTATGAGTTGTCCAGGCGATAAGTAAGTGCCCTGAAGCAACGGTCTGACCGTTTCACACTGATTCAATTAGTTTTTGTATAGGGTTAGGGTTAGGGTTATGTATAATTCTGAATGTGAAAACATTTCAAAATGATTACAGAGAGAACGAGTATAAAGAGACGCAGCAAGAAAGAGAAATATGATGAAGTGAGAGAGATTATACAAAAAGTTTTTTTGTTAATTTATTTTGCCTTGGTTTAGTTTGGTTTGTTCATTTTATTATTTTTTTCTGGTTTGTTTTGTTTATTTGTTTATTTTCTTTTGGTCATTTCTTTTGTTTGTTTGTTTATTTCTCCATATTTAAGAGCAATGTTTTGAAAGGCTGCAAAACTACTTCTGCCCTCGGCATGAATGGGTAGTGAACCACTAGTCTGAATAGGCCTATGTATGTAAATGTGTAACTTTTTGTGACATCACAAAACACAAAATCTTCAATTTCAAGAGACAACTACACAGGGTTATATGAATTATAATTTTTGTACTCATGGATGAAAAATTAACTAATAGGCATTACGGTGACTTTGTTTTTAGCTTGATTATCTTGCTTGGTCTTTGTCTGTACACCGATCTTTGTTGTGTAAGCTGTTGTTGGTAAAGGAAGTTTAGACCGTTTTGTGCGAGAGACAACATACATGGATGCATGTGCACGTGCTGTGATTGACACTCCTCAGACACTCTTCCTGGCTCTGGTGGTTTTGATGGGGACTATGGATTCTTGTCCAAATCACATTAGGAGCACTATGTGGAAGAGTCAGAATTTTTCTAATGTCAGGAAGTAGTGACAGTTTCGGGAAAAATATTTAGTTTTACCTACTGATGCTTCAACAAACAACTTCAAGGTTTTTTTATAATTCTGGGAGGAAAATGTCTTCACCATGATAGGGACCTTTAAAGAGACTTCAGAGAAAGAGAAACAGACAGATAGAGAGAGACGGAGATCTGGAGGCTCTGTAATGGTTATGTAACTGAGTGATGAGGGTGATTCCAAACCCATAGGGACAGTAAACACTGCAGCTCTTTGTTGGAGCTGATGTCATTAGCACTCAGATTATTGCGTTAGCTGTGTGTTATCACAACAAGCCTTTCTTTTGGCAGAAGCTGTAAAGTTTAGCTTACGCCACGAGGCCACCAGTGTACATGACAGCAAACAGAAGTCTTTCTTTGGAGCAGTGTGGCAGTTTGTCAGTTCTCTAGGAGGCACTGAAACTGTCCGTAGTGTAGATACAGCGTTTGGATTGATATCGTTTACAGGAAGCTGCCGTTCAGATTTATTAGACAAACTGAAGATGCAACAAAAGTAGATCTTTCATTAGAAGCTTCTGAGTCTCCGCAGTGTTGAGGGTTCGAGTTCTGTATCAGTTCTGCACTGGCTCCGGCAGCAGAATGCTTACACTGACCCCTAGTGCAGGAAGACCAGAACATACTCGGCAGGAAGTCAAGTCGATATTGATGGACGGATGGACGGATAGATAAGTCGTTTCTTGTTGAAGCCGTACAGTGAGTCATACAGACACTATAACTGGGTTTGTGACGTTTTCAGGGCGTTTGAGCTGAACGTTAACGCTGCCACTCAGTAAACGTGACTCTGCCACTCAGTTGCTACAACTGCATACGATGACTTAGTGTGAAAAGTCATATAGTTGTTTAAAAGTTGGAGTGTGTATCTGCTTCACCTCATGTTAATGTAGATTTATCACACGGAGCTGGAGGTGCCTATGACCTTTACCACCACTTGGTCAAACATGTATGAATGTTCAGCCGCTTTGAGGCCCTCGTGTTAGTTCAATTGTGTGCAATGGGCCGAGGCCGACACACTAGCCGTTCTCTCTGCGAATTCGCTTACGTCATTATTGACACTGTTTCTATTGAGGCGCAGGAGACAATCACTCACGCCCTGCTTGCTGGATGGAATCTGGTTGGTTCCTTTCCTAACCATTATTCCTGTTTTTCCTGTGCACCACCTCCCACAGGCCTCCTGACGCGCTGGGGGAGGCCAACACTCACACAAAGGGAGGCGTGGAGACGGATCTGGACGAGGAAGAATCGGATCTGAACCAGAAGAAGGTCTGGACTCCCGTTCATTTTCCAAAGTCCTTCAAATTGGTTCCACTCAGCTAGAACGTATTTGTTTAAAGGGGTAGCGACGTTTTCCCATCCTTTAATAAGGCCGTAGGCGATTTAGGTTTTACCAAGGATTTTGGTCCAATGGGAGCAGCCCATCTGCACCGCCCACCAACAGGACGTATTTCAGCCATTTTGCTAATGAGTGAGATGATACAAAGTCGCCCACTGAGTCAGGACGTTTTAACTAGAGGCTGATGTACAGGTCCTTCTCAAAAAATTAGTATATTGTGATAAAGTTCATTATTTTCTGCAATGTACTGATAAACATTAGAGTTTCTATATATTTCAGATTCATTACA
>JBBIGC010000024.1:3946269-3961333 GCA_037576955.1 Lepidarchus adonis
TCAGATCTATATAAAACTATTCTACTTTACTGCAGTCAGATCTATATAAAACTATTCTCTTTACTGCAGTCAGATCTATATAAACTATTCTCTTTACTGCAGTCAGATCTATATATAACTATTCTACTTTACTGCAGTCAGATCTATATAAAACTATTCTACTTTACTGCAGTCAGATCTATTTTTATAGGAACCAAACGTCTGGTTTCATTATCCTCCACAGTTCTGCTCTGAATTTCTTTTTACATCTGAACCTCTTCATGGTGCAGGACATTTCTCACCTGGAATAAGTGGAACCACGTGGAATACTCATTTAACACACACACACACACACGCACACACACACACACAGAAAGTCGGACTCTGGCAGGTGTAGTGTAGGACTGTACGTTTATTTCAACCTTGGTGTCGACGTGTCAGCAGTGTGTTCCACCCTCAGCCCCCAGAGCAGAACCGAGCCGGGGAACCAGCAGCAAAAGGGAATGATGATGCGATAAAAGATTTTTTTTCCTTCTATTTCGTCAGGTTTTGTTGATTTTTTTCTTCCTTTTTTGGAGTTAAAAAGCTCAATTACTTATTCTCTTCACGAAGTAACAGTACACTGCTTCCCGTCCTGCGAGAGGGAATGCGCGGATCATTAATGCTCTCTCAGGAGAAGTGATAGGGAGATTAACACCCTTCTCTCTCTCTCTCTCTCTCTCTCTCTCTCACACACACACACACACACACACACACAGTCAGATCGAGAGGAAAAGAAAATTGCACAAAGACGGGACGAATAAATCATAAATACTTAAAATGCGTCTAATAAAGAAATATTAATCTCCATTATCTCCAATTTCCTTTAACCCCGGCGTTAGACATGTCCAATCACATTTACAAGATCTGACATTCAGGAAGCAGACAGTAAGAGGATGTAAAATGGGGAAACACACACACACACACACACACACACACACACACAAAATGATATAGAAATTCAAACAGAAGTGAAACGTCAACACTGATGTATAAAAAAACTTGCATCACGTGGGACAAGAAAGGGAGTATTCCTACTTTTTGTGGAGATTTTTCCTTTATGTTGATTTTTTGTGTTTTTTTAATATATACCCTTGTGTAATTAAGCTGGAGAGATGGATATGAAGCGGTCAGCGTATGATCATAATGAGCTTGGGCTCCGTTCTGCTCTGAAGGTGGAGGAAAGGGCCGTGACTGCGGTTTGGTCTTTGTTGAATTTGTCGCCCCCTGCTGGCCCATGATGTAAAGGCTGCTCTTTTTGCCCCACCATGCTAGTACACGGGCTGAAGGGCGGGGCAAGGTGAAGAGCCGCCCTCCTGGGCGCCGTCCTCGTTGTAGAGGCGCTTGATGCCGTCGTAGTATTCGTCCACCTCCATCTGCTCCACCTTGCGCTTGGCCGAGGGTTTCCTCTGGAGCGGCAGTGGGGCGGAGGACTGGAGCGGGGTGGGAGCGGGCGGCTGGCTGGGGGCGCAGGGCGGACTCTGGTCCCCGGGAGGTGTCGGAACGGCCGGGAGATGCCAAGGGGGCAAGACTCGGACATCCCGAGACTCTAGGGGTGGGGGGCGCAGCGGGCGGCAGATGTATACAGTGTTGGGAGGCAGAGACGCCATGTGTGTGGACAGGCAACGTGCAACCAGCTCTCTGCAGCCAATCAGCTCTGAGCTGTCGATCTGAGAGGGAGAGAAAGACAGAATTAAAATGAAAGGACTGATGGTGCCAGACGATGAACAGGTGAGACGAACCAGGTGTGTTTGAGCTGTGCTGGGCCACCGGCCCTCTAGAACCAGAGTTGCCCTGTTTTAGAGCACGATTACACACGAGCAGTAATTTCTTATATAATACAGGGGGTTCTCAAGTTATAAAAATTTGCGGTTATGATGCTTCCCCAGGGTTTTTTTTTTAATAAATGGTGTGAAAAGTGTGAAAGTGCCTTTAATAAAACGCAAACGAAAATGCAATGCAGAGCCTCAGGTGGGCGAATGTCTCCCTCTGGTGGACTGATGAGGAATAGTCCCAGGGCAAAACACAGTGGACGCTTATATAAGGGGTTTCGACTTACGTCAAAATTCAAAAGAGGAACGGAAACCCTGTATCTAAATAATATAAAGCAATTAATATATTAGAAATATAACATATAGGGATATGCACAAAATATGCCTTATTAGCATCTTCCATTCTGCTGTCAGTCTGATGCTTTTACTAGGTGTGAAGTGAGAATATTATTGGCAGGAAGTTTGAAGAACAGACTGGTGTTATAAGCTAAATGAAACACCAGGGGGAAGCAAATGACCAAAGTAAAAGCTGGACACTAGGAACCCGCTGCTCTCTCTCCTCTGCACAAAGTATTTAACCCTCGTGTTTGTTCCTGTTCTCCTCCACACCAGACGCCACATAATGGAACCAACAACAAGAACAAACCTGTTTGTTCTAAATTCATACGTGTATTTACTACCTGAGCTTTGTGAAGCAGGTCAACAGTGAGAGCGAGCCAATCAGGACAGCGCTTCTCCAGCTGCAGCGTGACCAGGGCGAGGGCCAGCATGGAGCCGCGCACCGGCAGCAGTACATTGTGGGAAAGGCAGTGCAGCAGCTCTTGGGTGAGCAGGGCCAGGTGCTGGGACCGGTTTAGACCAGATAACACGACGTCCACATACGCCGCCTTGCAGCTGCACACCATCGCGTGGAACTGGAGGAGGAAGAGACAAGAGAAAATAAAACAAAGACGAAGGAGATACGTTCCTCAACCTCGTACATCTTTCAGAAATACTTGTCATCGTTCCAATCAACTCTCCCTGATCCAACACACCTGTTAACTGCCCTTAAAAATAGTGAGTTTGTCTGAGGAGGGGAGCTACCAAACTTTGGACACCCTGCTCTAAAAGCTCCCCTGCAGTGGTGCTCAGTGGAACCAGACGTCCGGTTCCTCTAGAAGCTTCTCACGGACCCAAGATCTTGTTCCACCAAAGTGCAGAGAAGCTTCTGGTCCTAAATAATAAAGGACCAAACCTATTCATGGCGGAGGGGAGCTGTGAGGACTATTATTCAATCAATTAACCATTAATCGTTTAAAATGTCACACCAGACCAACGTGAATAAAACCATAGAAAATGTTCATTAAAAATGTATAGAGATCAGATCTCCTTCCACTAACTTGCTTTAAAATGGAAGAACAGTTTCCCTTTGTGGAGATAAAAGGCTTTGGGGTCTGAGACAATAGCTCATCTGTAAAGTAGTAAAGTTTTAACCGCTTGTTTATTTCCGTCAGTAAAACCCTGCAGTACCATCGTTATCCACCGGTGTGCGCTCAAGACTGCGGAGATCAATAAACACGCCGCACTGCTCCTCGTGCAGGAGGTCAGGCATTGTTGTTCACAGAGAGAGAGAGAGAGGGAGAAAGAGAGAGAGAGAGAGCGAGAGAGAGGAGAGAGCAAGAATGAGAGAAAGAGAGAGAGAGCGAGAGAGAGAGAGAAAGAGAAAAAGAGCGAGAGCGAGAGAAAGTGAGAGGGAGAAATAGAGAAAGAAAGAGAAAGAGAGCGAGAGAGTGCAAGAGAGAGAGAGAGAGATAGAGAAAGAAAGAGAAAGAGAGCGAGAGAGAGCAAGAAAGAGAGAGAAAGAGAGCAAGAGGGAGAGAGACAGAGAGAGAGAGAAAGAAAGAGAGAGAGAGAGAGAGGTCAGGCATTGTTGTTCACAAGACTGGTATGACTGGCATGCGGCAGCTGCTCCACGTCTTCCACAAGCTGCTGTGTCTTTGTTCTAGAGGCTGGAAGGTTCCTGTGTCAGTCCCTGGTTCTGCTTGTGCTGGTTCTTTGGTTCTGGTGAAGGTCCAGCGCGGACACTTTTAAAGAGCTTATTTTTATTCACGGTTTATTCAGAAACCTGCTATTCCCCTGTCGTTTCCTTTCCCTCCACTAGGAACGTGTGTGTGTGTGAGACAGACTCACGATGTGCAGGAAGTCGAGCGCTGTGGCCGTGTGCAGATCCCAGCCCAGTTTATCCAGAACGATCCTCTCCATCCTCAACACTTCTGAGGAAGAGCAGCCGCAGTTACTGCTACTGATCAGCTCTCTCAGAACAGGGATTCTCTATAGAGAGAGAGAGAGAGAGAGAGAGAGAGACAGAGAGAGAGAGAGTAAGAGAGAGAGACAGAGAGAGAGAAAGAGAGAGAGCGAGAGACAGAGAGAGAGCGAGAGAGAAAGAGAGAGAGGGGGAGAGAGCGAGAAAGAGAGGGAGAGCAAGAAAGAGAGAGCGAGAGAGAGAGGGAGAAAGAAAGAGTGAGAGAGAGAGTGCAAGAAAGAGAGAGAGGGAGAGAGAGCGAGAGAGTGCAAGAAAGAGAGAGAGAGAGAGACAGAGAGAGCGAGAGAGAAAGAGGGAGAGAGAGAAGGGGAGCGAGAGAGAGAGAGAGAGAGAGAAAGTGACAGACAGACAGAGAGTGCAAGAAAGAGAAAGACAGTGAGAGAGCGAGAGAGAGAGAAAGAGAGAGAGAGACAGAGACAGCAAGGTTAAAAACACACACAAATGATGTGAACATGTATGAGAACACACACAGGAACAAAGAAACCTTTGATCTTCTGTGGTTCTAAAGCTCAGGCCTCAGATTAGTGGGAGTTAGTGACCTGTCACATGACCACAGAGCTCCTCCAGCACCACCGCATACCCTCCACTAGAGCTGGGCATCGCCATTACTGACGGTCATTACTGACATTGAACAGATATATGTACAAATACTCAGTAGTGCGTCTCCACATCACCATGGTAATCGTTTGTGGAGGATTACACACAAGTTTGTGTCTTTTCTCCAGATCTGGTTGTAAACAGCGACAGTAATGAAAACCCTGAGAGAAACTAAAGTTCTGTATTCGCGGTTTATCTGTGAAGCTTGACTCAGTTCATTCACTCAAGCAGGAAATTAACAACGGCGTCTACAACACAAGAAGCTAAAACAAACACCTACTTCTTCATGCTCCAACTTTGTTTTTGGATCTTGTCCACATGTCCTTCATTTAATTCTCTACAGCGGCTGAAAATACATTTGTACAAGAACCAGCAAAACAATTGGAACGTCCTCCATTTTTAGCCACGTTGTTAGCCACGCTGTTAGCCACATTGTTAGCATGATGTACTGTACACATTTTTAGCCACGTTGTTAGCCACGTTGTTAGCATGATGTACTATACACATTTTTAGCCACGTTGTTAGCATGATGTACTGTACACATTTTTAGCCATGTTGTTAGCCACGTTGTTAGCATGATGTACTGTACACATTTTTAGCCATGTTGCTAGCATGATGTACTGTACACATTTTTAGCCATGTTGTTAGCCACGTTGTTAGCATGATGTACTGTATACATGCGCCCACTGAGCGTCACACGCCTTATTACACAAAAGTACAGGGGCCCTTGTTCTAACATTAAGTCTACGTTGTTTGCTAGCACCATACAGCTGTACTGCGCACTACATCATAGGGGATTTTTTTTTTTAAACTGCAGAACATCTGCCAAAAAAAGTTTTTAAACTGCCAATATCGATACAACAGCGTCATTATATTTTTGCTGTATTGATATTCGAGCACAGCCCAGTTCAACACCTCTCCCCCAATCTCAAAGCAGCTCAGCTCAGAGAAAATATAAAAGCTGCGAAGATGATGGTGGATCCACTGGAACACTCAACTTCACAGGAAGTTCTACTGTTGAGTAGAACATAGGGTTTCATGTTCCAGCGGTGGGACAGTGCACTTTAGGGTGATGATCTGCTCTGAAGGGTTTAACACCACGTTTCAGCTGGAGAGATACAGAGGGGCTTCAGAAGAAGGGGGCGGACTCACCTCGTCCTCCTCGCTGGTCTTCGCAGCCAAGAAGAAGCAGGTGATGGCGATACAGCGCAGGTATTTAGGACGAGCCTGAAAGAGAGGAACCACATGAATATGAATGAATGACTCTTCTGCTCATTATTACTGCTCGTTACGTAAAGTAAAACGTTATCGTTATGATCAATTCCATCACAATATGTTTTCATATATAAAATTCAGAGCCGGTACAAAGAGAACCTCAGTGTGTGAAATATCAACGTTAAATCATTTATACTCCGTTCCCGACAGGATTTATCTGGATCTTTGTTCTAGATGAAATATTTGGATTGTGACGTTGAATTTGTGTCATTGTACCTTTGCTCATACACTACGCTGTTTCCTGCTCTAAATATTTCCATAATGTATCAGCCTGAGAGATTCTCCTGAGCCCCACCCCCACCTCGCTGCAGCCGCTTCCTTTATTCACTTCCTGGAAACGTGAAATGAGGATTTAGAGAGAAACGCAATGTTAACATCCAACGTCACTAATCGGAAAATACATGTGTGAGACGATGATGCAGGTTCCTTCTCCTGATTGGCTGCTGTGTGTTGTGCAGCATGGGCTGAAGTTCTCCAGAGTGAATGGGCTTAGGCTGAATAAAGGCACATGGAAATGTGTTGGGTTTCATAAACAAACAAAAAACAAACAAATAAACAAATAACAGGCCTTTTTACCAATAAGGCCCATGGAAACTAGGAAACTTTCACACGTAATCAGCTGAGCGTTTTCCATTAGAGAAACTACCCATTAATATCAGACGCTCGCTCAATAAATAATAAATACAATTTTAAAAATCTCTATTATATTTTATTCATTTATTCGTTATTGTTTATATTTTATTTATTGAAGTGTCTCACATTTATTTAACCTCCGCTACTACGACCAGCTTTCAGTCTGAGTTTGTGTACAAGTTTGTGAATTAGACCCAAAATGTCTGATAAACTAAAGTCGCATTCTCTGACTGGAGAGAAAAAAGGAAATGTGCATCTGTCGCAGGAATAACTCGATGCAGCAGAATCTCTGACGCTTTTACTGCTTGATTTCATCCAATATTAATATATTTGTAGTTCTGTCACAGTTGTCATTATATAACGTGAGGAGTAACTGCGCTCAGTGTGAAATGAAAAGACTGAGCTGCTGAAGAGGAACAAGCGTCTCTGACTTTCAGCATTAAAAACTGACCCTGAAACTGAGGAACAGCTTTCAACATCAACAGACGCGTCTAATCTCACGTCCAATAGCGAGAAACACTTTCAGGGTAATTAAACTCCTGGTCCTAAACAGTGAAGAACATTGACTGGTTATTTCATTACAGTGGTTCCTGTCGGGGGGGTTGGTATATTAGGCAGTAAGTGAACAGTCAGTTCTTGAAGCTAATGTGTTGGAAGCAGGAGCGTGTTCCAGGTGTGCAGTAATAATGATAACCTGACCACTGATGCATGTGGTCCGATCTCAGCGTGTTCGTGTTAATGCTGTTCTGATAAAAAAGGCCGTCACGATTAGGTGGGTGGTCTTAATGTTATGGGTGGTCGTTGTATAACCCAACAACGTAAAAGCATCAAGTAGATCGGACTTCTTTTCGGCACGGAATTCCATCGGCAGCACACCTGACTTAACGAAGCCCTGAAAAGCCAAAGCAGGTGGGTTAACTATTAATAACTATAAATAGGACTGGACCACCACAAGGAGAAGGTGGAGAAGGTTGAGAAGATTGAGAAGGTTGAAGAGATTGAGAAGGTTTGAGAAAGTTGAGAAGATTGAGAAGATTGAGAAGGTTGAGGAGATTGAGGAGATTGAGAAGATTGAGAAGGTTGAGGAGACTGAGAAGGTTTGAGAAAGTTGAGAAGATTGAGAAGGTTTGAGAAGGTTTGAGAAGATTGAGAAGGTTGAGAAGGTTGAGGAGATTGAGGAGATTGAGGAGATTGAGGAGATTGAGGAGATTGAGAAGGTTGAGAAGGTTGAGAAGATTGAGAAGGTTTGAGAAGATTGAGAAGGTTTGAGAAAGTTGAGAAGATTGGATAATGGTTCAATGAAAATTGAGAGACATTAAATCCCTACACGTTCTGCTTTGGTAGCTATGAGCAGATCAAATCTTCCAGCCCGAATGAACGCCTTTTTTCAGGGGATTATTATATAATATAATCCAGTGCAGTGGTGGTGTTCCTGGTTGGGACTTTGCCCTTGTGAATGGAGGTGTTGCTGGTTCCAGGCACCACCCTTGAGCGAGGAACCGAATAATCCAGGCTTCCGAGAGGAACCTGCTCCTTTAATGTTTACCCCGGAGGAACGTGGGCCAGGACTTTGATCACGGTGATATGGTGAAAGACTGATGACACTTCTGGAAGCTCCGTCTAAAAAGCAACGTCTGAAGAGCAACCGTCCCACACTCGGCCCAAGGTCTGGAGGTGTAAACACCAAAGCAGTTCCCACAGCTCTACAGAAAAGCTAAAAAAGCTGACGACATCGACCGGAAAGCTGCTGTAACAGCAGGAAAACCACGGCCGTTACTTCAGACTGTACGTTCTTGTTGCCAGCGCAGTAGAACTCATGGTACTGGGTTCTCAAACTTAAAAAAGACATTTTCCACTAACTGGGACCTCCCCACACAATACAAGCAGCACTGGGACGAGAACGTTCTTCCTCCGCGTCACGTGAAGCTCAATCCGTCTCAAAAACCATGTTTTTTTGAGGAGAACGCTTCCAGCCAAAGAGACGACTTGCTGCACTGGGGGGAGGGGGAGGGCTATTCTACTTCCCCAGTTTGAGAACCACAGGACGTTCTCACAAACACGACCTGAACTTTCAATGAACTACAGAAATAACTCGGACCATGGAAAGCACTCCTCGCTCTCCTAAGACATTGGCCGAGTGCCGGCGGTACCTTAATGGTGGAGAGGAAGCGGTCAAGGATGGAGACGGCCAGACAGAGGGTCTCTGGGTAAAGCTTCAGCTGGTGGTGCACATCTGCCAGCCATCGCACGGCCTCGTCACGCTGGGCAGGGGAGACGTCTGTATCCTGCAGGGTGGGAAAAGCCAGCGTGAGAACAGCTCTGGATTGTACAACAGTTCTGCGGGGTGGAATGTGGACCAGTGTTCGATATATGACCCAATCAAAGGCTAAACTAGGCCAGTTTACTGCTGTATAAACTATTTTCAAAGCAGAATGAACAATAGCGGCTGAATCAGCACGCGCCGAGTGCTGTAAACACAGTAAAGCGACGCGAGGAGCTCAAATAAACAAACATTGCTCACTGCCGCCCCCTAGAGGCACTGAAAAATAAGTGCTATTTGTGCTCCTTACAATCTCACATCAGAACTGTACACGGTGGTCGTGAATCGGTTCCTCTACAAACTTCGTTCTACCACAATTTGAAGCTTTTGGTTTTATTTAAGTGTGTGAGAGACTCACCTGGTTGGATGGTTTCTTCGGCACGTAAACCTTCCACAGCTTGGCTTCCCTAGAAGCTGCCTTCTCCAGGAGAAAAGACAGCTTCCGGCCTTCCAAGGGTTCTGCGAATTTCATCACGAACCCTGGAAAAGCCCACCTCCCCACTGGATACAGCTACCTGTGCGGAGGAAGAGGAGGGGTGGGTCAATGAACCGAGGTGTATAGTCTCATTTTGTCGCTTTTTAAAGAAAGCTACGATCAAAAACACACATACCATGGAAAAGCAGTACAATACACAAGCAACCAAACCACACGGAGGGTCATCACGTTACGTCGCACTTGACATACAGCGATTCGTGGTTACGTCGCTGTTTTTTACACAGCGTTTGCGACATAAAAACAAAGTTCACGCAGCGCTAACGAAACGCCGTTTCTCTTTCGTTTGCGTTGCTTATTTGGAAACTTTATTATCTGTACAGTAAAGATCAGTTCACTTCATTACTGCTGTGAATGTGATCCATGTGTTCATTTTACCTGTGCTCTCACCGCTAACGAACTACAACTCCCAGAAAGCAACTCTTTCCGCCCGTTTTACCCACCCGTTTCCTGCCCCAGATACTACATAGACCACAATGCATTGCTCCCCATGAAACAAAAGCCTACGAGAGATAAGTATATGCCATCGTTTCATGCAGGAGTTCCGTCTTACGGCGCGCTCTGGGGAACAGTGCACCGCAGTAACTCGAGAACCCCTGTATTCTGGTCTGGGATTTATGCCCTAAAACTTTTCAGTGGACATAAGGGTGTAAAAAAACGACATTCGTGCATTTTCTGAAAACTTAATTATCATTTGTGAGCAGATATAGGACTAGTCTGCTAGGCTTGGCCTATTTTTATTAACTGAAGTAAACAGAAACTCGTTAGCTGCTTGCTAACTGGCTGGCTATCAAGGACAAGCAGTTTGTTCGCTTCAGGAGCAGCTGCGTTTCCTCTTTTTTCCGCCCCTGGAGTAATATTCGGGTTGAATGTGTTCATTGCGGTTGTTTAAACGAGAAAAAGACACAAAATAAGAAGGAGCTAGCTCGTTACCTCCCCTGCTAGCCTGTGGGAACCGCAGTCCGACTCGGAGATCATCCGGCCCGTTACACTGAGATCAGATCAAACAACAGCTCGGTTCCGGACATCTCCTCACGCTTCCACCTTCGCCTCCATTTCCAACATCAAGGGAAGGGGTTTAAAAGCTTATACAAAAATAAAATGAACGGAATATAGACTCAAGCGTCTACTTCCGATTAGGGGACTGGTAAAAGAAAGAAAAACGGACCGCCCACTTCTTACTGCGCACTTCATGTGAACATTTGTTTTCACTAGTTTTGGACAAAAAAGTCCCCAAAAATCGGCTACGTTGTTTAATTTTATGTATTTATTTATTTTATTTTATTTATTTATGCATTTTAGCTAAATGACAGGAAATTATACCATATTGTAATTTTAGGGACTATATTATCTTGCGCACGAATACATAAAACATTGCTTAGGTTGTGAATGAGCCTCTGCAGGTGCTACATAAATGCCCCAAAATATTGTCAGAATAAATATAAAACCTACAGCAACAATTCCGATTGTTTTCACCTCGTTGTGCTTTAATTGTAGTGACTGTGCTGTATGTTCGAAATTGCATTATCATTAAAAAATAATAATAAATAACGCCGTATTTATTTATTTTATGTCATATTTCCAGATACAAATGTATGACCCTTCGCCCTTTAATGAAAGGGGGGCGTCCGACAATAAACAATAAACCAGGCGCTGAGACCCTTTTTTTTACAACTTATAACTGTGAACTGTGTTTTAAAAGTTATGCAGATTCATAATCCAACTGCAAATCAAACCAAAAAATGTGTTTTGACTAAGCTGTGGGATATTCTCGCATACAAATAAGTCGTTATTTAATATTAAACAAAAGGCAGCCAATGAGAATCTGACCCGTGGTGGGTGGGCACAAGGACCAGAGCGGCCAATGAAGAGCGCGGATTTTGGGCGGACTTTTTGAACGCAGAACAGTGCGACAATTTGATTGGTCCGCGGGGCTGTCAATAGTACAGTTAAAAGGCTGTGTTCAATAACGGATCCTGTGTGAACTGAAGCGCGATATCGTACAGATGTATATTTAATGTGATCCCAAAATGTTTCCAAAGCTTACTGGACGGAATAAAATATACGAAAATCGACCAGGAGCGTTAAAAAGTAATAGTACATTTGCTACGTGCTGGATCGGCGAGCTGTGACGCAAGGCTGTGGGCGGAGTAACGGGCGACATCAACAAAAGCCCAACAAGAAAGACGGAGAAACAGAAACAAGGACAAGGAGACGACAATGTCCGTCTAATATTTCAGGTGATTTGCTTTCTTTGTTATTTTAAATAATTTCGCGGATTATAGATCATCTCCACAACGTTTCTCGTGTAACAGCGGGGTGAATTGTATTTTTGTATCCGCTAATGACGTTTGTGTCAAGGGGTTTTAAACCTTTTCCTGTTGACACAGTTTCAGAGCAGTTTGAAATCTACGCAATTCTAAAACTGTACTTACTTAAACGAACACGAATCATAGTTAGTTTGCTTTTTTTGTTTATATCCGTCTCAAAAAATAGCGAATAATAACATTTGCTATGTTTTTATGCTAATCTTCATTCGTCGTTAGCTTTTATTTTGCCCTGTTACCTAGGTAACCGCACCAGAAATGTACAATAGCGACATTATCGTCTGATAAGGTGAATCAGTCTCGTTGTATTTATTCGAATAAATGGTGTTTTTAGCTCGACTGCCAAGAAAATCTGAGCTGGGCCCCTCCCCCGCTGTCGACGACATGTTTTTCGAAGGGCTTGAACGGGAGAATCCCATCTAAACAAGGGCTTTATTTAGTGCCCTGCTGCTGATATAGTCATTTATTGGTGGTTGTGCGCGGTGTTAAATCTTGTGGACCACTGTTTGGATGTAATCTTGATGTAATCTGACTCCGGTTCTCAGCTGAGGCGGTGGGCTGGACCAACGTCCCCCCTCCGCCCTATGGAGGACATTTACAATCTGTTTTATTTTTGATTTCCAGAGGATTTGAACCGCTTAAAACAAGATATAGTCTCGACCATGGAGGCCTTCAAGCTCATGAAGGAACTGAAGGCGAACTTCGAACAGGAGAACAAGTATCTTCCAAAGGAGTCAGGACTGAGCTTGATCGAGTCCACCACAGAGGTAAGCCCCGTTCACTTCTCGTGAAATCTCGCGAGAGTTTAGCTCATTTGTAGATACTACATCATAGGAGAAAGTATTTTGCTGCAGCTGGCAAGATTGTGTTCTCTAATAAGGCATTGCAATGTTAAATTAACTATTAAAATGACCTGGAAATGTTACATTCCTTATTTTTCCACAGCAGGGGAAGGGAATCTCACCAAAATGTCGCAACGCCAAAGTAGAGGACCTCTGGAGCCTGACTAGCTTCTTTGGTTACAGCACTCAGACCTTCGTCCTGGCCGTTAATCTGCTGGACAGGTTCTTAGCTTTGATGAAGGTACAGGAGCAAAAGTCTTGTTTTTCATTTACATAGTGTGTGAGATTGCATGACGGTAACTGAAGGGCATCTTCTGTCTGCTTCTATAGGTTCAACCCAAACATCTGGCCTGCATCAGTATTTGCTGTCTCCACATCGCCGCCAAAGTAGAGGAGGCAGAGTGTGACGTTTCGTCCACAGACGAGCTGATCCGCATCGGCCAGTGCAAGTTCACCGTGTCCGATCTCAGCAGGATGGAGAAGATCATCTCTGAGAAGCTCAACTTCCAGTTCAAAGCCATCACAGCCTTAACCTTCCTACACCTGTACCACGCAATTGCACTGTCACATACCTCACACAGGTGAGACATGACCAGAAAATAAATCCAGAAATCCAGAGCTGTTCATTGGACTTTGATCCAATGAACGATTATGGTCTACAGTAACTCGTCAGATATCAACACGCTATTTTGCCACCTCGGCTGCCTAAATTACCCCAGATGTTAGTCTTGCTCTTTTGAAAGGTGATCAGTGTTGCTGCAATGTTCGGATTGGACTTGATTGTCTGTTTTCCTTTTCCAGGAAAGAAATCCTGAATCTAGATAAGCTGGAAGTCCAGCTTAAAGCCTGCCTTTGCCGGATTGTGTTTTCCAAAGCAAAAGTGAGTACAGACAGCACGGAATAAGGCCTCAACATGTTTTTTAATGCAACAACATTAATGACCGCAACTCTTCTTTCTTTCCAGCCATCGGTGCTAGCGTTGTCCCTCCTGACGCAGGAGATCGAGGCCTTGCAGTGTGCAGACCTTCTGGAAATCGCCCAGCGCATTCAGAGACATTTGCGGGTAAATCGCGTTTGCATAAAAAAATAAAGTTTAAAAACAAACATTCCATTCAATCAGTTTAATTTCATGTGTGTATTAAAAACCAGGACCCGTGTTTCAGTGCAGAAAGTAAAGTAGGGCAAACATTCAAATGTTTTGGCCCCAGTTGTGATGCAAGCTCAAGTCCACTCGCACACGGCTCTAAAAATACACCTTTCTCTGGGACGTCGAGTATTCCAGACATGCGCCGTAACGTCCTGCCACCCAGAGCCTCGGGCACGGCGGACGGGGCCACAGACTGGCATATCCGTTTACCCCCCGACCGCAGAGTGTAGGTTATCAGAACGTTCCTATTCCTGTGCGTTATGTAACACCGCTCCTCTTCTGGTGGCATCTGTATGTGCAGGTCTCGGAGGCAGAGCTCCAAAGGTGGAGAGGGCTGGTGGGACAGTGTCTGGCCCAGTACTCGTCCCCGCAGTGCTCCAAGCCGGACCACAGGAAGCTGGTGTGGATCGTATCCCGTCGTACTGCACAGAATCTCCACAGCAGCTACTACAGTGTCCCAGACCTGCCCACCATCCCAGAGGCCAGCTGGGACGAGAGCGAGAGGTAGAACCCTCACCTGTTTATACACACACACACAGAAAATCAGTACATAAGCACACGTGACCCAGGAGCTTCCAAAAACAACAGCTTTTTAAAAAACTGAACTAGACGTCTTTATGAAACGGTTATGAACACACAGAAGACTTTGGCCTATACAGGAAGTCCTCGACTCATTCCTCAGAGTGTGACTTAAGTCTAAACTCTTTTATAAGCACCTACGTGTGTAATCTTATATTATCTAAATAATAATAAGGTAGGTGCAGCAATGTAACCACGAAATTTCATATGTTAAGTACGACAAGTTGAGGATCCTGTAGATGAAAAGTGGATCAGATTTCTTGTTTTACCATCATCCTTCCATATAAACCAGAGGGACCAGCACGGTTTGGTAGTTCCGCTCCTTAAACACACCCCCACACCTGACGATTAACAGTTGAGTTCAACCAGGTGTACAGAGACATCAGCCCTCCACTGTGAAGAACTACGTTTCTTTAAATTATAAACTTTCACATCAAAATACACTGAATTATGCAGAAATGTTGAAACACTAGTCCCTAAGCTTATCCAAAACCAAAAAATGTCATGTTAACAAGGTTGGACATGTTAAATAGGGTATTTAAAAGAAAAATGACTATAAAAGTGTGGAAATCCCAAAACATTCAGTAAGAATTGTAGGGGAATCTCTGAGCACACCCTCTGAAGTCTTGCAGTTTACTCCATGACTCAACCCACTGACGTGTATCAGCCGCCTGTAACCACCCTGTTGTAGTGTGACATGTCCCAACACTAGAATTCTCTTCCACACGCATTAATTTGTATGAACAGTCACTCTTATGT
>JBBIGC010000024.1:4022703-4040369 GCA_037576955.1 Lepidarchus adonis
AAGATTGATTTGGTGATAAATCAGGAAAAATAACAGATATTTTCAGATCTGCTGCTCTGACAAGATGAACTGACTGAGTGGAAAAAATGTCCTGATGAATCTTCAGAATTCAGGTACAAATTACAGAATAAATACTGTGATGCAGAACTAAAATGAGCTTCTCCTGTTGAAAGGACTAGAAGCCGCCACTGATTTAAGCGAATTTTAGTTGTCCTATAATAAAAATAGAATTATTATAGAATAAAGCAAAAAAATATACACGATTAAACAAAAAATAAAAAGAAGATGAAGAAGAACCAGCGAAAGAAATGTTAGATATGTCCAGACTGATGAAGAGAGGTGTACATGATTTCATATTGAGTTAGGGTTAGTAATCTAATTATCATCCAGATTATTTGTATTTGAAAACACATGCAGATGCCATATCAGCACATATTTACATCAGCACCCTGAGCAACATAACAATAATTACCTTTATCGTGGCAAATTATATCACATGATGCGTTTCTGAGCATATTGTGACTATAGCCAACACTTCTACACTGACGAATACATTAAAAAGAGCGTAATTAGTCCTGTTACCCAGATGTTGCTGAATAATAATCATTTGTGCTCATAGCTTTTCTCGCAGGTTCTTTATTGTCTATTACAAACGATCAGATATCATAACACATTGTGTATCATCATTTTTTGAAGTGTAATACTATTATATATGTTTTTCTAGTGTTTATTTATCATTTAATTACTAATTTCTGCTTCCAAAAAATATATATATTGAGATATATTGTGTCTTGCTTACTTTTTCAATCTATACCGATAGTGTTATCATTATTATCTGATTTATATTCTTCTTTTTGTTTTTTTTTACTGAATTTTTGTCCCTCATTTCCCTGTTTCTGAAGTATTTACAGGCAGAATTTTGTTTCCCATAGCAATAAACATTTGTGTACTTCACTTAGACTGATTGGCCATAACATAACTTCATTGGGTTTGTCTGTTGCTACCAAAATAGCACTGATAAACTGAGGCATGGACTCCTGAAGAATTTGATCATGTTCTTCAAACCATTCCTGTGGTGCACTGTATGACTTAACATCTACACTTGCCGTGGTGCCTGGGTTGGGACTCGAACCCGGAACCTTCTGGTCCCAGGACCAAAGTCCTAACCACTAGGCCACCACTGTTATTGCCCAGTCCGTAAACCGGAAACAAGTTCAGACCCAGTCATGTAGCCTTCACAGTTTGCCTCTTGTCAATGTCATTCACTTCACTCTGTCAATGGTTTTAAGACACTGGAAAACACAATGACCCCCAAGCTACTACATGGAACATCCTAGCAATCACCTACAAACACCCTGTTGGCAACCTGTTAGTGTCACCATAGTAGCCATCTGGGATATTGCAGTAATTACCTAGCAAAACACTAGCAACCACCTGGGATACCACAACTACCACTTAATAATGCCTTAGCAAACACCTGCGATACAACCATTGCATTTTGGTTCGTTTCTGTTTGTCCATTAATTTAACAACTGTTGGCATTTATTAATTGTGATAAAAAGAGAAATAAATGACAGTGATGATATAATTTCCTAAATAGAATTTTAAATTCTAATAGGTACCAGTATGCATGTGTGTGCAAAAGTCTCTCTGGCAGTTGCTATAAACACCATTTTTAAAAAGTATAAGGCATATTTGTTTCTGGCTAAGGTACAAATGTGATGCTGTCCTTATTGCAGACTTTGTGTCTATGATATTACCAATATCGCTCTGGATTGGCCCCCTTGGTAGAATTTCATCAGCCGAAACGAATAGGTGCCAACAAAAGCTTTTCAAGTCTTGCAAAATGACATTTTCCAGTTATAAAATGGATCAATTACTGCATAAATATTGACACTTGAACATTTCCTTCACACTAACTAACTCAAAGGAAGTGAAGGGTAACATTAAACTTATTTCCAAACTTGTGCGGGTGAGGTCACTGGAACAGTATTCTTAAAGCCTTGTGAATTTTTGCTGTGACATTTTTTCTTCTTTTTCGGTATGAATTACATCAACGGCCTGGGAATCAAGTAAGAGAAGTTAAGTGGGGGAGAGTTTGTATATGTGGAATATGAAGGACAGAGAACAGAGAGTGGAGGGAGAAGGAGAGAGACAGAAATGAGCGAGTAAAGAGAAAGAAACATGTTATGGGGTATTCGTTCTTAAAACAACACTGCCTTGTCAAAGTTGCTCTCTGGCCCGTCGTAGAGGGCGTTGAAATCTCCATTTGCAAACATAGTAAAAACCCGACGAGCTGACGTGATCTGTGGCACCACCGGCAAAAACAAATATTATTCTTCGGCCGGCCAGGCCTCAGGCCTGCCTCGTAAGAGAAAAGGTGTTAATTGTTTTCAGGCTGTCGTATTTAAGAGCTGTTGAGATCAATTAAAGTCAGTGCTGTATGGCGGCCTCAAACCAAAGTGTGCTTGCAGAAAGGAAATCCAGTCTGTATATCCTTTATGGAATGCGAGTGAGCTGACATAGAGTAATCGTGTGAAAAATAGTGGCAAGGAGGCACTTAAACCGAGAATGCAGCTCCATTCACCCATCGAAGAGAGAGCGACAGTTTATTGAAATTTGTCCTGTTCTGCTCGAGTGATTAAGAATGAGTCATATGTATAAAAACTTTTAGGTTTTCCCCTTCTCTCATATCTTTCCAATGTTCCTATATGGATAAACATTCAAAATGCCAACAATTTACAGCAAAAAACGACACCTGCTGAAGGTGTAATAGTGAAAAAGAATAAAGAATAAGAATGGATAAAGAAACCGTTTTTAGATTCAGTCAGTAAACAGCTCAGTAGCTCAGTAAATACTTCATGCACAGACACAGTTTTGGGCGAAAAATAAGTCACAAATGCAATAACTCAATATTAATAATGCAATAGAGTGTAGAAGCAAAAAATCTCTTTTCTACTGATGGAAAGCTTTGGCCAACATTTGTGGAAGTCCAGCAGTTTGATACGTCTGTTGCTGAACTTGTTCACTTAGCATATAGTGTATGTAACACATTATCACCTTTACACGCAGCACACGCTTGTCAACTCTCAGCATTTGTAGCTGTAGATGTTGAAATAACAGCAGAGACCATTTCCAAGTGTCCTCTAGGTCTGGAAGGCTTTTCCCCATGTGCAGCAGTCAGAGGTGGACAGTAACAACATATATTTTAAGTACTTAAGTACAGTTTTTGAGTATCTGTACTTTACTTGAGTCTTTTTTGGGAATCGTTTAACTTTGACTTCACTACATTTGAAAAAAGTACTTTTTACTTTCACTATATTCCTGTCAACGTTCTCGTAACTTGTTACTTTCAGAGAAACTTCAGAGATCGAGTTGATGGTGGAATCCTGCCTTTCAAAATAAACTGTACCGCACACGTGAGGCCGCGCAACGTAAAAGACGAGTGAAGAACGAGCCATCGAATACACTACAGTACAGGAAGTGTGGGGTGAGATTGCATATCATTAAAAAAAGTGTGTTAGACAATCATCCATCCCCACTGTGGCGTTTGGCAGTTGATTGACATATAGTACAGCCAATCTGAGGCCGTCTGTAACAAGCGTCGCCGCTCATGCTCGGTCAATCGCTCGGGCTACTGCGCTACAGCACCTCCACTTTATTTCTCCTACAGAAAGGCAGTAAAAATGAGTGAGGGAGCTGGAGCAAGTATGAAACCAAAATCAGACTGTTCCTTAAAAGTACAACACTGACTACACACCAAAAAGCTGAGAGAGAGAAAGAGAAAGGTAAGGAACTATGTCAGGACTGTACAATTCCATTCAGAGTAAGAGTTTAAGGCATTTTTATTGATGGTAGATCCTTTTGACTTGGTCATTTGAAAAGTAAGCCAAAAAAGTGTGGACACACCTGCAACAAATCTTTTACTTTTTAAATATTTTTGGAAGCAAGTACTTCAGTACTTTCACTTCAGTAAAATTTGACTGTATGACTTTTTTTTTTAAATTGTATTGGAGTAGCATTTGACTTGTGGTATCTGTACTTTCTGAAGTTAGGTACTTTGTCCGTCTCTGGAAGTGGTTAGCCAGTCAAGAGGAACCGAGGCTTAATGATACACATAGGAAAGAAATGCTTGAACTTGGTGTGGTAGAAAGGTCAGAACACAGTGTAGCAGTGCTTCTGCATAAAGAGGTTCACAAACGGGTCAGAAATCCCATGGCTCCTGTCCTCAAGTCAAAAATCATTTTTATTTCATGACATTTTACATTTTGTGCAGTCTGGAGCCACATTAAATTTTTTAATGAAATAAATCTGAACACTGAGTGACGTGTAGATGTGGAGGTTTCTCAGAATTTCTTATAAACATGCTGAATAGATTATTGCTACACTGAAGTGATCTGTTTATATTGTGAAAGTAAACTCATGCTCTGAAATTAATTCAAATTCTTGTCTCATTTGTTCAGTTTATCAATCCCCTGAGCTCAACTCCCTAAAAACATGAATGGGTATAACTGTAACGAAAAACCTCTAATCCTTTCACTTTTGCTATCCTTTGCTATAATCGAAGAGGTTGGGCTTAAACACCTGTACGCTTACTGATAAGCTAACTTTTACACTGTGTGAGTGTTTGAGAATGAATAGCCCAATAGAAATGACCCACCAAAGGTCCCTCAACAACTAGGCACTCCCATCAAGTTAGCTTTAAAGTTTTGTTATGACATACAAGGACTACTGGTGAGCTTTAAAATGATTCCGCTTGTTCCAAGCTAAGAACTAGAGATACTTTCACACCTACTAGGTTTCTTGTGGTCCAAGCAAACTTTGAATCCTGGTTGGAACATTCTTGTCAGGTGCACACTAAAGCTGAACCACTGTACATTGTGTAAATCTAGATTTTAAACAGATTTATAGGTATTTTTTAATAGATTTGTACATATTACTTATTTTGTTTATTAAGTGCAATTTCTATGCTATATTTAGCATATTTTATATATTTTACTCTACATTTGTTATAAGTGCACCATGGGCATTGGCATTGGGGGTATTGACAATAAATCTCTTAGTAAATGTAAATGTATGAAAACAGTGATGCATTTTCAAATCACAATAAGATCTTGAAACAAACCAGTAAGACTGTGTTACTGCACCTGAATGACATATGTGAGAGAAAATGGGACGTCCAATCAAGGAGGCTTGTACACAGTAAAGCTGTGAGTGTTTGTAGGATGCATGATGCAAAAATACGTATCATAATTATTGTCAATGCCAAAGTAAATGCTCACATTGGGGCTTTCATTTCAAACAATAGGTTACTGCTCAAAGCTCAAGCACCAGGAGCTACCTAGCACTCCATGGTCAATGGATTCACCTCAAGCCAGAAGGCACAAAACAGATAGCCATAAAGAAAAGAGAGAAAACATGAAGTCAAGATCTCTGCCCATGTAGCATTCCATCTCCCCAACTTCAATATGGCAAACAAGTGATGAACTAGTTTTCAGCCATCAGCAGTACAAATTTGTTCCCGATTTTTGCATGCCATTGTAGTTCTTTCTTGTTCTTGTGGTTGGCACACATCTGACAGTAATTATGATTTTCACAAACGTCCGCATAACCACAGGAATCTACCTCCCACAAAGACATACTTCTCCCCCCAAAAAAGACTAATAGACTCTCTACTTTTAAGGAAACTCCCATAGGTATTTGTCCAGAGGATACTGTACCTGACTGAAATTGTCCTCGTTTACCTACATAAAAGCCTAAGTAACGCAAAAGTGTTTGAATCATTTGGGAGGCCTAAGGGTTGAATTAATATGATCGTTTGTGAGATCTTATGTAAATTCTCTCAAACAATAATAAACATGATAGTGCTGGCAGTGACAGACACAGGAATCTTTGACAGTGAAATAAGACTGAATATGAAACACATTTTTATGTTCTCAGTAATGTAGGAAAGGCTGTGGTTTGAGGTCTACACTGAGGGTGACATAAACTCAGACTTGGCCAAACTCTTTTAAACACCCGACCCCACCCTGGACTTCAAGCAGTGATTTAACAGAGTCTACGTCACATTTTTTAAGCTAAGATTACCAATATGAAAGTTATGCAGCTGAATTGCTCTTGAGCTTTTGTTGAGTTGCTGTTGGAATTTGTTCATTCAGGTTTAATCGAGCCAGTATTATAAGATCACGATGCTTATGACTTAACTCTTCTGTGAGACCCACATTCACATCACTGGAACATTGGTTTCTGTTTGAAAAACACTAATTTACAAAGACTGATCTCAGATATAGGGTAAGGGTTAGAGTTAGGGTTAGGGTTAGGGTTAGGGTTACAGTTAGGGTTAGAGTTGTTCTTGCTCTGAAATGCTTGATAAATACATCCAAGTCCAACTGCTTTCATTTTTATTTGTAGTTTTTTTGTGCCATCAATTCAGATGAAATATTTCAGGCTAGGGATAGGGTTAGATTTAGGGTTAGAGTTAGGGTTAAGGTTAGAGTTAGAGTTAGGGTTAGGGTTAGGGTTAAGGTTAGAGTTAGAGTTAGGGTTAGGGTTAAAGTTAAGGTTAAGGTTAAGGTTAGAGTTAGGGTTAGGGTTAGGGTTAGGGTTAAGGTTAAGGTTAGGGTTAAGGTTAAGGTTAGAGTTAGAGTTAGGGTTAGGGTTAAGGTTAGAGTTAGAGTTAGGGTTAGGGTTAGGGTTAAGGTTAAGGTTAGAGTTAGAGTTAGGGTTAGGGTTAAAGTTAAGGTTAGGGTTAAAGTTAAGGTTAGGGTTAGGGTTAGAGTTAGAGTTAGAGTTAGAGTTAGGGTTAGAGTTAGAGTTAGGGTTAGGGTTAGAGTTAGGGTTAAGGTTAGAGTTAGGGTTAGGGTTAGGGTTAAGGTTAAGGTTAGGGTTGTTCTTGCTTTGAAATGCTTGATAAATACATCCAGGTCCAACTGCTTTCATTCTTATTTAAAGTTTTTTTTTGTGTGTCATCTATTCAGATGAAATATTTCAGGCTTACAAAGTGCATCCGATCAGTGGAAACTTCAATAACCCAAACCACACAACATGAATATTTCATTTCGCATTTGCATGGCTCTGTCTCAGCCAATCAAGTGCCTTGTTCGTTATCTGTCGCCCACTCCTTGCCATTGTGACAAGCATGGCTTTTTCTTGGGGGGGAGGAACAAGTTCCATGCTCCATCAACAGTAATTATCAGCAATCGTGAGGAGGAAAAACTATTAGTGCTAATGCTGGGAGAAAGTTGTATCGGCACAGATGGCTCCATGCTCTTTCTCCTCCTAGCTCTGCAAAAGTCCTGAGAGAGTTCTCCTCAGCAGATTAACGCTGTCAACTGACAAAGACAGGCAGCTGGTGCTCCTCCCCTGTTTCTTGTCTGTCAGGCTTATGTGATGCAATTGTTCCCACTGATGTGCTTTGGGAGGACAAGCTGTGAAGTTCTGAATGGCTCACTTGCATCAACAGAGTCTGATATTGACAGTGCCATCAGATCTGTGACGGTTGTAAATTGGAAGCTCTTGGGTTTTCTAATGAGGTTCAGGTTTGTGAAGAAGGAAGCAGTGTGCAATAGCAAACACAAACTATTCAGTGCCTCGTTTTGAAAGAATTCAATATAAGTTACATTAAATCGATCTTGTAGTCCTCTATACTTAAGTATTCACGTACTGGCCATGTTATTAAGTCAAGTCTATTTTATTTTATATGTATATATATATATATATATTTTTTTTTTACAACTGACGTTGTCACAAAGCAGCTTTACAGAATTTACAGAATCCGGGTCCGAACCCCAATGAGCCAAAGGTGACAGAGGCCAGAAAAACTCCCTAAATAGGAAGAAACCTTGAAAGGAACCAAGGCTCAGAAGGGGAACCCATCCTCCTCTGGTCGACACCGGTGAGTGATACCACATAGAGAAAAAATAAATAAATAAATAAAATTAATTAATGAACAAGTAAGTTTAAGAACTAAAAGAAACAATGAGTTCAATATGAAGAGACATCTGCAGTTCCCTGTGTGCAGGTGGTTCTCTAAGTTAAGATCAGGTAAGTGGTTTTATTCAATTGGGTTCTGCTCAGTAGGACTAAGGGTGTGCATCATGTTAATGTTCGTTTGCTTCCCCATCTGGACAGCATAGTGAAACAGGATCGCTGGTACCTCAGAGAAGCTCAGAGAGACAGAGAGAGAGAGAAAGAGAGAGAGACAGACAGACTGTTAAGGATTCTTAATGTTATGGATAATTTACAGTGATGAACATTGTGGTCTGAGTGCAGGAGCTCCGGCAAGACTCTCTATGACAGCACAGCTAAAGGCAAGAGCCAGAAGGTAGGACAGACATGAGGGCATCCTGGGTCACAAGGCAGCCAACCCCTCGACCATCAACAAACCTGAGTGAACACGTCAGGGATTATTACACACTGACCTCAGTACATTTTGTATGTGGACAGTTAGTTTTTTCTATGCTAACCCTACTGTAAAATGTGTAACAGTAGAAGTGATTGTGAGTTGAAACAATTTCATAAGCTGAGCTGACAGTCTAGTGGCCCATTTCCAACCTGGGTGTTTCTGTTAAAATAGCCAAGGTACAAAACAGCTGTAAACTAAAATAGCTAATAGCTGGTATAGATCCAAGGTTTAAGGTAAGACATGCTTAGGCCACTCCACAAATAACGTTACAGTTCTAATCTAGTGCACAATCATTCAATAACCACATAGCTGTCACTATAGTGCATAGTGCAGAAGCATTTTGCAGACCAATAGGACAATAGACCAGCAGCCACTGGAACCCTCTCAGTTAGGAGGGAGATGAAAGGATGGCTTCCAACCGCATCGACTGCTAGAAAGAAAACCTCCATAAAGGTATCGATGCGGAAAAGATAAAAGAGGGATTCAGTGATGTGATGACCAAAAGAATTTCACCTGCGTTTAAGAAACATCTAAGAAAGGATTTCTCATGGACAAACATCATTAAATCAGGGTTTGAGTCTCCAAGGAAACAGTTTGCTAACGCAGGTAGCCTGCAACCGGTTCCTATGTACGATGTATCAGTCATTTTACAAACGGTTCAATAGATCTGGCCTTTCACTCTCCTGGCACTAAAGAGCAGCAGTCCATTTTTATTCTACCTGCGTTATCCTCAGACCTACCATAAATGTTCCCAGTGGTAACCTCCTCCCCATTTATCCTGTAACATCTTCAGCCAACAAAACCCATCACTTGATGTACCCAGACCCCAGAATATGTGTGAGCCTTATTAATAACTCAAAGTGATGATTTTTCTTATACATTATTCAGATTACTTGATACCACAAGAGGCTTGGGTGAAAAGTTAACAGCATCGTATTATCAAGGGACGACCATGATTTTGGCATCTCACTGCCTTTTGCTAACCCCAGCTGCCGAGGAGGCGTGCTATTTGCCAAAGGACAAAATTGATGGTATGTCATAAGCAGGTCTCCAGGTAGTGATTTGAGAGACACATCATTTTTACATTCGCTCTCAGGCAGAATTATTAATGAATATTTGGGTGAGAACACATCCTTGCCTTTTTATTTTGGACAGGACTGGGTGTAGTGCATTAGTTTGAGTATACACACCCTAAAATGGTTCTACAGAAGTTCTTTGTCAATAAAGGTAATGGTTATATATGTAGTTCTTATCTAAGATGGATAAGCTGGTTCTTTTTTATAAGGTTCTTCAAAAGAGGTTCTATTCTACTATTAACTATAGAACCTATTTTAACCAATAAAACAATCATTAAAACACAGGAAATATTATTTCACATTGTTACTGTTTAGTTATATTTAATTTAATAGTTTTTTTCTTCCTGTTTTTTAAACCCTACAGAACTATTCTACTTGTTAATGTAATGTTAATCCAGCTTATATGTGGGTTCAGCTTCTACATTTAGGTTTCTTTGTGTGTACCTGCAGTTGTGACTTTTTTTTTAGGGGGGTGGTGAGATTTGTCGAGTGAGGTAGGTTGATAGTGCAGAATGCAGTGGCAAGAGTTCTTATTAGAAGATATGATCACACATCACTGGCTCCCAATCAAATTTTACATTGATTATAAAATACTGTTGTTAACTTATAAAGTCCTAAACAGTCTTTCATCTCGGTCAAGTGATTGGCTGCCTACATCCTAGGATGATTTCTGTTGAGCTGAAGGTAACGGTTCTTCTTCCAGCATCTGCAGTAATTCTGGAGGACACTGAGTCATCATCTGGTGGGAAAGAAAGGTACAGTTGAGTGTCGTCAGCATAACAATGATCAGAAAAGCAGTGAGAATGGATTACTTTGCCAAGAGATGTAGTATAGAGTGAAAAAAGAAGAGGTCCAAGCACCAATCCTTGAGGAACCAATACTTACCCTCTCCAGGATACCTCGTAGGACCTACCTGTGAGGTAGGATCTACACCACTCAAGCACCTCAAGGGTGGAGAGGAGGAGACGGTGGTTGACTGCATCGAATGCTGCTCATAAGCCAAGCAGTATGAGAAATTATAACTTAGATGTTGCTCTTTCCATAAGGATTTAACTTCGCTCAGTAGGGCGGTTTCTGGAGTGAAGCCAGACTGATGCTGGTCTAGGAGGTCAAGCATTTTATGGGAGAAGGGAAACTGGTCTTGGTGTGTTTCTTGAGTAGTGGTGAAATCCGGACCTTCGTGAATGTCGCTGGGAATATTCCTAATGCCAAAGATGAGTTCATGAGGGTGGGTGACGAGTCAGTGACGAGATGATAGAAGGAGAGATCGCCTATAGAAGGTGGGAGGAAATGGAATCCAGGGAACAGGTGGTGGCTGGACAGGAGAAGCTTGGAGACCTCTGTTTCTGAATGTGGAGAAGGTTTCCTTTGGGAGAGTTTGGACATTAGTGCGTGTTGTGATGGCTGATGGCTGTGATCTTATTCTGGAAGGAAAACGCAAGACTGTTGGCTGTTAGAGAAGATGGTTGGGGTTAAGAATAGTAGAAAAATGATTAAATAGTTTGCCACAGTCGTTGGAAGTGAGCTGTTTAAACCAGGAAGTGCTTCAGTGGACACGTCCAGTCGGACAGCCATGTCAATTTCCCTACTTAATTTTGAACGGTTCACTTTCAACACCCTCTTGCATTGGCTTGATCGTGGCAATAAGACATGGCCGGAAACCTCATCTCATTCGATGTCCACCACGTTTGAGTGTTCAACCCTGTAAAACGTCTTTTCCTGGTCTATGTAAGTCAGACCAGTGTTTAGTCCCAATAAACGAGAGAGAGAGAGAGAGAGAGAGAGAGACAGACTGTATAGTATATTGAGTGGAACATCAACCATGTTTGAAGCCATGAGTTTGTTTTCTCTTGTGTTTCTTACACTCTGTAATGAAATGGGTGGTGGATGTGCAGGTGGGACAGAAGGAATGAAAATGTCTTCGTAGGTCCTGGACATATGTCCAATCGTAAGTAAGGCTCTCTTGCTCTCACCTTCACATTTTCTCTCTTTTGCTCCGTCAAGACGAAGCACTCTGTGGTCAAAGGCTTCAGTCTCTTAGCTTTTCGGTCAGATCACCCTGTCAGCTCGTGTATGCAGTGTAGAAAGAGGAAGTGCAATCATGTATAGCTCTCTCATTCTCTCTCTCTCTCTCTTGCCCAGGGGGAAAGACCAGCTGTCATCCCTTGGTGCACTTGGGACCTCCGGGGGCACCTGGGGACTGCCAGCGAGGCCATCAGAGCCTCATGGATCCAGTCAGTCAGAGAGCCTCCGCCCCATGCCTCTTTTACACAGTAGTTACCCCCTCCTTTCTGTGTGTGTGTGTGTGTGTGTGTGTGTGTGTGTGTGACAGATGAGCTAGGACAGTGTGAAGATGTGCATCTGTCCAGACTTTGAACTTGCATTACAGCAAATGCTGCCTGTCAAAGGCTTTGTAGCAATGTTTTTTACTAAATATGAAAAATATAAACTGATCTAATGTGCACATCAACTGGGGTGGGATATATTATGATATGTCATCATATCTCAAAACAGTTATATTGCCATACATTTTTCTGGGTGAAAAATATGCATCATTACAAGAGCTCTGAACAAATGCACACCTAAAAAAAAAAAGGGTGTAGTATTTCATAAATTTATTTTGATCAATTGCTTGATTTTTATCTCTTAATTTTTTATGTATTTTTGCATATTTTGCCATTTTTACAGCCTGTTTTTAATCGGGGCATTACTGTTTTGACCAGTGGCGACGGCTCTAAGATACAAGTGAAGCTGCTTCCTCAAAAAAAGAGCTCAAAAATACACTGTCGTTTTAATATTACTTTTAGAGATATTCAGCTATTTATCGTAGATTGTCTGACGTGATTTTCTTCTCGTACGTTTCCGTGGCAGCAAAGTGCATTAACACGTATGGAAGCTCAGCTTCACTGATTCTATGAAGCAGCTTTTACTGCAGAAGCTGAACGGTTGTTGGATAAATGCAGTGAAATCGTCACTATGCCCTAGTGTGCACAGCTGTGTTAATACGCACAAACCAATCAAATCAATTCAATTAGATATTGCCCTTGAGTTCCATAACACACCTCACAGCAAAACATTTCATTACTCTATATTCACTGATCCCTACTTCTGACCTTGATAGAGAAGAGAGCACATTGTACAGACCCCCAACCCCCCCAAAATTCTTTACCAGCGACATTTATCATAACACATCCTGTCCCGATATTCTCCCATGGGATTCTCGAGAAAAAGATACTTCCTGCTCCAGCACTATGACCTCACAGCATTACACTGACTCTTACAGGCTGGAAAACATGACTGCAACCCATGAGAACACCATCAGCCATCAGGTGGGTGTGGCCGAGGAGATGAGGAGGTGTGTGTGTGTACAATCTTTGCCTCTATCTATCTATCTATCTATCTATCTATCTATCTATCTATCTATCTATCTATCTATCTATCTATCTATCTATCTATCCACATATATACACATACTATTTCATACTATATATAGAATTAGCAATTTTGTAAACTGATTGTGTTTTTGTTCACTCATGGTTTCTCACTACAAATCCCAGAATGCAGCACACAAAAATATCACACTTTGTGGATTATTATAAGCCAATAAAGAAATCCTGATCAGAAGCAGATACTTTTGCACACACTTCACAATATTAGGCAGGAGGTTAATGTTATGGCTGCTATGGGGGTACATATGCCCATCAATAGTCCAATATGGTCAAAACAGCCCTAAAATACTCCTAATAAAAATGGGGCTGATAAGTTATGACAGAAATCACCCATCTGGTTAATCAACCTAGTCCACAGTTTGTTTATCACCCTGTTGACTCCCAATTTTTTCTATATAATAAAAAAGTTCTTCTCCACCTCTCGCACCACCCAAGAAAAATGTCTGTGCCAGCCGGGCACTAGCCACCCCCGCACCAGCCACTGCCCGCGCCACGTCATGGCCTTGGGCTACTTCTACATCGCCATCACTTCTACTTACACCACTGTAAAATGTTTTATAGCAACATGTCTTTGCAGCATACGAAGTATCAGAAATCAAAAGGCAAAAGATCTACATGATCAGAGTTAAATAATAAATAAAAAAATTAATAAATAATAACAATCTAGAAAAACCCCAACAATTACAAATCTGACAGGCCCAACGTCATCACCGTCGCCTCGAAAAAAATTCCGATTTGAGAGATTTTATTTTATCCATATGTTTTCAGTTCTTGTCTGAATAATGTGTAATTATGTAATTGTAATTATGGGCTTATGTAATAGTAAATGATGGCATTTCTGCTAAAAAAATAACACTACATTGAAATACACTGAAGAGCATTGTTGACAGTATGATTCCCAAAAGAGAACATTTTGTTTTGCTTAAATTTATGTGATAATGGTCGTGCTATATATTATACAGTAAAATACAGAAACGCAGTTTTAAACCTACGGCATTTTACAGAGTTAAAGGTTCCATATCTTACTTTTTTTTTTTTTTTTAAATTCACAGAGGTCCACTGAAGACATTCATCATTTATAATTCAAAAGTGAAGAGGCGTAATTCATTTAAAATTCATTTCTCTTCATCAGTTTGAATTTACCTGGCCTGTAAAGTTGATAAAATGCTGTTCTATATTGTGTCTCTTTTAAAATGTAGTTTGGAAGAAACCCTTCAAAACGAATGAGTAGTTTATATTAGTCTTAATTTAATCTAATCTGAACCATACCTATACATTTTTTTGTACATAACTTCTGGAGACTTCTTGGTGTTTTATGTATATAAAATTGTTTCAATTTGTATTTTTTTTTTATTGTTTTGTGTATATAGACCCGAGCATACTTTGTTGGGGATTTCTTATGTTTCCTTTTCTTTGTAAAGAGCTCTGTAACAATTACATTTCTCATATGTGAGATAATAAAGGTTTATTCTATTGTATTCTATTCCATTCTATTCTATTATATTCCATTCTATTCTATTCTATTCCATGCTATTATATTATATTCCATTCTATTCTATTCTATTCCATTATATTATATTCCATTCCATTATATTATATTCTATTCCGTTCCATTATATTCTGTTCTATTCTATTCTATTCCATTCTATTCTATTCCATTCCATTCCATTCCATTATATTATATTATATTATATTCCGTTCCATTATATTCTGTTCCATTTTACTCTATTCTATTCTATTCTATTCTATTCTATTCTAAACTTCTGTAGGCTAAAAAGGTTGGCTTAGATAAATGCTGAGTTTTTGTGACATCACATTTAAAATATCTGCTGTTCAGGCTCAGTTTCTGTATATGAACTGCATGGACGTGAGACTTTAAGATATGTACATGACTTGAACAGTGTTTGATTTTCAAAGTCAAAGTCAAAGAAAACTTTATTGTTATCTCTGCTATATAAACAGACATTTTACTTTGACTTTGAATCAAACAGTGTTCAAGTCATGTACATATCATACAGTCTCACGTGTGATAATGATAATGTGGGATCCCATGATACATGTCCTTTAATGAATCAGTACTTGCGTCCAAATTGCCGGCAAAACTGCTGTTATTTATCAGCTCTGGTGCAGTAATGTTAAGCAGCATTAACTGAACACAAAGGTTTCCTTTTTGATTGTTTTATTGCCCTGATATAAAAATGGCCGGAAAGACCATGCTTTGTTAGCCGCCGCATCAACGTGGGGTCTTTGTCATCAGATTTGTTTCATCTGGGCCGGTGCCCTTGAACTTTCAGCAAATTCCCGATTGCTTCACGGGTGTGTGCACACACACATATGTGAGTAAACTGAGTGTGTGAAGTGTGTGGCCTAGGCCCGAGGTCAGGCAGGAAATGTCTGTGCAGATGTTGCCGTCATTTAAAGCTGCAATGAGAAGCCGCGTTTGAGGCCGGAGACAGGAAAAAACTTTGTAGATTATTATAATGTTACATTCTCTTCCTTTAGAATTTATTGTACTCTAAATCCTGCTTTCCCCCCTCACATGATTTCTTAATACTCCCTCATAGTTTATTTTACATCTTGTACACAGAATTGCAGGACATCTCTCATATTTTAGAAAAGCTTCTGTGAAAAGGGAAACTTAAATGGATGAGTGGGATATAAAGTTATACGGTTCTATTTAAAACATAATACTGTAAGTATTGATATGAAGCTGATAATGTTTACATTTTAACTTGGTATTAAATAGTATCCTTTGTTTAGACATAGCCCTATATATATATATACACTACTCACAAAAAGTTATATTCCACTTCTAGGCGAAATTTCAGGATGAACCTAAAATGCACTATAACCTTTACAGGTGAATTTAATGTGACTTTCCCTAAACTTTTGAATGTCCAGCTGTTCAATGTTTCAGTACTTTTTACCCAACTTGCTGGTCTCTAACAAGGAGCTTAACAGCAAAATTCACAACAGATGTTTGATCCAATATCGGCCAATAAATTCCCTGGTTCAATCAGAAATAGTATTTAAACAGTCGTCCTCATCATGCTGTTCATGTTGTGACCAAGACGACACCTAACAAATGATCAACAGTACCTTGACATTGTGCTGAGCTTAGTATCAGTCATCAGCAGATTGCAGCAAAGATACAGAGAGACCTGAAGAGTCACAGAAACACATAGAAGTGAACGTCCTTTGGCCACATCAGACACTGATGACGGTTCATTGTGAATAGTGCTCTGCAGAACATTTAAGGAGGTGAGAGGAGACCAAGTGTCACACAAGTGTTCTAGACGACCTGCAAGGGAACCTGACCACACCCCCAGGCTCAGGCGGGATCGTCTTACACGGGCCAGGGAGCATTTACGCTGGACGAGGGACCTGTGAGCCTCAGTGCTGTTCTCTGATGAAAGTTGATTAACATTGAGCAGAAACAATGTTGGAGACGTCGAGGAGAGCGATTTACATCAACCACTGTGGTGGTGTTGTTACAGTGTGAGCAGGTGTGTCCAGTCAATGCAGAACTGCCCTACACTTAGTGAATGGTACAGTGATGCACATACAACCTGAATAACACCATTAATCCAGTCACTGTGCACCTGCATGAACATCACAGGCCTCATTTCATCTTCATGGACGACAATACTCCAGATCATCGAACCCAAGTATACATAGTATTGAGGTGAACTTTTGTTATTGACCAAACATTTATTTTCTGCACCATTATACAAATCAATTTTTAAAAAATCATACAATGTGATTTCATGTTGTTGTTTTTTTACATTCTGTCTCTCACAGTTGAAGTGAACCTATGATGAACATTACAGACTCTTGCAAAGTCAGTGGCTGACAAATACTTTTTATTGCCTCACTGTATATAGTAACAATATATCAATATTTCAATAATTTTTTTCAGATGAAGAAATTACCTTTGCATGCTTCTACCTAAATGTGCTACTTTCTTTTTACATTTTCCATACATTTCACCCAAAAGCCACATATCCCTAACTAACTTTTAGTGAGTAGTGTATATATGATAGTTAGCTGTCAGGACCTGATAGGATATGATGCTGGTAAATTCTGTTTCTCCACTTATGCAAAAGTTTGGGCACTCCTTGATAAATAACATATTTTGGTCATTTTTCTATTGAAAAGATATTAACACAATCTCTCTTGGACATAAAAAAAAATCCACAATATTTTCAGCAAACATTGATGCACAGTTATTTTATATACCATTTTTATATATCATAAATCGAACAAAAATAAAAACATTATTATGGCACTGTGTAAGAGTTTGGGCACCCTACATAATCAGTACTTAGTAACTCCTCCTCTGGCAGATTTCACAGCTTCAGACGCTTTTTTAGAGCCAAAAGTCTTTCAGTTCTTGTACTTGGGATTTTCTCCCGTTCTTCCTGCTAAAGGTTCTAGTTCTGTTATGTTCTTTGGTCGTCTTGCATTTACAGCTCTTTTAACATCTACCCACAAATTTTCACTGATGTTTAAATCAGGAACTGTGATGGTCATTCCAAAACCTTCAGCTTGGGTCTCTTGAGGTCCATGGTGGATTTCCAGGTTTAGGATCATTGTTCTGTTGTAGAAGCTCATCCTCTTTTCAACTTCAGCTTTTTTACAGATGGTGTGATGTTGCTTTCAGAATTTGCTGGTATTTAGTGGAATCCATTCTTCCTTCCACCCATGCAATGTTTCCTGTGCCACTGGCTGCAACAC